>CM032118.1:4210000-4774050 GCA_018894105.1 Jacaranda mimosifolia | reverse complement strand
ATATAAATATTTTGGTTTACGTTATATCCTTTAACTCAAACAAAAATATAACAAAAAAGGGAACTTATTCCGAACTTTAATATAAAATTAATGTGATATATTTTGCATTTTTATGAATAAATTGGGTACTTTAGATTAAATATTTAACATGAAAAATAAGAGTTCTACTTCTTGAGTTGGCCAAATATATGTGCATCTTGTGTCTTTTTCTTGTAATCTTAAGTTCATGTGTGAGATTCCCTTACAAGTATATTGCAATACAAATTCATATGTTTTCTTATACAAAATACAAAGAACCTTTTTCTTGTTGTGCCTTTAAATAAATTGTTGAATATATTCATATCTTTTTACTCCCTATATCTATTAATACCAACATCATTCAAAAGGACATACCTTGTTATGATTTTTCAATGTATTTTAATTGTTAATAAGATTGATTGTGTTATATTCTTATTTTGATTGGTGGTGATTCATAAAAGAAAGCAAAAAAAAAAGGAAAACTCTACTAAAATAATTATTATAGATAATTAAAAAAAAAAATCCTGAAAATCTAGAATATGGTTAACATTGCACAATTATAGTCCCAAGACTTCTTTCCGATACATAATAGTATAATTTTATTGTGCATGACTGAGCTTAAATAATTTATAAAAGGTAATTAGATTGATTATTTAACATATTTTGATAATTTAGAAAACTTATAAGTTCATAGTTAATATTAAGCAGTGAAATATTTTTTAATAGCTATAAAAATTCTAAATTTTAAGAATCCAAAATTAGTTAAAAATTGTATAATTAAAATCAAAAGAACCCTTTCTTGAATAAATTAGTACAAATTAAGTCGAAATTACTTATCCTTCAGTCTAATAGTAATCATCTCTCTGATTTGTCCTCCTAGTTTATTGCCTTATTTTGCAATTTTGAGATCTATAATAATTTGTCCTTCTAATTTATTGCCTCATTTTGCAAGTCTGAAATCTATATTATTTATAGTAACAAGATGCTTTGACTATAATTATGCAATTTTAGCAAAATTTTAAAATTTAGATTTTTTTTTAATTATTTAAATAATTCCATTGATTACTTAACAATAGTTGCAATTTGATTTTTTAATTATTCAGAATAATTTTCTCCATTGCTTAACATTGACTATGAACATCTTAATTTTCTAGATTATTAAAATATTTCTAGAAATCAAATTTAGTAATCTTTTAATACACTCTTTAAATCCATTCAAACATGTAAAAAGTTATACTTTTGTATATAAAAAGGATGCATTTTAACCGCATTACAATTTTAATCAAATTTTAAAATTTTAAAATAGATAACTTCTCTGCATTGAGAGAAATGATATTACCTTGGATATAACACATTCAAAAATTAGTCAAATTTTCCCAACGTAGAGACAATCAAGAAAGCCTCATGAGTGAATATATAACCTACAGAAAAATGAGATAATCCAATTAATTTTATTTGCATAATGGAACGGGACCACATGTTTATCTCTTCATGGAATCAAATTGGCTAAAGGTGTGCATTCATGAGCCCATGCTAAAGTTTCAATCAAGTCCTACCAATGTCATATAAGGAGATTAAGAAGATAAATCCTAGGCTATTAATATTTATAATTATGAAAGTTAGAGAAAATGAATTGATAATTTCACTATTTTGAAGAAGGTGTAAGTATAATTAACCAAATTAATATCATAAAGGGTACTTAATTATCAAAATATTTTTTTTTATTGCATAAAAAGTAATGTGGAAAAATAAGCTCCTAAGGATAAAAATTTAAAAACAAATAAGAGGCTTATATAAATAAATAAGGAAAAGGCTAGAGAGCTCTATAAATTAAGCCCACCAGGACTGGCAATCTAAATCTAAGTAGGTCGAAGCCGACTAAGAACCTAATCAATATAAATACTAACTCTCAAATTCAAAAGAGACATCTAATTATTCATTAAAAAAAAAAACTCAAGTTCTGACTCTATGAAAGAATGTTTTAGGAGTAGAAGCTCAATTCACTTTGTTAATTTCTGAAAAGGATTCCCGACTCCATTTTTGTGCGGTGTCAAAAAGTTAAAAAGTTTATAAGTATTCTTTTATAATATAATATCCAATATAATCAACAATTTTAGTTAAAAAAATATATATACATATATTTATTTTATTAATATCAAGATAACCTAAATATATAAGTTGGATATAGTTAATTCAATACTTCCCGTGCGATGCAGTAGTAGAAATATTAGTGTATTTTGACCACATTTAAATTGTGAGATAAGGCGAAATAAAGTTATTCAATAGTATCAAGTATATTTTGATGCGGCAAATTGTGGTGATTTGCAGGCATCAAATTAAGTTTGAGCTCGTTCCAAGCTCACACAATTAGGCGATTTGAGGTGTGATTAAATAATGACATCTAGATATTGTATTTAGAATTACAAATTATGTCCTCTTATTTAAATGGAAACTAATTGGGAATAGGGACAATCGAGAAAAGTACAAAAATCCTGTACTTTAATATCACGAATCAAATGGGAATAAAAGATTGATTGTTGCGAACTTTACTTTTGATCTTTAATATCAAATGGATAAGGAGACCATGTAATCTTCAATTTAATCATCTGGACTTGCAATTAGATGTGATTATATCAAACATGGACTAAGACAATACTATCATGTTAGATGAAGATTAACATAATATATTATTGCATGTTAAAAATAAAAAAGAATTCATTGTTCCTTGTGATTCAAAACAAATATATAGCAATTTGCAAACACATAATATCTATGTAGTTGGAAATATTTCAAATTACAAACAACAGTTTATAACGAATATTATAGTCAGTTTATAAATGCCAGATAATTTTATAATGCCATGACAGTGTTTAGAAAACTCAACAATATATATTTCCAAAATGAAGCATGCAGTACAGCAAAGTCTTTAAGATTATGTTTAGAATTCAACATAGACCAAAAGCATTAAACCAATTTGGAATACCAATAGAATAGAATTGAATTAATGATAAATCAGAAACACTTATCTCAATTTTGTAGCATAACTAAACTTTTATCTGACTGAATTACCTTTTTGTGGTTTGCCTTGAAAAAATTATCGTTCCTCTCTTATTGTTCCACAAGGTACTGCGTAACTTTCTTAAGGATAAGACAGTCTAGAAGCTATTTGATGCACTTCAGACTAGTTTCACCTCGAAGCACCACTCATTTGCCCGAAACCTAAATAGACTAACATTGTACTTTTTTGTTTGCATAGAATGCAGAAATGCAGAGGGAGAAGAGAAAATCATATTTTTATTATGTTTTATGTTTTCTACTTGCAGGCAATAGACTTGTATAGGTGAAAGATGGGGCAAAAGTACGTCCAAATACAATTTGGACTAGGTGCACGGGAGAAACATTTTTGTAAAACTAGACAAAAGGTTTGACTTCAGGGATTAAATTTGATTTTAAAATTTCGAATTCCAAAAATTAGAAGTTTTGTTAAAAGATTACCCCAAAACAATTCCTTAGAGCCGAGCCGAGCCGAGTGAGTGACAACAGTGTGCATGTGGGACACCCTATTAATCCCTCAATTGATACTTTAACAAGTACCAACCATTGAATTACATATAAAGTGTGTCACCTTTGATAAAACTATCTCTATGAGACAAGTGGACGAATATTAGGGATAAAAACCTTTTATACTCCTACAAGTTACCTTAAACTTAATGAAGAATACCTTCCATTTTCATAATCTATCTTTTTATACCACTCTTTTACTCTTCACAATGCCTATGAATTTCCAACCAAATTACACTAATCCATAGAACCAAATCATCTCTTAATCATGTAATTAGCCCCAAAACCCTAATTGATTTGGTGCCAATTACAATATCTACAATCGCACCACAAGAATCTAATATCTTGTATAACTTTTTTCCCCTTTTTTTCTTTTCCTGAAATATCTTGAATAACTTGAGCCTTATTCTTCGATTTTTTGGCCATTTTCTAGAAAAAAATTTGGGGGAATGGGTTTTTGAGAGAAAATTTGGAGAATGTGTCAAGTGTTTCTTTTTGTTTTGGGGAAACTTAGAAAATGATTTGAAAATGAGTTGTTTATTTCTTTATATTTTGGGATGAGACAATATTTTACTGTAGATGTCAACTTTTTTCTTGAGGTTGTAAGGTGAAAGTGAATTTTTTATGTAATATATATATATATATATGTATATGTATGTATATTTATAGTTAGATGATGTGGATATATATGTATATATTTGTAATTATTGAAATATGATTGTAATGAAATGATGTGTAATTAATTTAATTGGTGATTTATTTTGAAATTTATATCTTCATAAATTTAACATTAGTAAATGATGTATTATTTGGAAGAAAATATATATAATAAATATTAATTATTTATGAAATCATAATTATATTTTAATTATAAAAAGATCGGCTTATATTATAATGGTTAATATCAACTTATATAATAAAATTTAATTACTATACAATAATTATAAACTAATTAATGTTTATTAATTAAAATATAAGTATTTAACTATTTATTACTTACGATTTATGTATAAACAAAACTTAGTTATTTATTTAAATAAAATATTTTTTTTAATAATTTATATACATATATATAAAACTTAGTAACATTCATCAAATTAAAAAAATAAATAATATTATATCACATGAAATTACATCATCTTAAATTATTTATTAAATAAATTAATATAATATTTAATTATATGTTAAATATGAAACGTAATTAATATATAAATAATAAGTTATTTAATTACTTTACTCATTATTTAATTAATATATTATTTAGTAAGTAAATTACTTAGTAATAATCAAATAATTTTTACTTAAATTTAATTATTTTTCTCAACAATTACTTAAGCATATTGATATTAATTTATTAAATTTAATAGATTATTAAATAAATATCACCCTATAATTAATTTTTCTATTATAATTTTAAATAAATGTGAAGATTAATAATTTATGAAGATTAATTTGTTTATTATATCAAATTAAAATATTTTAAATTATTTATTAAATGAATAAATGTAATATTTAATTAATAATACTACATTAAATATTAAATACAACTAACACATTATTTAATTAATAAGTAAATTTAATTAATTTAATATGTTATTCAATAAATAAATTATTTAGTAATAATACAAATAATATTTAATTAAATTTGATTCATTTTTTTGATAATTGGTTTAATTAAATTTGTAATCATAAGTTTTAGAATTTTTTAACTAGTAAAATTTTAATATTTTCATATATATATATATATACACATGTGTGTGTCTCTATGTGTGTGTGTGTATGAATGAGTGAAGTGAGAGAGTAATAAATGAATGAGTGATGTGCAAGATAAAGTGAGAAAATGAAGAAATAGATGTGATTTTCAAGGTGTAGGATCTTTTGGGTGAATTGGGAGGAAGTTTTTGGGTATAAAATTTGAATGTTCTAAAAAAAAAAATTGAAAAATGTGCCTATAATCTGAATTTTTTTGGGTTGAATTTTTTTGGGAATTTGCAAAAAAAATCCCAAAAATGTAGGAGAAAAAAGCCTTGGATTTTGAATGTCTAATCTATTTTTCCTTATTCTCATACCAAACAAGAGGATCGTGTACATCGACTCCAATTTACAATATTTATTAGTAGCACCGCCTACTTCCATAGGAAAGTTGATTTCCAATCGCTCTATAAGTTCTTTTATTTGTGAGTCATAATGTTAATACATATATACATCAAGACTTACCAAAAGTCCAAGGTTGAATTGAAAATTTCAGACAAGATTTTTTCCAAGTCAAACAAAGGAACTTTAGAAATTGTTATTGTTCTTCCATGAAAAAATAAAGCAAGTTAGAACGAGGTATTCCACAACAAAGTTAGAAAATCTTGTCTTAGTGTGGACAGGATTTCCCACAAAATAATTTTTATATCTTGAACTCAAATCAATCCAAGAATTTGACATAAACAACGTTAATCAACCCACCAACGGCTACCACTAATTTGACTGAGACCAAGATTAACAATCAAAGAAGAAAACGGGAAAGGAAAAGGAAAAGGAAAAGAAAATGGACGGCAGGACAATTAAAATTGGTTTTACTTTGAATTCCTCTATCATTATATTCCAACATAGTATTCAAGAAAAGTTATCAAGGACAGATTGATATATGGAAAGTGCGTGCACACAATTTTTACAGTGAAACAAAGTTAAAACCAAGTCAAATGAGCTCATCTTCCTGTGACGCGAAAGCACATCCTTATAACTTAATCCTCAGAACAAGTCATCTTCACAACTTCATTAAAGTTTCGTGATCATCATTCTGACAATCATCGGTCTGACAACATGGTACTAAATCAGACTGTCTCCATCACCACTCCCATCAAAGAGGCTGCAGTTCGGCGTAATATAATCACTAAAATCCACTGGGTAAAAAGAACAATATTTCACCTTATTGCTGTACTTCTTCCTTTCTGCTTATTGAGGTTCAACCACATATCCATGCTCTAAGAGATCAGATAGAACACTTCTCATCTTATCTAGGGAAACTGGCTTTAGTATGACGCCATCCATACCAACCCTCAGACAGTTTTCTTTTGTCATTCTATCAGTGTTTCCTGTTAGTGCTACAATAAGAGGCCTATGGGGACGTTTTGAAAATTTTTCGCGTATCCTTACAGCAACTTCAAAACTATCGATGCCCGGAATGCTCACATCGAGAAACACCACCTTGTGTTCATTGGTGACAATTCTGATACACTCCTCTCCTGAAGCAACAGCCAATACATCACATCCGAGGTGGGCAAGGAGGCCCTTGGTTACCATACGGCCAACACTGCAACATCAACAAAACAAACATTAAATGCATCAAATTTTCACCCACCACAGTGAAACAAAAGATAATCTTACGAATCACAAGAACTAATGTTGTCGTGTGTAGGAAAACAGCAGTTGAAGTTGCTTTCTTAGAGAAAAGTCGAAGTTGATGCTCAAATCAAACCTTCTGAACTTGTGACCTAAGTATATCTACCCACAGTCACTCACGTTTAACTGATGAATTTTACTATTATTAGATGATTGAAGAATTTAGACTCAAAATTGTAAAACATTGAACTTAAAGTTACATTAACCAAATAAATGTTCACAGCTAGAAAAATAAATACCTCTGGAAAGAGTTAAATGCCAAGAGCAGAACCAAAACACTAGTTGTGAAAATGTGCATGCATTACTAACCTATTATCATCCATCACAACAACTTTGAGCCCGGAAAAATTTTGCTTCACTTGATTTCCTGGACCTTTGTGTGCAAATGGAAGCTTAGACTCACTTGATCGTCCAGGAATTCCAAGTTTAACAATAAAGATGGCAGTAGAACCCCTGCCAAGACCTTCACTTTCAATCCAAATATGCCCTTCCATGAGATTTACAAACCTGATCATACAAACCAGATTAGCAAACATTCTATGACTTTAAATAGAAGGAGGGGGGGGGGGGGGGGGTGGGGGGGGAGGGCATAGAGAGAGAGAGCGCGAAGAAGAAGATGACTAATATTGCAAAAGATTATGGCGACACATTACCTCTTGCAAATTGCAAGACCAAGCCCACTACCACCCGAATTTTTGGCAGCTAGTGGCTGGCTCTGTACAAATTTCATGAATAGTTTAGGAATATCTTGTAGGTTGATTCCTGAACCAGTATCCTTTACCTGAAGAATAAAAAGAGCACTTATTTTAGACTTAAAGAATAAGCAAAATTAATTTCTTGGAAAATTAAATCAATTAGGAAAATGGAAACAAACCTCTACACGTAAATAGAAGTGATTATCACTTGGTACTGGAAAAAAATCAGGGGCCCGAGGATCTCTTAAAGAGTCTGATTTTGCAACAAAAGCAGATATTGAGATACCGCCTTCTTTAGTGAACTTTACAGCATTCCCAACAACATTCAGAAGAACTTGCATTAGCCGCTTTTCATCACCAATGGCATACTCAGACAAATCTGGCGACAAACTCAATGTAACATATAACTTCTTCACGGATGCAATAGGTTTTATCAAGTTAAGGGCCTGAGATAAGAAGCACACATCTCCATTAGCCAAGATAAAGCACAGTACAGGAAGTAAATTATAATTTGCTTCACCTTCAGGAAAGTTCCAGAACAAATAAAAACAAACTAACATCCTATACCTACCTCCCTAAAGAGCAAATGAAGGCTAAAAGTTCCTATCTCAAGTTGAAGGCTACCATCTTCAAGCCTTGAAAGATCCAAGACATCATTGATAAGGGTAGCTAAAAGGTTGCTGCTCTTGAGGATTGTTTCAACCATCAGACGTTGCTCAGGCATAAGCTCTGTTTCTTGTAATAAGGAGGAGAGAGCAATTATTGCATGCATAGGAGTTCTCATTTCATGATTCATGACAGCCAAGAAATCGTTACGAGCACGAACAGCCGTCTCTGCTTCTCTTCTTGCTAGATCAAGGGCTACATTCTGTTCCATAAGAAGATCCCTCGCCCTCATCGACTCTTCCAAAATTGCAGCATGGGAAAGAGCAACGGCAACCTGATTCAAAATGAAAACAACTTATAGTGAACTCATGCATCAAGGAATCTTAAAAGACTATCAACTCAACAGAAGGAAGAACTACAGACGTGGATTGAATCTGCTGTATACACTATAAGGTCGTATTATAGTAAATTTAACCAAGGAAAAAGGAAAAGTTACTGCAACAATCAGATTATTGTAACATGTAAGTTTAGTATCCTTTTAAGTTTTTAACCATTTACAGCTTTGTTCTCTATTCTAAGAAGATCATCACATCCTATATCATAGGAAACCTTTTGGTGACTCAACTACAATATTAAATAGCAGCAGCGAACACTAGAGTAAGAAGAGGATGCCTCAGTTAACCCATTTCAAGCATAGCAAATATACTTGAAGCAGCCACAAATGGACAGAATCTAATGGAGTCCATTCATCATCATTCCAATAATACCATTATCACTTACCTAAAGGGAAAACCACATAATAAATCTGAACGACCAGCAATTGAATATCTTAAAGCCCTATGAAAATGGAAATAAATAAAGAGTGAGGCTCCTACTGTATTCCCTAATATTTAGCTTTAACTCAACTGTTGATCTAAAGGCATATAAAACAAACTAACACAATCAATGCCCTAAATTTGAAAATAAAGATTCATATCGTCAGAAATAAGCCACTACAATGAAAACATTGTCCACAAATTGCATGTAACTAGGAAACAGATTCGATGGACTCAAACCTGGTCTGCCACCACCTCAACAAGCTCCAACTCATGGACATGCCACTGCCTAGCGCTGTCTGAAGGGAGCATTAAAACCATCAAAGCATATCGTTTGGTCGAGAGTTCAGGCCAATCATGAATCTGGAAATTGGACAGGTGCAGCAGTGGGACACGCACAGCAACCACCTCCCCGGGCATGTATTTTCCAGCAGGCCTAAGTCGGGCAACAGGAGAGTTTGGAGAGATTTTTACCGCACGACTAGTATTGAAAACTTGATTAATCACAGGAAGTTGTATAGGCACAGTAAACCCCACAGGGTTCTGGTGGCGAAGAGTGTAGGAAAGTTGAAGCTCTAATCCTGTCCGAGTTGGCATCCATAATGCGCACTCTTCCAGGCCCAATGTTCTTCCGAGCTCAACAAGTGTAGTCTTTAGTATGGTATGCCTATCAAGAGTGCTTCGGATTTCATGAGTTAGCATTCTAACATGTCTACCAGTTTCTTCCTGTGTACGAATCAAGCCCATTTCTCTATCAAGCTCTGCAGCCTTATTTTTCAAAAATAGCTCCCTCGTTTTGACACTTAATAAATCAGGGATGATATGTACTAGCATAAGTGCTGTTGCACAGGACACAACAGCAGTCAAAATTTTTGCAGTGGTCATCACAATTGCCACAGTCCTTGTATGCATGGTAAATGTCCACAAGCTTATCAGGTGCGTTGCTCCACAAAGAACAATAAATGCACCAAACTGAACAAGAACCCATCTATATGGAAATACAGCAGATTTCTTAACAAAGTATATCAGTTCCAAAGGGATAGAGAAATAAGCCAATGCTATGAAGAAATCTGAAATATACTGATACTTCATCAACAAGTCATCAGCTGGCCATGGTGGCTCAATGCAATTACAAAGCTCCATGCTATATGAACCACTGGAGCCCTACTAGTCCATTGTCTACGCAGCTGTAGCAACAAATACAAAGGGTGAATTCATATATCCAGATGCAAGTTGCAGTCACTATTATACTAGAAAAAAGACTACTTTCTGAAGGGAAATTATACTTTCGATGAAACTTCTGGCCAGTACCCTGGTGGAACAATTAATGAGAATGACAAAGGCCATACAAATACATCATAGTATATATCAACATCCCCACAAATTTCCTAACTATCATGACGCCGCGTCGCTGAAAACGAGATCATGCCAGCTGTCAAATACCTAATAGTGAAGAAGAATCTTCTAACACTTCCACGATTCGCATGACAAGGTTCAAACAAATAATTCGACGGATTCAACACACAAACAAACATAACTGACTGCTAAAGATATGCATTACGCACAAACATCCGACATTATCAAACTGTAACTACTCTCCTCACTTACCTAGCCAAGGAAAATTTGCGACCAAGAAATCACATGGACTAGATACAAATTCTACTCCTGTAATTGGAACCCCAAAAATGAACCAAATTTTGTGAAAGAAATCAATTAATATCTACATCTTTATCCTTGTGGTGATAGCTATACTGCAGCCAAAAAATTTCCATCCCAACAGCTCAAACATCTGGCCCAACACGAAAATCAACACAAAATCAACTAATTTAACTAACTTTGACATTTTTCATCAACCAATTTCCACTAGATCAACATAATCCCAAACCCAATCCAATAGAGCTTGACCTAACCAAAACACTAAAAGCAAACCTTAAAATTACCTCTGTACATAAACACGCAACCTAATCAAAACAATTATACTAGATAAGTTATACATATGATTTTAAAGCTGGAACTCAAAATCATTCAAATAAAGAATCCTTCACCAGTAAATCAGATCCAAAACAGGGCAACTAACACAATTCCAGAAAACAAAATTGAAAGAATAAACCCGACCAAACTAAGAAAACATAAAAACCCAAAAAAAAAAGGAAAAACGGAAGCAGAAAAACTCACCAAACATTTTCCAGAGGATCTCTCTATTGTTCGAGCAGAAGGTTTTCTTGTAAGAAAAAACAAGTAGAATGGCTTCGTTTGTAAAATATTAGCATCATAATTACTTTATTAAGGGAGTAACAGGGCTTAAGCTTTTTCTTTAATGTCTCTTGTTTCAAACAGGTGAGGGAGAGAGAGAATGTGTCCGGGTACCATGTATCCGAATAGACTATGATAAAACGACAGAGCATTGATGAGTTTCGTGAACAGATTGTCGTTTGCCGTTCGATGAAGAGAGATCGATGGTGGGATTACATGTTGGTTTGCACCATATTGTGACGGTAGCAAAAAGATAGTGGGTGTGTCTGAAATATTTGATTTTTGGGGACAAAAGGACGAAATTGGGTGGACCCCTTTCTTTTTTGGGAAATTGAGTATTTCTAATACTTTTATTACTTTATTTCCACTTATCAAAATTTTATTCCATAAATTACAAATAGCAATAGAGAAATATGTTTCTATTTATAGATTTGTGATTTGTGAAAGTAGATAGCACATTGTTATCAAGTTATCAATTGTATCACCATGTAATGGTATGGGAGTGGTGATAATTGATGACTAAATGGAAATTAATGCACTCTCATCTTGTACTAAAAGTGATTGTGAATTATAATTATTTTGTAAAAAGAAAAATAAAAATTATATGATTTTTCAGTGAGAAATGTAGATATTCTGCATTTCACAATACTCATAGTTGGCAATTAATTAAGAATTTTATCAAATGAACAAGTAATTAAAAAAAATTGCATTATAGCCAAACAAAAATTTATTGCTGATTGTTTTTTCTTTTTAAAATATCTCAAAGTAATACTTTATTTTAGGGATGGTAATTGGTCTTGGTAAGACCACAACCCACCCAGATCCGCCCCCCACTTGGGGCGAGTTTTAAAAGCATAAACGGGTCTTCAGATGGGTTTCGAATTTTAATTCTTTATTCCAAATCCACCCCAACCCGCCCCGCTAAATATTATATATATTAATTTTATTTATTACTTGTATATTTCATGTCATGTGTATTCATATATATATATATGTGTGTGTGTGTGTGTGTATATGTGAAAAAATGTGAATATTACATATATATTCCATATAAAAATAATAATATTGTCATAATAAATAACTTATACATTCAATATGTATATATAAGTAATAATAATGTTTGTAATTTATCATTTTTCAAAGACTAAAACATGCATATTTAAATATTAATTTTTTTGTTAATAATATTATTTTATCATATTATGAAGTTATGATGATATTGTTTTTTTTAAAAAGAAATACTTTTAATTCTTTTAAATATTTTAAATTGGTTTAACGGGGTCTAACCCGCTAAATAAGGGTTCGGGGTGGGGGCGGGCATCAGGTCCATAAAAATCTTGGTGGGGTGGGTCTTGGGTTTTGCTAAATTCGGTCCAGACCTAACTCATTGTCATCCCTACTCTATTTTATAAAATTATTTTTGAAATTAATATTTTAGATAAATAATATCATTGTATCATTACTTCTCAAGATTATATGTCAAAATAACACCCCCCCCCCCCCCCCCCCTTTTCTTTCTTTTGCTGTGAATATATTGAGAATGAATGTTTATAGAATTTTTTTTGGCATTAGCTTTAACGATAATTAGGCAAGTACGTTGGAGAATCCTAAAATAGCAAGCAAAAGGAGCTTTTTGGCGACAAACCAGGCCAGTTGACGAAATCAAAAAGGTCATTATTTTGAAACCTTTTTCCTCTCCGCTTCATTTACTTTTAAAACATTGTTATGATACTTCACACCTTAGACCTCATAAAAATTATAAAAGAAAAGAAAAGAAAAGAAGTTTTTTTATTTTTTATTTTTTATTTTTTTATGTTTGGGTTGTCTAAAATTAGGAACCCTATAGTAATAATTTAATATTAATTATCTTTTTTAACTCACTACCTATGACCTATTAATCAAGTTACAATGACTTGCTACATATTCATCAAGTTATATTTAACCTGGGATTTAAATTATATGTTAATCTAAGTTTTAATTATATAAATTTTGATCATTAAATCAAATGTATACTATCCATAAATCATTGAATCTAATTAAAAAAGTTTAATTAAATCAGATTCATTTTCAAAAAAAGTTCATGTCTACAAATTTACTTCAAATATAGCCAATACTAAATTTGGACATAAAGTTTCATGATCTAAATTTTATAATCTTATTAATTAATACTTCCAATTTTATTTTAAAATAGAATTTAATATCTTATAAATTTAAATATACTTTATAAGATATAAAAACTTGCAGAAAATTTTAATTGTACTCAATTACTTTAATCATTAATTGAAATTAAATTATATAAAAATTCAATTCCTCACACAAAATAGGTTCATTCTATGGGATTTGGTAAGTACCCAAAGAATGGGCAAAATATAAAAAAAAATATTTTAATATTTGTTATCATATCATTAAATATATATATATATATATATATATGAAAGTAAATCAATGCTTTTAAATAAGAAGCAAAGAAAACCATGAAATTAGGATGCTATTTATACTAGTCACATTTAACTATTGAAGGAAATTAGGTTCGATCCACATTATTTTAGTTTAATTTAAAAAGACATACAATGAATCTCTTATTTGTTTAAATATTATTTAAATAATCTTGTGCTATTTTTATTTTTTAATTAAATGAAGAAATGATGAATGTAACATGTTTGTGATTAAGCATGAATTCCACTTTTTGCTCTAATGGAAATGAAATTGTTGCTGAAAAAATATTAATACAATATTTAACAATAATATTTACAACTTATAATAAATAAAAAGTTAAAATTTTTGTTAATCTTAAGTAAAATTAAAAGAAGTTGTTCCAGGAGTAAAATATATCAATATTATATTAATTACCTATAGAAGGTGGAATTATATTTAAATCAATTTTTATAATATCAATATAATTGAAAATACATTAACCAATATATTTGAACTCTGTAATGTTTGATTTATCTTGTGAATTAATTTAGTCCATATTCCATAATTTCATTTACTAATTTCTCATAATTATTTTATGTTGATCTTATAAATTCCAAAAAAATTCATAAGACTTGTTCCTGAAGCTCCCGAATAGGTTGATAGCATCCACAACTTCTCTGCAATTTGCACAAATGGGGGGAAGTAGTGGAGTAATGCGGAGAAGAGTGGAGCAATACCGGTGGAAATGGGAAAAAATGGATATATTAATTCTTAAAAATATATAATAATAAAAAATATATATAAATTCAATTAAAAACTTGATGAATGGGTTGCCTATACATTATTTGTTTATAAATTTATTAAAAATATTTCAATAATTAAAGACATACACGTGGCAATTATAGAGATGAATACCTAACATTAAATTTTTACTATATGACCTTTTTTAAGACAATCCATTCTCTATTTCAATTATGGAGTCATGAAAAGAATTGTTTCAAAAGAAGGTTCACTCTAGATATGGATAGTAAAATTTAGAAGGTGCGATTTGTAGATTTAATTATGATCCAAATAATTAAGATAATATAAGGAAGATAAGTCTATAAATTTAATTAGTAAAGACAGAGAAAGAGGTACGAATATATTATATTCTCGTGCATATATTTTACCTTAAGGTAGTGATTGATATGTAGGAATGGAATAAAATTGGGAAAGGAATGATGTTTGTATAATTTATCTTATGATTGGTACGTATAAGGAATGAGAAAGGAATGAAATTGCCATTTCTTTCTTGATTCTATTCTAATGATTGGTAAATAGGAATAACCACTAAGAATAGAATAAATCTTTTAAATGATCAAATTATCCTTTTGTAAAAAATTATTAAAACAAAAGTATTTATTAGTAAAATATTTTTTATATATTACCATAGATTTTTTTTTTTTTTGAGTGAGTCTATAATTATGTAGTTTTAATATTACTGTTAATATTATTTGAATTACATCAGTAAATATATGCATTTTATATGTTATCAACAAGTTATATATGCTTACACAAAAAAGTTAGACACAATTCTTTTAAAATTATTATTTTTAAATTTATAATTTAGCAAGCTCTTTTGAATTTTTTGATTAAATATAATTAAAAAAATTATAAAGTGCTTTATAACTAGAGTGTTTAATTTTTTTGTAATAAGAGAACAATTTATTGTACTTTTCCATAAGTTTAATTTGAAAAATTGTTGATAGAATGGTTCACTCTTCATTTATTAATTTATATATATTTTGTAATCATTCGAAGATATGCATACATAAATAATAATTTAAACTATATATATTTCATTAGTATGGATCAAGTCAATGATACTTCTACTTTTTGTTATTATAAAAATTGAGATGCACATCATTATTCTTATTTTTATTCTTATTATTTATTATTTTTATTTTTATAATAATTTGATAATTTTGTAATACTACTAAAAAAATATATGAATAAAATATATAATTAAATAAAAAAACATAGCAATCAAATAAATTGGAATATAATATCGTATGTTTACAAAGTGAAGATTTTTTTTTCTTAAATATAAAAGTATTTTGTTAAAATTTTGAGTGATAAGTTCATTCATGATGGATTAGAAATAGCTAAACCCATGGGGAGGGAGAGAATGGCTAAACCCATCATTTTGGGAATGGAGATTCCAACGAGAATGGGCATTCTCATTTCTAAATTATACCAATCATGAGTTTGAAAATGGATTTGGGAATGCCCATTCTATTCTCACCTCATTCCTACGCATCACTTATACTATAAATATTCTAAAGATACTCAAGAAATTTCGCTAAGACGAAAAACGAAAACCCAACAATCTAATCGTGGTTGCAGTAATCAAGTTTGGAACCATGCTTAAAGAGTTCTTTGGCTTGAAATGTTCAAACCACCACCAATTATCATTATCCAAAATGGAGGGGGAAAAACTATTACAAGAGAACGGCTGAGAAATTAGGTATGGTAATGTGTTCGGGTAAATTGGGTTCTTGGCCCGAATGGGGCAAGTTAGGAGTCAAATAAATGAGTTTTGAGGGAGGTAACAGGTCCTAATTTCATAGTCTTGGCCGAGTTCGGGGCGCGTTCGAATGGATTGGGTTCAGATGGGTTTAACTAAACCCATCCAAACGCACCCCGCACAATTAGGGGGGACAATTCGGGTGGATTGGGTGGGGTCAAGGTATGAGTATTATTTAAATTTGCTCAATCCGAATCCAATCCATTTAATTTTTAACCTGATAAGCTTAAACCCAAACCCAACCCATTCCAAATCAAGTTGACTGGAGTCAATCAACCTGATTATGAATTGAGTTGACCTAATAACTTGAAAACCTACAACCCACCCAACCCATTATGAAAATCATGCTTTTTAACAACAAAAAAGGGTTGACGATGTAAATCGTATTTTTGCATTACTTATTGATTTAACTTCCATAATCCATTTTCATTGTGCATTGTAGGAATAAAACACATCATATAATACTTGTGCAACATGAATAATATTTCAATAGATATTAGCTTGGTGGATTTTCCTATTAAAAAAAGAAAAACTTGGTGGATTTGAAGGTATATACTCTTTACATCACAAACTACACACAACCTTTCTAATTTTTGCAGCATACACTGATATTTGCATATGATGAAAAAACTATCATGATTCTCCAACTAAAGCGTAATAAAAAACCTAATGCAAGAATTGCTAAATACATCGAATATAGTATAACCAAAATTCAAAAGCCAAAAGCTTTAGTTTGTCATGAATTGAAATCATAAATTGAACAAAATCAAGGAAAACATAGCTCCAAAAATTATAGTCAATAAATTTGAAATTTTAAATATCTAATTTGTTTTTATTTTTTTATATACTATATGGATTGGGTTGGGTTAATGGGTCATCCGAAAAGCAACTTTGGGTTGGGTTAATGGGTCTCCGAAAAGCAATTTCGGGTTGGCTGGGTCAACCGTGACCCAATCCAAACCTATCCAAAATTTTTGTGTTGTATTTCAGGTCGACCTAATTTCAACCCATTTCGATAAGTCCCAACCCAAACCTACTAATTTTGTGTTGGTTTTGTATTGGGTTGTTGAGTCGGGTTAGAAATTGACATCCCTACACATAATAAACATAATATATATTATATAAAAAAAAATAGGGTATATAATAGTGTACGTATATTTGATCATATAAATGGTACTTTTACGCTCATTCAATTACCATGGAAAATAATGAAAAATATTAAAATTAATTAATATGGCTTATATTATTTTAAATTTATGAAAATAGTTTTAGAAACTTATTGTATAATGGATTCTAATTTTCTATACATGTATAAATATCTTTTTTATTTGTTTATCTTAATCAACTTTGAGAACTTATGAGTTGCAAATTTATATATTTTAATGAAAAAATGAAAAATGAATTTGGTGGGTTGAACCCACCAAGTTAGGAATTTAAAGTGAAGTGGGGCGGAGTAGGACGGGTTCAAAGGGGCGACGAAGCGAGATGGGTTTCAAGTTCAAATAGAAGTAGGTGGGGTTAGGGACGGATCTAGAAATGATAGTGTGGGGGCAAAATTTATAAGATATAAAAAATTGTATTTGATTTTCATAATTTCTAAATTTAAAATACACATCTTCATCAAAGTTAAGCGCAATACTCTTTATATCATAAAATTTATAATGATTGAACCAATATAAAAAATTTTAGTAATATTTTTCTCAATATAAGTAGCTAAACAATCGGATAAAAAGTTATCTTCCGTCTTATTTCAAAGCATGTTCTTAAGAATATTAATAGCAAAAAAACTCCTCCCACTTGCAGCTATTGTAACACAAAGGAAAATCTAAAAACGATAATCTTGAAGTACTAATTTTTATTTATCTCTTTATCTCAATCTATTAATATCTAAACGAGATATTTTAGTTGTTTTGCAAGTCCTTCAAACAAATAAAATGGAAATGTTCCAACAGGCAAACTTAATGTTCCTAATTTAATTATTTGACTGTAAATATAGGTGTAAAAATTTGTTTTGATTCTAAAAAAAATAAAATAGGTAAAGATTTCATCACCTGATTTTAATTTTTATCTTTAGTTAAAAATAAATTCAATAAATCTAGATAATTAATTTTTTATTTGAAGCCATAATAAAAGTTAATTTTTAAAAATTGATGAATGAAAACTAAAACTTCTTCTCTTAAATAAATTATTTAAATTAATTATTACTAAATTAATATATGTATAAGTGTATTGTACTAAATCTGGGGGCAATGACCCTTAATCCCCTCCCCCCACCCCCAACTTTGTCCTTAGGCAAATAGTTGCCAATTAATCGACTCGGCCTGTTTGAATGCCACAATGCAAACATCATAAGCAGAGACACCTGGGAAAGGATAGACAGCAACACCACTCTCTCTCGAGAACCTCCCGAATAGATTATAAAGCAAAACAATGTAGGATAGGATTTTGGTTGTGGCGAAATAATGCCTATGTGGTTTATTAGTAAACAAGATTAGGCCTAGCAACTATAAAAGTCCTATAAAAGACCTTACGAGAAACACCTCACACAATTTCTTGGGTTTCATTCACCAAAACTCATGAGAAAGTTAGCAATTAAAACATAAGGACATTGATTGAAATGAGGAAAAATCCTCAGAATATTAAGAAAAGATTGGGTATCATTAATAAGAACTTGCGGGACAAGGGTAGGAACTAAACGAACCTCATTGAATGTGGTATTTCAATACCTTGCCCTGCGCACTACTTGACTAAGTATAAGGGTGTATGATTCAAATAAGATTGAACTAAGTTGAGAATGCTCCTAGTTAGCAGTTGGTGAAAAAAGTATACTGGGAATTACTTCTTAGTCATAACTTAGGTACTATGGACAGAAACAATGTCATTTGGGTGATTAGGCTCCTATAACATTTACGGACATGAGATACATAATGTTTTGATTTATTGGGTTATTTTTTGATGAACCTATTATGGACATTTGGTAAACTTGGAATCGACAGAAAAGTCATACTATATTTACACTTGGCGTTATGAATACCCATAGAAATGAGGCAGAAGATAAAATCTGACTATAAGAAAATGATACCTCCATGGGTTAGTGATAGACATGATTAGAACTAGTAATTCTAAAATTATCGTAAAAGAACTTATAAAGGATACCACATATAATTGGAATCCATTCACCAAAGGTTATGAGGAGGCTGGCAGTTGGAATATAATGGCCTAGATTAAAAGTGTGAAGGAATCTCTAAATATCAAGAAAGGACCATAAAATTATTGACACCAATTTGGATTAAGTGGCAACTGAAACACCTGGCTCACGTAACTACCTAGTTCATTGTAAGAATCTATAGTCTATTCAAGGTTAAGCTAAGTTAAGGATACTTGTAATTCAAAGTTTGAACAAGAGATATGTTGAGGATTACCTCCTATCTTGTGATACGGGTACCGTGAATTGAAATAATTGTCAGAATACAAATTATGTGCCAAGCTAATAAATTGAATATCAATTGGGAAAAAGGTACATTTGAAGGTTTGTAACACTGTGAAGGAACATCAGGATAATCCTGTCAAGATCAAGGATATAGTCAATCAGAAATAGCAAAGCGACCTTACTAAAACCAAGTTTTTTAGACAATGGACGACCGACTGGAGATATATTAGAAATATAAAGTCCTTTTTCTGCCTGTTAATATCACCGGTGTATTCAGGATTTTGCTAAAAGATAGGTATGTTGAATTGTTGATTTACTTGAATAAAGAAGGTTGGCGATGTTAATAAATAAGGAAAGGTAGAAAAAAACCCTATGAATGAGGAAGAGGGTTAGCTTGTGCTCGTTATTATTTCAGTTATAGAATGTATTGAATTATTCTATGCATCTATGCCTCACCAAAGATTAGATTACAAGAAAAGGATTATAGTTACCCTAAGAAAACTTAAATCCTGCAAGCAGAATTATTCCCTTAAGAATATGTAACTTGTTGCTTTGGGTCGCCTCACTAAAACAAAATTATCTTTGTAAGCTAATGGAATGTCCTAGAAATATATGAATTATAGCATGTTATCTAAGTATAAACATCTGAATCAAAAGAGCGAGAGGAATAAAGTTATATGTCTAATTTGCAAATGTGAAGTTCTATTTGGGATTGAAGTATTGCGAAGCATATAACTCCTTGAAAGGAATTAGAATTTGATCATGCCAAAGTCGAGACCATTGTAAGTTGAAGAAGATTGGAGAATATGTTAGGAAGGCTTTGACAATTCGTATCAAATATGATCTTCCTAAGGTCGTTGATCTGCCAATTGAGATAAATTAAACGGGACTAACCTTCGAATGAATGAAGATGTGTAGAGAATCTCGAGAATTAAAGAGATGGATTCATCTTGCCTCTTGGTACAAGTTTTACCCTTCTTTGGGAAACTTAAGAAAATATAAAATATGCCTGTGCCCTGAAATGAATATTGGAGGTCATAAAGAGATGATCTCACATACCTCGAGAAGCCTTAAGACATAGAAACAGATGATCTAGCTAGACATAAGATATGGGATGACAACCCCAAACACATTAGGAAATATGAAATACTCAAATAAGTGTGAGTAGATGAAAAACTCATAATGATTATTCTCAATAAGAAGGATTTTCACTTTCTACAACATGTAGGAGTCACTTGAAGTTGGAGAAAGGAATATGTAGAGCTCATTGGATTAAGAGATATAGGAAACCGCAACAAAATTGTCCTTGAAAATAGTAAGATGACAAGTGATGACACCACGAGATCTTTCATATGTTAGAAAGGAATCTAGGGACCAGATTCCCTTAAGGGGGGAAAAGTTGTAATACCCGAAATTTTGAAATCCTAAAATATAATAAAATGTGAGATCGATAAGTTTAGCTAGATTAATTTTAGATTAGATTTAACTAAAGTCTAGAATTAAATATTGACAATCGAATGGTTAAATTATAAATAAAAGAAAGACTTGATTGTTTAAAATTATAAGATTCAGGGGGTTAATGTGAGCAAGTTAAAAGTTGGAGAACTTCAAAATAATTGAATTTGGACTTAATTGCCCAAAAATAGAAATGTTAGGGGCCAATGTGCAAGAATTAAACGTTAGAAGGCTTAATTGTAACTTAGGACCAAACTGAAGTCGGTTAAAATTCAAGGGGCTCAATTGAAGGTGGTCAAGAACTTCAGGGGTCAAGCTGAAAAAGCTGAAAAGTGTTTTTTTATATATATAGAAAGTAGGACAAAAATTATTCAAAATTTCAAAATCGATCCAAACCTTACCTCGACGACGAACGGTCAAAAATTGACCACAAAACCAAAAACTAACACCGTAGAAATCTTCCTCTAGTTGAAACAAACCAAACCATACCAAACTCGACCCAAAACGCCGGTGAAACCAACGAGAAAAAGGAAGTCGATGGCGAAGCACGGCAGAGGTGATGGTTCTGCCATTTCCGACGGCAGAAAACAGCTGGGTGTTGGTGTGTTTTGGTCGCGATGAGGTGGGTAGTCTGTTGGTAGTACTAATTTTGGGTTTTGACTGGCAGTTGTGGGAGAATTAACGGTGGTGTTTGATGGTGGAATGTTAGGGTTGGGCCGCGGCTTCGAATGGCCAATTGACCAGCCTATTATTGTCAGAATTGGAAATTGTTTGGGCATTTTGCTCCTGGCAATGAGGCGCACCTGGTGGTGGTGATGGCCTCCATCTCCATAGGCGGCGCGTGGGACAGTCTTTGGGCAGTTTGCTCCAAATTTGATTCCGAACTCATTTAAACTATTCCCATCTTGAGACTAGATCCCGATTCGACCCAATTTGGGTAATTTTCAATAATTGAGTTTTAATTCAATTAAATTATTGGATGTAATTGAATTATCGAATCAAGCTTAATTATGGCATGAACTAAAATTATTACATTATAATTCGGCCTAAGTTATGGATTAATCTTATAATTATTATAGAGTTGGACTTAATCGACTTGAAAAGATTATCATATTACCGTCAGGACCTTAAGTAGGATTGTTACAAATTGTTTACCGATTTGATTGAGTTAAAAAAAATAATATATTACTATTATGAACATTTTTGTATAATATGAAAATTGAGAGAATTATGACTAAACAAATAAAGTAACCAAGGAACTTGATGAGGACATAGACTCTCCAAACAACTAAACACTACCATATCAACTGTATTAAGTGTCTGGATATAAAGTCTAATCACCAGAATTATATTAGAATAACCTTGAGTTTGATAAAGATCTTAACTATATTTATATTTAAGAATAAAAAGATTTATAGGATGATAACCCGAGTTATCTTATAACAATTCTCAACTGACTAGGGAGCCAAGACCTGAGTGACTACATGATTAGGAATTCCTCTACATTTGCCAGGTGAGTTTATACTCAGTAATATGAGATTTCTTTGTTGGAGAAAGAACATATATACTTGTTAATATATCCTGATCACTTGATTCCTTTCAATCTATGTGTTAAAAATAGTACTCCACATTGCCCCTTTATACTGAGCGCTTCTATTGATATTTATTGACATCGCTTCATCTGAAATTTGTCGATTGTGTTGACGAAGCTGAAAAGTGATTTCAATATATATATTTTACTCGCCATGTCTAGCCTAAAACCAGCTTGGGCTGAATCAATGATTACATGCTTAACATGGCGAAGTGATATATTAAGTGAAATGTTGTTGGACATATTCAGTGATATTGGTGATTATACTTAATACCCTTGAGGGTGGGCCCTGGGATTGATTACGAAAGACAACCGGGCGGGGTGGATGCAAATATAATAGCTACTCAGTAGGCTAGTTGGAGGTAGCTGCCTATGAGTGGGACCAGGCATACGGCTAGCCATGCCTAGTGAGTGATTCAGTGTCCGAGCCGATCACTCAGTACTTTGAAGGAATAAGGATTTTCGTGTTTTCGAAAGTGCAGTGATAAGATAGGATAATCACCAACAGCTTAACAGTGGAAGTGTTTGCTAAATTTATATTCAATTCATATGATATGTCTAATACTTTTTGCTTTGAAACTCGAATATTTGACAGAACTTAGTAGTTGTTCATATGGCATATCAACCCCTTTTTGATCATATTTGAGATTTAAACCTCTGTGAGAGACAATGAATTTTGTGAAATCTCATCACTGATATGGGACAGTGATGAGATGGATCACCTAAAATTTTGACTAAAACCTTCTCTCGCCACTTCTAAAAATTTTAATGCCTCTATATTTCTCTTATATAATATTTGTGAAATAGTCACTTGGTTATTATTGTTAAACTATCTCACTAAGTTATTCGAACTTACATTGTTTCATTGTTATTTTTCATTCTTTATCCCAAATAAGAATGAGTGACGAAGATAGACTAACCCATATGACACATAAAGTAATGAGAATGATAGATGTGCTATGTATGAATCCTGATAATTTTGATTTGTTGTTGTACCTTGTTGGAGGTTTGTTGTAAAAATTAAATACTTTGAATTTTTCAAAAATATATTTTCTATTTTTCAGAGGACTTGTGGTATAGAGTGGGTAGTGCCTCCTACGAGAGCAGGCACCTCTTAGTTGGGGCGTTACATTGATCTAACACTGCTGAGAAACAATCAAATAGAAATAGAAAATGAAAGGCTTGTAAGTTTTATTCAAAGAAATTGAAATATACTTGGGCATGTTTACGGTGAGGTATTGTTGTATTTCACTCACACGAGATACCTTTAAATTAAACGACACATGTTCTTTTACAACATGTTAATGTTAATTTCACAGCAAGTCATTGTTTTGTGTTTTAAATTTTTGATACATTTAATGTTTGATAAATATTTCTCAAAAATTATGCAGATAGGCCAACAATGAGAACTTATTATTATCCTAGGCCTACACCACAAGATGTGTAAAAAAAAAAAAAAAACATCTACGCACTGGATCTTATGAAGGGAAAGGCCACAGATCAGGCGGTTCATTCACAGTATCACATGATTAGGATTGTTTACCTGAATTTAACAAGCCACCCAGTATGAATTCTGGAACCAAAGTACCCCAAACAGCCCACAAACGCCAACCTCGGCTAACAAGGGCAAACAGGGTAAACTTCCAGAGGACAACATACTTGGAGTGCTGTTAAGCCTCAGAACCCAATCATAACTAGCTAACCAGACCATAGATCCGAACCCTTCTAACATAGTCTTGTACATAAACAGACCTTTACCACAACTATATAGGAGATATTTAATTCTTACATGTTTAACACAAACACCTTAGCCTTCCATTAGGGTAGGTAAAACACAAATAAAATAAAAACAACAAAATAAAAAGAAGATTACCTTTGCAGGGACTGCAAACCAGCAAGTCTTCTATTAATTACAAAATAAAAATAAAAACTTATTACAAAAGGGGAATTACACGAGGGAATTCAGGGGAAAACAAAAAAATTTCAGAGTGGAGTAGGCGGAAGTCCTCCTTCCAACAAAGAATGTCCGACCTACTTATAGACAGAAAAGAATATTGTGCGGACTTCAAACATTTCGAATCCAAACAGTAACTATGAACAGTAAAAATGAACAGTATATTACTGTTCAAACAGTCTATTACTGTTACCTATTACAAAAGACCAAATTGTCCTTATCAAGAAATTTATTATTCTTTTCTTAAGGCAGCCAGGATTTTATTAATATCCTGTGAAGAAAGTATATCTTCATTTGGGTCTTGGGCTTCTCCTGCCAGACAGCCAAATTGATTATCATCCATCTTTGATTTTGAGGAAGTGGCCATTGAAACTGTATCATCTTCTTCAGAAGAGTCATTATTATCTTGATCTTTTAGCTCTTCCTGAACCATATTAAGAACTTCCTTCAAAAGATATGCTTTGGACAGTTTTCCTTTGCGCATCTTTATTTTTTCAGAAGCTTTACCGAATAATGAAGAAGCTTCTTTCTTTTTATCAGATTCAATTTTTTCTTTATAAATCTGAATTGCTTTTCTAATATTATCTAGGGTTTCTTGACCTTCTATTTGGCCAGTCTCGTTATCCCTTTGGAGCATTTTGTTCCACCATTTAATATAAAAAGAACGGTATAAACAAGGAATATTATCTTCATCAACCCCAACTTCTGGTATCCATTTCCAGATCCAAGGGATTGAAAATTCCATAAAGAAAATCATTGCAGCCTTATTATTTACCATCTGATTTTCTTCTTCAGCCCTTATTAATTCTGGAGAATATGAGCTCCATTGTTCGAACATTTGTCGAAACTGGTCCGGAAGAATATTATGAGTTAGACCATATGATTTCCACCAAGACAAGAACCAATTGGGGATGGGATTATTAAAAACATCAGGACATACTTTTATAAACCAAGTATGTTTTTTCCTGGGATTTTCATATAAGAAAATATTTGTACAAGCTTGGATATAATCCCAATAATTATATTTGTAAGAGATATTATGAGCTCTTAAATAAAATTCTTTTTCTTTAAGAGAGGATATTCCCCATTCCTCAATAGAAATAATTTTCTTAATTATTATTTTACTGAAATTGAAAATATTTTTCTCATAAAGGGGGAAATAATGATTTATTTCACATGAGCCCGTTACTATTAGTATATTTTCAAAATAAATTCTGGGTTTATAAGACCCAGCAGCATATGATGTTGTATCAAAGTACATGTTCATCAACTTCCAGGCATCCCAATCACGATCTTTATTATCCAAGACCATTATTATCTCCTTATGCTCCTTTTGCTCAAATGTCGTGAGAGAATCCTCATCCACAGGAGCAGAGATGTTTTTATTAACATCTATGTATGAAGGCATATTATTTCCTTCAGTCTTATCAGAAGAAGTAGATGCAGAAGAACTATTCTTCTGGGTTTTAAATTGCAGAAATTCTGCAAACAATGGATCTTTATATAATGGATCCTTAGAGTCAGAGGCATATGAACCTTGTGATATTGGAGAAGCTATAAGCTTCTGTTTGCCATGTTCTATTATTGGTTTGGCATAACCAGAGCGATTGCTTCCTCTCGCCCTCCCTCCTCTATTATAGAAGGGATATCGGCCACTATCCCTATAAGGGATCATCCCCGCAAGAATTCATGGGTTAGAAAATCAGGGATACTATTATGGATTCCCTTTTTATAAACAATTTTAAAATCAAAAGGGGCCATATAAGCTTGCCACCTAGCAAACATTTGCTTGGAAACATTATGTTTAAAATCTTTATTAAACATAAATTGAGCAGCCTAACAATCAGTTTTGATTATAAAGAACTGATTATATAAATCATCTTGAAACTTAAGAACACATTTAACTATAGCAAAGATTTCTTTAGCTACAGTTGCATAATTCTTCTGGTTATCATTCCATTTACCATAACAAAACCTAACAAGAATTTCTTGTTTACTATTAGGATTAACCTGGGTTAATATACCACCATATCCTATATCAGAGGCATCAGTTTCAACAACCTTATCCCAATTAGGATTAGAAAGCATCAAACAAGGCAATTGTTTAACTCTGTTTTTAATATTAACAACAGCAGTAGTATGACTATCAGACCAAGGCTTAGGAACCTTTTTAAGTCTATCATATAAAATAGCAGTATCCTGAGCTAAGTTTTTATAATAAGGAGAAATATAATTTAAACTACCCAAAAACCTTTGTAATTGAGTTTTATCAGCTATTCTATCAGGAAATTTAGAAGCAAATTCAATACTTCTATAAATAGGAACAATTTTTCCTTTTTCTATAAAATGACCCAATAACTTAATTTTAGTTTGAAATAAAACCATTTTGGGTTTAGAAATAACAAGACCACTATTTATTATAGTAGTTTTAAATTTATCATTTTCTACTATTTGAATCTGCCAATAACCAGATTTCAAATCAAATTTTGAAAAGATATTAGCATTAAATAATCTATCAAGTAAATCCTTTTTATTAGGAATAGGATACTTAATCCATTTTAAAACTTTATTAAGAGGTTTATAGTTTATAACTAATCTAGGAGCACCACGTTCTTGTTCACTATGTTTATTAACATAAAACGCAGTACAAGACCAAGCAGACTTGGTTGGCCTTATTAAGCTCTTTTGTAACAAGGATTCTATTTCCTTTTTACAATATATTAAATACTCAGAATTCATTTGAAAAGGTCTAGCTTTAGTAGGGATATTACCATCAAAGCTATTATCATAAGGCAAATCAACTATATGCTTCTTTCTATTCCAAAAAGCATTAGGGTGTTTATTACACACAGATAAAGCAAATTGGTTTTCAAGAAAAGCAATTTTTTCTTTTAACCTAGGATTTTCTAATTGGTTATCAATATTAATACTAACAATTTCTTGTTTTAGAAAATTAATATGATTTGATTTTGCTTTATAAAGATCTTCAATTTTATTAAGAACTCTAGTAAAAAGTTCAACTATAAATTGAAAATATAATTCAGTGCCATTATAAGAAGCACAAAAACCATTTTGGTCAACTTTTTTAAGAGGAAATATTTTCTTTAAAAAAGGAGTACCAAGAATAATTTGGTTAGAAATATTTTTTACCAATAAAAAGCTATTAGGAATGCAAGTTTTATTTTTTCAAATAAAAGCTCTTGACAATTTATAATTAATGTCAAGTTTTTCACCATTTGCATAACGCAAAATATGAGTGGTTTTTTCAAAATATTTTGTAGGAATTAAACCTTCATGTATACAATTCAAATCAGCACCACTATCAATAAGTGCAATAAATTCTTTTGAAAAATTATTATCAATTAAAAGATTTATTTTTATTAACCATTTCTGAGATGTAACCATTTCTAATTTAGAAAGGAAATCATCAGATTTAATATTATTAGAAACATTTTCAGGAATCATATCAAACAAATTATCAAGCCTAGGGATTAATTGTTTACCCTGAGCAATTTCTAATTTTCTCATTCTTTCTTCAAGAAACACATTATTTCTTTTTAATTCTATTATTTCTTTCCTTAAGTTATCAACTTCTTTTTTAAGATCAATCACAGTAGTAGGACTACTATTCTTATTCCTATCTTCTAAAATCTTATAAACTTCAGACATGGAATAAGGATCACTATTAAGTAAGCTATCAGATTTCAATAAAGAAGGGAAAGAAGAATAGGGGGAAGATGAAGAGGGAACATTATCCATTTCATCTATAATTTTAGATCTTAAAATTGGATCTTTAATCATTTTCAAAAATTCAATAGTATTATCATTACTAATAACATTTAATTCAGAAAATTGAGAAATCAGATTATACATATCATCATTATCTGATTTACTACTATTATCCGTCTCAGTATTATCACAAGACAATCCTTTTTTACAAGGATCACATTCAGAATTTGAACTATCAACGCATTCATTGATATTATCAGAAACATTAGAATCAATATCATCATCAGATTCTAACATTAATTTAAAAAGAATCCTTAAGATTATCATCAATCTCAAGACTAAAAATAAAATATATTAGATAATATAATTTAATTATTTTTAATTACATACTCTATAATATTAGATAATGAACATATCTAAAATAATATAAATAACTTTAGCTAAATTTATTTATTAATTAAGATATAAAATTAGAAATAATAAAATCAAAATCTATCATTCTAACAATATAATTTTAATAATTTTGACTTGTATACTCAATAATATTAAATAAATATATTTAAAATAATTTAATTAAATTTATTTAACAAGTAATTTTTTTTCAAAAAGAAAAATTTTAAGTTTATTATTTCAAATAATATTTGATAATTTTAAATATATATTTAATAATAGTAATAACAAATAATATTAATTTAATGAAATTTATTTATTAATTATTAAAAAAAAAAAGAAGAAGTTAACTTCCTTCTTCCAAATCCCGGAACAACCTTCCCCCACCCCCACCCCCACGCCCCAGGGTCCCCCTTGTCCGCCCCCCTTCTTATCCCCCAACCCCCCCAACCAACCCCGCACCGATGCAGTCAATCACCCTTAGCCGGGCTGGCCATGACTAGCCCAGCGGCCTAGCGACAGCCGCTGGCCATGGTTTGCCGCCGGGGCATGGAGGTTTGATTTTCATTTTTCATTTTTTTTTTGTGGGTTTTTTTTTTGGGGGGGTTGGGGGGGTGTTGAGGGTAAGGGTTATATATGTATGTATGTTGTATATATATATTTTATGTATTTATATATGTAATATATAATATACATATACATATGCATATTTATATATGTAAATATATAAATATTTTGAATATATTTTTAACAAAAGGCATTTTGTCATTTACTATTTAACTTTATTGATTTTCTTTTAAATGTTTTCAATGATGGTTAAAATCACCGTTTCAGATTTTCGTTAAGGTTAGGAAGTAATTATAATTTTTTATAGTATACATATAGGTTCATGTTAGTCAATACATTAATACAAGATATTAAAATAATATAACTAATTAAATTTTGGGTTGATTTGAGAATATCAATGGAGAATAATTTCTTACACTTTTTTTTTTAAAATACCTTGCTAATATGATTTTTTAAGTATATTAATGTATATCACATATAATTATTTGACATATATATTACAAATTTAAGAATTGATAGCCATTATTTTAGTACAATGAACCCTCAATATTACAATTAAAATTTATTATAAACCGCTCGTACAAGTAGCAGGTTAAATGTACTTTTATTATGTTGATGATTATCATCAAAATGAAAGGATATGATTTCATATTTTAAATTTAATGCTTCAGATTAAATATATTTGTACATCCCTTACATGAGGTATGTACAATCAAGTTTGCACCATAGACTACTCCAAGATACTTTTAACACCGAATACTTACCTTTTTCTACTATTAAGTCACTCGGCAACTTAAGTATAAACAATTTTACAAGAGAAATCAATTACTGAATAAGTAGGTTAGACTTGACAGATGTTGCTTCTCAAGAATCTTCACTTAAAAAAGAATATTAGTGATAAAATAATAAGTAATAATTATTTTTACTCTCTCTCTCTCTCTCTCTCTATATATATATATACATGTTAAATAAAAAAATTTATTTTGTTATTCTAATAAAAATTATAATTTGATAATGACAAAAATAGTGTTTAAATTGTCACCATTAGCAAATGGTGATATCCCTATAATGACAACCTAGTATCATTGAAAATTTTATTATAAATTATAAGAACAATTTTTATTGTCACTAAGTGTCATTATAAGTGTGTTACTAATTGACGATGATGACAATTTAAAATATTAGTTTTACTACTAAGTCATATTACGACAATAAAAATTATTGTTACTTAAAAAAATCATTAATGAAAAAATAAAAATTATATTTACTTAATATATATACTTCATTAGTGACAATTTTTTCGTTGTCACTTTTTTGGCAACCAATGCTATAATTTTTATAGTGTTTTCTCTTGTTATTATCAATTTTACCTTCTTTATGTTCTTTATTTTCTATTTTATATTCTATATACTAGAATTTGACTCAATTATTTGGAGATCAAGTTTGACTTAATCTCTTAGTCTCTAAAGACTACAAGATTTGATCTTTTCAACTTTTTTATTGTAGATTTAAGGGTTTTTTTTTTTTTTTTTTTGGTATGAAGTTTCCTAATTTTAGATGCAATAGTTAAGTGTTTTACTCTTATAAATAGATGTATTTATTTGATTATTTGAGTAACACTTGTGAAACTTGTAATACTCATAGGTTATATTGTTATGAGTAGGGATACAAATGCGTGGAGTGGGTATCTTTTGATAGTTTTGAAAATTATTGTATAAGGGGTTTTTATCTTTGGTTTGGGTTTTGTAAAATTTAAGGAATATCTTGTACCTGTATAATTCTTTCATAATTGAGGAAAGAAAACTCCTACGGATGTAGGTAGATTTTGCCCAACCACACAAGTCTATGTGTGTGTGCATATATATATATATATATATATTTTATTTATTGGGTATTAATTTTTGTCATTAAATTTATTGGTGGGATATGTGGGTTCTTAATAAATTAAATTTTGTGCCTAAATTGCTTCCGTTGTATTCTCAATAAGTCACATCAAAGTTTGATTGGTATTGAAAGTTCATGTTTTACTTTTTGGGATAGGCAATATCACTACCGACAAAAAAACAAAATATAAATTAGTAACAAGATAGTAAGTGACGATACCAAAATTGTCATTAATTATATATTAAGTGACAAAAGATTTTATTTTATTATCTTAATGGTTTTTATAATTAAATAGTGATAACAATAGTGTTTAAGTTGTCATCATTAACAATTAATGACACCTTTATGGTGACAACTTAGTAAAATGAAAATCTTGTCGCTAATTATAGTGGCAATTATTGTTGTCACTAGGTTGTCACCATATGAATGTTATTGATTATCAATGGTAACAATTTAAAACATTAGTTTTAGCTATATTGTGGCAAAACAAAAAGTATTGAAACTTAAAAATATTATTAATGACAAAATAAAAGCTATTATTACTTAATACACGTTATTAGCGACAATTTTTACATTGTCATTTATTATTTTGTCACTGATATTTCATTTTTTGTAGTGTATATCACTGGCAAATTACTTTGCGGTTCAAAAATTTGATGGCAAAAGAAAATTTTTTGGTAAAGAAAGGTGGAGGATCTCCTAGCTTAGCAGTGGCATTAAAGGGAAGTCAGAGGAAGTTGATAGATAAGTAGGATTTGCGCCAGGAAGATTTGGATTGGCATTGTCTCAATACGATCCAACTTTGTGTTGCAAACAACATTATCAATAATATTGTGGATTTTTATTTAGAAGATTTGACATTGAGATATGAGCGAAGTTCGAGTAGCTGTATCTCGAAAAGACTTTGTCCATATAGCTACTTCAAAAGCAGTAATTGTATAGATTGAAGATGCGAAAGGGTGATAATTTTATTAATCACAAGAATCAATTTAATGGATGGGTGGATCAACTTCGACAAGTAGATGTGAAGATTAAGGCAGAAGATAAAGCTCTTTCTTTCTTACATCGCTCCCCCGATTCGTTCGATAATTTGATGATGACATTATTATAAGGGACAAATGCAATGAACTTGGGACATAAGAAGGCATCACCCTTGTCTCATGAAAAATAGGAAACAGAAACTAGAAGGTGGGACAAGAGTTTGCTTTGGTTGCTAGGAAAATGAATGGTAATGGTAAAATATTGAAGAATTGATATTTGAATAGTGGGTTAGGTTCAAGAGCCAGAGGAAAGGGCAAAATGTGATGCAAATGCCGTGGTGGGCCTGTAAATGGATAGGGTACGTACCATTCTATCTACACTCATACCCTAAAATACCCAAATAAAAATATTCAATATTCTACCATACCCTAAAAGACCCAAAAGGATTAGACCATAATCCTACCCTATCTTATTTAACCTAAGACCCATTGGGTCTAATTTATTGGACTTATGTTTTTAATATGTATACTAGTTTTCTCAATATATACTAAAAATATTATTTCACATATGATAACAAAAAATAATTTTTTTTTGTATATTTAATTTAATTTAATTTAATTATTAAATTTATATTAGTTAATCTTTATTTTTCAATTTTCATTCATTAATAAAAAATTTATTAACAAAGTTTATTCATTAGCAAAATTAATTTTATTAACTATTTTTATAAAAAATATTTATTCTACTATTAATTTTATTAATGAAAAATATTCAACTGTTGCTATTGCTATCCCAATTTAAAAAAGAAAAAATTATTGTCCCAATATAATAACTTTATTAATTTTATTAATTTAAGTTTAATTTTTAAGGAAGAAAATTATTTAGTTGTTACTGTTCATTAGGGAGGGAAATAGGCTAGGCCGCCGTCAGGGGCCTACGGTCTGGTTTATTTGAGGCCTAGCCTATTTAATAAATATACCAGATTTAGACTTTTTAAAATGTCTATTTAGTTAAAAAGGGTAAGAATAGGCTTTTAAAAAATCCCATAAAACCTATTAGGACGGCCTATATAAGTTAATTATATTATAATATATATTTAATTATTTACAATACTTATATAATTGCTTTTATATTTATATTAATCAATTTTATTAATTTTATATAATTATATATTATGTTCTTAATTAATACACAACCATTTTATTTTAAATTTTTTGTTTAACTTATAATAATGTTTGGTTATACTTTTCTCTTTGTTAAGATAAATGTATTATAATTGTCAATTATTTTTGCTTAATATAAACTATAGAATTTTTATGTACATTAAGGCCTATCAAAGTCTTAAACCTATTAAAAGCCAGAACTTATATAAAATATAAAAAGTTTACCACTAGTATAAATTTGATTTGGACATAGATAATTTTTAGGTTCATAAATTAAATTTAAGTATAAAGTAATGGATAATTCATGAGTATGAGTATATGGGTAATTTATGAGTATAGACTATTTTCATACCCATTGCATTATCTTTAATAAGTATGAATATGAATATGACATTTTGAACTTAAATAGGATAATATCCTACTCATTTACAGGCCTACATCGTGCCAATGATGACAACTTGGTAGTGCCTGCAATGGAGATTCTTGTAGTCTATGGATATTTATTCTCGAGATAATTGGATTTTTTTTTATTTTGAATGTGTAATGCTTCTTTGCTCAATGAAGCATTATCTTGAATCACTTCAATTGAAAAAAGGCATGTAATGTGTCGTTAGATGAAAGGCTCTATTTATACAGTCATGGGTAGTGGTAAAAATCAAAATGTTTGTTGGGGTAGTTCAAACATTGAATGGTGTGGCCTATATTTTGAAAATACGAAAGAATTTATTATCCTTGAGCCAATTAGATTTTGAGAGCTACAAATATTTAGCTAGAGGTGGCATTCTGATAGTCACACATGGTAGTAAATTATTTCATATGGTGAATTCAAGGGATGATTAGAAATTAAGCACGAAAAAGGCTTCCAAGGTGCAAATAGGCGTGAGAAAAATCCTACTGAGCGAGAGGATGGATTTAGGTCATCCCTGTCTGTAGTCATTAGTCAATGAGTAGTGTTAATTAGGCTGCAAGTGTACATAGGCAAATATGAGTTAGTTATTGTCAGGATGTTATTAATTCGATTTGTGCAATTGTATGCCTGAAGTCTAATAAGATCTGGTATTTTGGTTTGTAGTGGAGTCATTAACAATTACTGAGATAAGGAACCTAGTCAAGATAGAAATTATTAGGATTTGACATGATTATTTGGAGATCAAGTTCGACCCTAACTCTTAGCCTCCAAAGAATTTAGTCTTTTCAACTTCTTATTATAAAATTAGGATTTCTTTTTGTACTAAGTTTCCTAATTCTAGATAGAAGGTCAAGTAATTCTCTTATAGATGGGGGTTGTTATTTGATTACTTAGATAACCCTCGAGGAACTCGTGATACTCATGGAGTAATTATGTTGAGTTATGAATGGTGTTATAAAGGGATGGCATGGATATTTCTTTAGTAGTTTTTAGAGTGGTTGTATAAGGGTCTGTCTAATTCAAGAGTTATCCTTTACTAGTAAAATTCTCTTATTGTAAAATAAAAAATAAAAAAATTCCATGGATGTAGGCAAGTTTTGTCAAATTACGTAAACTTATGTGTGTTTTATTTTTTTTATTTGCTGGGTATTATTTTTGTTAATAAATTTTTTGGTGTGAGATTCTAAATTCTTAATAAATTAAATCTCGTATCTAAATTGTTTTTGTTGTGTGCTCAACACTATACACTAGTACCTAGACAATCACAATAATTATGTGTTCTGCACTTTTCTTTCAGAAAATTATTTAAAACCTCAAATGTTAAAGTTCTATATTCAAAAAATTTATGGAAGTTGTTGAAAGTAGGCCGACTTTAGGAATTACACCTAATATGGTCCATATTTAAATGAATTTTAATTTCATATTTGGGTGGGATGGTATTCCTTATTAAATTTGGGCTCTTCCTTATATAAAAACACTTATTTATATGTGATCTCTTTCTTAATAGACTAAAGGACACACAATGAGATAATTGTTATTATCATTAAATTTATTGGTGTGATTTGTAAATTCTTATTAAGTATATTAAATCTCAACTCCAATTGGTAAGTTAAAAAGATCTCAGTTGGACGGCCCACAAGGTTCTACTTGTTTAGCCTTTTTTCTGTTTCACAAGCGCACATATATTACAATTCCCAGTGCTAACCCATTTTCAACAAAGCCCATTTTCCAATTGGAGCAAGCCTACTTAGTTTGCTATAATATTGGATCAAACCTCCCTTATTATTCTTTCATTGGTTAAAACTATGGTTGTCAACGGGCAGAATTTGGATCATATCAATTATATTTAAATCTAAATTTGATTATCAAAATTTATATTCAAATCCAACCCGATATCATATAGGGTCTTTGTTAGTTAGCATCACATCCGAATTCGATGAATATTTGAGATCCGATAAAAAAAATTCGATCAGACTTCATATTTTTTTCTTTTTCCTTTTAAATTGTAAAATAATATTGTATTTACAAAGTGAATTTTTACATCATATTTAAATTTTTAATAATTTTTTTTATCATATATTAGTCTAAAAGTTAAATATTTAAATACTAAACTCTTATATAATATTATACTAATACATAGGTAAACTATCATGTATTATTATATTTGACTTTTTTTTTTTCAATATCCCATTTATTTTTAAACTAAGGCTCAATATCAATAGTATAATATATACATTAATATAGAAACTAGGCCAACATAATATAAAGATTTTAGTTTGAAATCTTTATTATTATTCTTATTATTATTATTATTATTATTATTATATAAGAATATTAATTTAATAAAAAATTATTAAAATTCAAATTCGTATCTTTAACGGATCGGATTACTTAATTCCATATTTGATCAACTTATTTCGAATTATGAATATTTATAATCAAATTTGATTTATCAAATATTTTAATCGATTAAAAATTCTAAAATTCGAATTAAAATCCGATCCATTGACAACCCTACTTAAAACTAATATATTCATAACCCAAATACAAATCTCGGGCCACATTTAGGCAGCCCATTTGATAGGAATTAACCAGCTCATCTCCTAGCAACCGGCAAAACGATGACTAAAAGTCTAAAACCCATTTCACATAATAGACTTTTGGTCCATGGATTGGAAACTATTTCATTTTATCATCATTGGAAACAAATAACGCTTCATCATCGACTTCACAATGCAATGCAATTTTATTACATTTCTAACTTGCCCTAATAATTATCATCATCAAGGAACATATATTAGTTGATAATAATTTTTGCTTTATTATAATATAATTTAATAATAATAAGAATTAATATTATAATTTGTCTCTATCAATAATTAACGACATATGTACATTGATAATTTAGTGACAACAAAAATTGTCACTAAAATTTGTGATAGAAATTTTATTCACTAGATTATCATTATAGATGTATCACTAATTTGTTATTAATGACAACTTAAATATAATTTTTGTTTCTGTTAAGTTTGTTAAAATTATTATCATGATAAAATAATTTTAATATATATCATTAGTACTTTTTTATTGTTATGTATTATTTTATCACTAATTATTCTTTTTCTTTTTTTATAGTATCTTTCATTCTTCTCTTCTTCCTCTTTGTTTTAGTATGAGTTGAATGATCAACTAGATCATAATAGATCATATGTAGATAAAAGATATCATAACAATCCTATATGATAAAATTGTGTGACTGAAAAACGAATCAAATTATGTATACTAAGCTCAAATTTGACCATTAGAAACTCATTTAAACTCAAGTCGTAGAGTATAATAAATCAAACTTAATACCTTCTTCTTTTTATTCAAATAGATGTGAAGATCATTTAAAGCCCAACTTGACCAGTAAAAATTGATATATAAAATATACATAAAAATATCAAATTGTATGATCGTGCTAGGTTTGATTGAAGTATTCCATACCAAACTCAAATATAACTTCAAACTCATTAATGAATTTACGCCAAACTTAAATAATATAATTTTTTAGATTTCTTGAATTAAGTCCCCCCCCCCCTCCAACGCCCACCCTTCTTATTTCTTTGCCCTCTATTTTCTTTTCTTTTTTCCCCCTACAATACCTACATTCGTTCGTGACGGATTGCGACATTCGTGTTGACCAAAACATTCTTTGCTAAACTCAATTTGAGCACATCCAATACAACTACATACCCCACCAAAAGTTCCATTCGGACAGAAAAACCTAAAAGCAACAAATTTTACCTAAGTTCTTCTTGTGGACCTCTTCACTAGGGCAAAAGTTTATGGTCAAAGCTAATTAGGAAACAATGTACATAGACAAGAAACATATAGACCTACCAAAAACCTTAATTATTGATACCCCCCCTCCCCCCCCCCCCACCCCTCTTTAAATGTTCTAAAATATATATATATATGTATACATATTACTAAGAAAAAGACATAAAATATAAATCTTTTATTGCCTTTTTCTCAACGTAATCTCATACGTTAAAAGGAAGCAAAAATAAGTACTTTCGGTTTGATAGAAAAGGATTGTTTTTCAATTATTCTTAGCTAGTGAAGAACGGGCACAAGAGACGTGTCAACTTATTAATGGGTAAGGGTCAAGTTAATCGCGTTTTAATCAATACGTTATGTCCCTTTTACTACAAAGATTCTTATGTTTTTGGACGTGGCAAATGATGAAGGGCTGATTAGAGTTAGGCCGTTTTTAGCCGTTGAACCGTTGGATCCTAACTTAGATTTTGTGAAAAAGGAAAAAAGAAAGAAAGAAAGAAACAAGGATTAAAGGTGGTTAAGTATTTTTCTTGGATAGGTTATATGTCAACTTCTATAAAGTGTCTTTGTGTGGTCATTGTATTTCTTTCTTGTTCTGTAGTTTTGGGAATATAATTATCTTCTTTGTCGATTTCTCACCTCCCAACCATGAGCTTTTTTTATTAAATTATTTGAAAAGGATCATGTGATTTTGATTGTTCGTTGAGATATAATATAAGCATGCAGTTATATTTATACACACGTACATTAGAGATTCGATATAATTAAATCTCTGACATTATATATTATGTGAAAGACTTATATCAATTGGTTAAATGGCCATCAGCACATGAGCATGTAGTTCATTTCTAAGTTGTTGTTTTGAATAGATACAATGTAGATTGCAAATTATCAATATACCCTACAAAATAAAAATCTTGGATTTAAAAATATTCATACTATAATAAAAGCAATTCGAATATCATTATATATTAAAGATGATGACCAAATCAATTATCACTAATGGAGTGCTAACTCCTCAAAATAAAACTAAGTATCATGATAGTCCTTAATTAAGGCTTAGGAAGATATTATAAACAGTGTCAATGACACTGGTTTCGTCCATATATTCCCAAGCATTAATTATTCTTCCACCAATGCTCATGTGAAGGGATTTCCTCTTATGAAAAGACGGCTCGAAGAGTGCTAAAAAGAATAAGTTATAAACTATTTCAAGTGCTCAATTCTTTACTTAGAAATATGATTATCATACTACATATGTATGTATTTTTTCGTAAATCCTGATATGAGTAATACAAATAGTATATCTTTTGGTTTATATGACGACACAAATTTTAAATTTTGAATAGAATAGAATTCTAAATTTATATAATTTAAATATAAAATTTAAAATTATAGACAAAGTGATTAGTGAAGACCGTGTTATCTTAGTGAGTGATTTCTTGGAAAGAATACCATCCGTCAAATCGTCCACCGACTCTCTATCTTTGGGTGTCAGTTGATCATTTCTAGGAAACTTCACAAATTCTTTTCTTCTAGAACCCATGAAATAATCCATTCAAGAAAAAAAAAATCTTAGAAAATCATACGTACCATATTTTTCAGCTTATAATCGTCGGTGGAAAGCTCATCAAAATAATTCCACGCGCAAAATCAAATCAAATCAAATCAAATGTCGGTTTGCTACAACTTTAAGGTTGTCCCTGATATTGCTTTATATTATTTGTGGTCAAATGTACCAATAAAAAGTATATGAAAATCAAAGGAAATTCGATGCACCTCACTTATTGATCAGTCCCATCCGAGACAAAATCTAACAACGAGGATCCTAGATTAATTTAATTTCTTATAAGGTTGTTCAAAAAATGATAGTCGCCTTGTCATAGATACAAACTCAATCCAAATAAGGCTCGACTTTAGATTTAATTTAAAGTGAATTTAGGTGATTTTATAAAATTTTTGAAATATTTTATAGTATGTTTTGAAATATTGAACTTTAATCTAATCGAGTTTTAATGAATTTTTTTTTCTAGACCACGTAAAAAATTAATCAACTCAATAAGCTTAAATTTGAATATAATTCTTAAAATTTAATCTCATACAAGTTCGAACTTTCAAAAAAATAAAGCTGACCCAACTTTATGTTGCGCTGATCATTATGAGTAGACAAAAAGGATATATATTGGATGAAAATTAGGAACAACTTAGTATTGGTTGAAAGGGAGAACTTAGTGCAACCATATTAGCAACTCAAATTAAGTTATTAATTGGGCTAATGACAATTACCACCCATTAAATTAGTGAAAGTAATCCAAATCTTCTTTTGGTTCCAATTGCCTTCAATTTTGTCGGGGTCTAGCTTTCAAATCATAATTTAGTATCATGAGATAAGCGTTTCTTTGTGGATTGCATAGTCTAACCTAATTTATTGGAGAAGAATTAACTACATGCAAGCATGAGTTAATCTTCAACAAAGTATTGTGTTGATAATATTAATAACTTCCAAGTTGGAATACACTAAATTTGGAAGTTAGTTTTTCTTAAAATGTTCTAATTAAAATCAGATCTAATAGAAGTTAAGAGAATCATATGTTAAATATTATCTACAAATCTTTATTCTTGAAGTTCTATGGTCAATCAAAGTCGATATGGGGTCTAATTCTGGTAATCTAAACCTACAATTACATATGTGTTAAGATCGCTTGAAAATTTTGATGAAAATTCTTCAATGCCCAAATTAATAAATATTCGCTAAGAAAGTAAGATAGAAAAGAGCAACTCAACTATAGAAGAAAATTAGTATTTGAGTTTGATGTCTTACTTGTGATAGTAAAAAGTATTTATAATTATAACATTTGATATGTCCTGGATGACGTGGATTCATTCAAGTTAATTCATGTTTTATATTCAAGATTCGAATCTAAAAACATAAATTAGGAGGACACGGATGTTAAATTATTGGAATTTGCCATTTTTTGGAACCTATTTGCTAGTACCATCGCCGACACTTGTGAATTTTAAAGAATATTTAATAGAAACAATTTTTTAATTTAGCTTTTTATTGACCTTTTTCTTGTCCAATTCATCTTGTAGTGAAGTGATGCTTCATCTTAGTTAGATATATAAAATCTTAAAGAAGAGAACCAATTTTCAAGATTCATAAGGCCAACATCATATATCTAATCTTATTACTTATCTAAAATTGGAGAGCAATTTCTTATTTTACCTCACAAAATTAATTTTGTATCTAATCTCTCTCTCTCTCTATATATATATACATATATACACACATGTATTGATCCAAAGTTTGGAAATTTTACCTCTAGACCAATAATGGTCCATCCAATGTGTTGTCGAGTTAGACCTTGGGACCTAGGACCTAAAAAACAGACACTAGTAAAGAGTCGTTGGGTAGGTTCCAACTATAACCTTTCGATGCTTAAGTTCATAGTGAGGTTCAAATAATATGAGCATATATGAATGGAATCAACAACCAAATAATGAAGAGTGAAGTGCTATTGATAGGAGAATTGGCATACAACCTTTTAGAGGAGAAAGCAAATCTAACGGCCAATATATATCATCTTACCCATAGAGATTGGATGGCTGCAATGCTAGGTCTTATGGACCTTTGAGATAGTGTCGGGTCGGGTCAGGTTAACCCATAATAGAAAGATGAGGGTCTTTCTGCATTGACTATTGTAATTTTCATCTCATATTAAAAAAACTCGCAAAAAGAGGGGGGAAATGAAAATAGAAATCATGGCGATTTTGCATATGCATGATGCCTTTTTATGCTAAAAATATTTCTAATCACCTTTGGTTTAGCTTAAGTATTGCTAATTATCTGCACCTAAACAACCAATTTGAATGAGTAAAAGTCATGTTTAACAATAATTATGGATTATTGTTGATGATCTTCCCATGCTACATGCATGGAAAACATGCCATTGGCAATTGTCAATAGTCGGCAGCTCAAAGGGATATGACATATTTCAAAAATGTATTTGAACCATGTTTTAATTAATTATGAAGGAAATGTGAACGTTTTGAAAATTTTTAATTAATAAAATAAAAAATATGAAATCACGTTTTAATTGTGAACGAATCGTAAATGTTCCAAAAACTATTAATTTAATAATAATAGATAAAAAAAATATAAAATCATGTTTTAATTGTGAACGAATCATGGACATTCCAATTTTTTTTTAAATAAATCAATAAAAATAAAAAAATTAATTAGTCTATATTCGACTTATAACACGCTCTAGCTAGAAGCGTGAGATCATATATTTAATTCGATTAGAAAGATTATGAAACTAAATTATTATAGAAATGGGGGTGTAACACACCATCAAATAAATAGAAAGTAACTTCTATGAATAAAAAATTAATGGAGCTTAACTAAGTAACAACTTGATCATGATCACAAATCTATGGGTAAACCAACTACTAATCATGATTTAAGCTGTCTTAATTTCAAATAAAGCTAAATTAATTGCACCCACAGACATATTTATCCACCCTCGTACTAGTGCTCTCACTTTTTATCCTTGATCAAAGTGGAATAACAAAATATTCCGAAACTTGATCATTAAAGTTTCAGATAACATGATTAACATCGTTTTAATCTTAATTAAAGCCGGGATCGCACAAAAGTATCGCTAATTTAGCAAAAAATAGTTAGTGGAAAGGTTTTGGAAAAAAAAAAAATTAAAAATTAAAACCCATCACCCCATAATGTCTCTCTAGTTCCTCACTTTTTTTATGCCAATTTTAGAACGTTTTTCTTTTTTCTTGTGTTTTTTCCCCTCATCCCCTCAATTAAAAAATACCTTAGGGGGTGTTTGGGTGAGCTTATAAGATGTTGAAAAGTATTTGATAATTTTTTTTAAAAAGAGCTTATAAGCTCCAAAAATAAGATGTTATGAGCTTATAAGCTCTTTTTAAAAAAGTAATGAGTTCCTAACTTATTTTGAAAATCTTAACAAGTTCTTTTAATTTTATTCATATTAATTTCAAAATTATCATTATTAGCATCTTATAAGTTTCAAAATCTTATTTTATCCAAACACTTTAAGAACTTATTTTTAGAAAAATATGTTATAAGTTTCAAAAATATATTATAAAATGTAGGAGTTTATAAGACCTTTTAAATAAATTTGGCCAAACACCCTCTTAACTGATTTTGGCTGTTATTGAAATTTTTGGTTTGGTTTAATTGATGCTGTTTTTACATGAGTTTTTGTGGGCAAATAATAGTGTAACTTTGGATGATAGAGCTCAAGTCCGATATGTGTGGGCCTGTGAAGGTTGGGTGGGCCCAGTGACAGAAAACCGACAACGAGAAGACCTGTCTGAATTTCAACCCAATTTGGGCATTTTTTCCATTCCCTTTTTCTATTTTAAACTTTCGGCCTCTCAAGCGCGTCTTGACTCCCAATTTTCCACACCTCCACTTACTGTTGAGGTCTTTTTTCTAGTGAGAAAGAATGAATATTTTCCACGTTGACATTTATATATGTGTATATGTATATATATAATTTGAGTCGACTACATGAGTGACAAATGTCAAATGATTGAAACATCTAAGTGGCCGATACTAAAAGTGCAATTAAGCCGAGCAAAGTCGAACTTAGATAAATTTTCAAGTTCAAACTCAGTATATATTTATATATAATTTAAATACTGGAAAATTGACTAAAATCATATCTGACATATATATATTAAGTAAATGCAAGTTCTCAATGTAATTTATAAAATATTGAGGCTATTTTTACTCATTGTTAAAAGATATGGGTTGGATGCTTCTTCATATTGTCCCAGACAAAAGAGAGAAAATAAATAAGAAAAATATATATAATTTATTACCTAAGTCTATTAAGTTTAATTTGAATGAATGTCCTCACTATACGTTAAAAGAAAAATGTTCTGCTATCCTTTCTCATTTGAGAGACATAAAATGCCACATATATAGATAATATTGGTAGTGACATGGACGGTCAAGAGATTATTTTCGGGGATGTCAAAGTAAGAGGAATTTTAGCAATAATAGAAAATTTCAATAACAAGAAGCAAATACATAAAATTATACAAGTTAAGAAAAAAGAAACAAAAGAAAATTTTACATGATTGAATGATATTTATGGGTATGAGGCCTTATCTCCCATGCGCTGTCGCCTGTCGTCGGGTTCCTCAAGTCTAATTTCTTGAAAATCTAGGATGAATTCTATATCATCAGGATTTTGTCATGCTATCAACTCTGATTTAGATCCTCTATTTTAATATATATTTTATCTCTTATTTCATTATATGAATGTATGATACGTGTATTAAATATTTTTTTATAAAAATAATTGATTGATAATCAAATATACTTGACATATATACATCATATTGAAATAAAAGATGAAATATGGAATGGAATGGAAAATCCAAAGTGCTATCCACTATGATGTGTACATTCAAATAAATTATAAATTATATAGATAACAATAAATATTTTATTTCATAATACCTCATAATTCACTAATATATATACCTAATTAGTGGGTCGCATTTTGTTAGGTCAACTTATTTTATAGGATCATAGGGTGTAAATGAGATGAGACAATTTGCGAACAGTTTGAACTCATAAGTTAAATGACCGAACCGAGCTCAATAATATTCGACTCGAAAAGCTTGTGAGCCTGAACAAGCTTTTTTATATTTTGTCTATATAGTTATATATAATAAGGTCTACAATAATAATAATAATAATAATAATAATAATAATAATAATAATAATAATTTATTTGTTATTATTAGAAAAAAAATTAAAAAATTTATAATTATAGATTTTATTTAGAGCCTAAATGAGCTTGAGTTAATCCAAACTTATACGAGTTCGAGTTCATCCGAACTTATACGAATCGAGCTTTTCTGCTTCCTTATGATAAGTCGAGCTCAATAAGACTTGCCCAAGCCTTCATCTATTTAACGAACTGTGCTGAGCTTGCTAAATTCGAGCTCGACTCCTTTACACCGTTAAGGCTCGGACACCAGCAGTTTGCTTACAATATTCACAATTAGAGCGTGTTATAATTGGAAAGGAAAAATTCAAATAGGTCGCTATTTTATTAAGTTGTGTATTTTTCCATTATTTCAAAATAACATGCCTAAGAAATTACACATTTTTTTCCCATTCTTCTTTCAATCCATGCAAATAATGTTAGATTCCCAAATAAATGAGTATTAATCTCTATATATGGTTTTTGGATAATCATCCCCTTTTGAGCTAACTTTTGGGATACGTTAGGTCCAATGTTAATTTTTTGACATGATATCAGAGCAATCCATTCCGATGTTAGACTACCGAATGTTGTTGAACCGCTCATTTTATGTTATTTCACATTTCAAATGTTCATTTTTGAGCATGCACAGAATGTGTTAGATTCCCACATCCGTTAAGTAAATGAGTAGTGGTCTTTATATATGATTTTTGATAATTCTCATCTTTTAAATTAATTTTTGGGGTGAGTTATGTCCAAAGTCCATTTTTAAATAAATAATTTTGCAACAACCATTCAATGATCCTAAAAATCGACTTTTTATTAATAAAATTTTCCCACGTAGGAATTGACATATATGTCACATACAATTAATTGATGGGTCCAGTACTAAGATAAACAATGAAAAATGTGAGCTCTTCAGGAGAAAGCTAATTCTCATGTTGTTTTGTTTCTTGGCATTGTCCTCGTTTAACTGTTTGTGTGAAGTCCCCACCCATTTTGCGCAAATATCCATCTGCCTCACATTTGCTCCTGCGCCCCTTGTGCCTCCATGTGCTTTCTTAGATAAATCCAATCCCAGATGAGCCATCTATTTGTGCTACAATCCCAGCAGATACAGATAAAATTTGAACCGGAATGTTGGAGATATTGTTTTATTAAAAAAAAAAAATGTTTTTACATATTAAACATTCCTCCTTTCTCACAATTTGAATTCTCATAAGAGTAGTGGGATAGCCATTTATAAAAGAAAATAATTACATGTCCAAGCTTCACAAAGAATACTAGTCGTGTGAAGTGATGATTAATAATAGATGTAATTTTTCTCCTCGAAATAATTTGAGTTCGGTACAGTTCCTTTCAAAGTTCAGAGTCGAGTTGATAAGATTTTGGTTGGATCGACACTTTACAAGTTGAGTTGATCTAAAGTCAATCTATTTCTTGAAAGAGGTGGCGATGTGGCGTAAAAAAAAACTCTCCGAGCTCAAATTAATGGGTCTATCCGATGTGGGTAAATAATCATGAAAAGTATAAGTTGCTCAAGACAAATTAAAGAGAGATACTTATGGAGAACTAGTATCAGTTGACAAATAATATATTACTATGACAGCTTAATTTGAGGCCTCTATTTCATTAAGATTTAAGAATTGCATATACGCAAATATAGCATTGGACTTGGGCAGGGTTGAACCAACCCAAACAAAAATATTCGAATTATTAATACATGCTTTTATGTGCCAACAACATTAATATTGGATGCAATTCTTTAATAATATTTGTTGTTAAATAAGATTATCGAGTGACCTTTAAATTAATAGTATTAGTTTTATACATAAAGTATGAGGTTAGAGGTTCAAACTTAATAAATTTTTGGCATTTATCCAATGTTGCTTCTCTCCGTCTTTTGGTAGTTTTTTCAGTTGATGTCGGCTGCTTTTTTTATTCTTTACCAAATCGTAGGTCTAACGGTCTAACCCTGGTTGGTTCAACACTCAGCAGGGAAATTAGGCCACTTTGATAGGTCTGGAGATAACTAAATAATTATATATGAAAAAAATCTTCACTGCTATTTCACCTTTCAATAATTTATTTTAAATTATTAATCTATTGAATTCATATAACTATATATTAAATACAGTTATATTTATCTATTACTCAATTATTAAATTCATTTATCAAAAATAGGATGGTAGGCCATTTTCCTAACAAAGTGGATATTTAGCTAATCGAAACTAAATATATATTTAATTAATGCTAATGCATGAATCATTACTGCATATACTTAGGTTTTGAGTTGATTTAATTATATTATCGGCTAGCTAGTGTTTAATTGAATATGTCAATTTAAATATACGACGGAAAAGTTTTAGTATTAAATATTCACTAAAAAGAAAATTAGGACATCAGCTACAATCAATTTGTAGTTGATGTTAAAAGTTTGTAACTTTAGTTACGAAATCAATTTAAACAATTTCAAAGTAATATTCTCGTAGCTAATTACCCTAAGTACGACCCATTCTTAGCTGTTGATTATTTTATATATATATATATACATATATTAATTTTTTATGAACAATGAATGCATGACCAATTTGTTGTGCTTCCAACAAATAAAAGATAATAAATAATAAATTTAGCTGTTTGTTACTTAAAAAAATATATTTATTATGAAAATTAGTTTCATAACAATTATTCCACAGTGAATACCTAATACTTTTTTGGCCGTCATTAATAGTATATAAGGATTATTTTTTTAAAAAAAAAATTGCGGTAAAAAATTGGTCTAAATTGAAAACCGATAACATATATTTTGTAGACATATGAGTAAAATATGAATATATGTGAATTTTTCGTGAGTAAGAATATAACTTATTAATCTTTATGCTATTTTTATGCGTAAGTACATATATAGTGCCTGCATGCACTTTAAATTATCAGTATATCATTTGATTTATGATTATGGCACAATATGAGCATAACTATTTGACACCAATTAATACTTTCATTCATATTTTTTAATTATGTATTATTAATTCTTATAAATTTACAGGTATATATGTTTGTCGTACTCATGACTATATACGCAATTATCTTGTATAATATGAGACCACATAATTTGATACATGATAAAGACACAGTATCTATATAACATGATTAAAATTTTCATAATTAAATTGAATAATTATATTTTTAATTGACATCCATTAGTACTTTAAAATAAATTAAATTAATTTTCTATATATCAAATCATATTTATAAATCATTTACCAAACCAGAGATCTTCTTATCATATATAATATATAATACATCAATTCAAACAAAATGTATGGAATTTTTTTTTTTTATTTTGAGGAAGAAAATGTATGGATTTTTTTTTATTCAGTTCATAATAAGTACAAGAAAAAAGAGTATTTTTTAGTAAAACTATATTCTTCATTCATATGATTCGTGAGAATAATTATTAGCAAAAATTCAGATTAATTAAACTTGTTCAAACCCCGACTACTGACATAGATTCAAAAAGATCTCAACATGGAAGGAGAAGATTGGGAGATCTGAAAAACATAAATATATTCATTGGACAATAAACATATTATTAATTTTTCTCAAGTTGCAAAAATTAGGTTTTTGACTATAGAATTATGGATCTTCTTGATAAGAAAATCAATTAGTGATGGTTAGGAATTAGGCATGTGCTAACATGCTTATGTAACATGGACAGCATGGAAGATCTTCTAAGGAACAAGTTGGGGTTTGCCATTGCCAATATTTATCACCCAATTAAGCAATATTCTTCATCAAATAAGCTCAAAGTAAATTTTCTCCAAACCTAATTTGATTGAAAACAATTAACTATATATCAACTATCATTATGTGCTGAGTGGCTAGCGGTATAAGTCTCCCACGTAATGGGGAGGTCAGGAGTTCGAATTCGAATGGACTCCTGATGTGTGTGTGTATGAACAAAAAAAGAAATATTAAATATTATTATACATATTTGCACTATAATGATTTTTTTTTTTTAATATTATACACCAATCACATAACAAGTATAATTCACTAATACTCTTTACTTGATTGGATTGAGTTCGCAAAATCCAATCTGATTAAGTATCAGACTGACTAATAAATCTAACCTTTTGAAAATGTGAACCCATTTTCAAGTTCTTGCAATTCTTTTTGTACATTGGGTAAATGAGACCTATAGACGATGTCTCAAATCTAAGCTTGCATATTGAATGTACACTCCATGTTATGTGTGTCCATATGAGAATGAAGGTGAACATACCATCATCTTTAATAAAAAATTTAAACTTTGAAGTGACGCTTTTGCCCCTCATTCCCCAAAAGCTGGAGGTTCTAAATAAAGAATTTGATTAACTTAGGTGATGGATGTTAGTTAAGAAGTTTTATGGGCACAACCTCTACAACTCTAATGTCTTACTTTTGGATTTAAACTTTCCTAATTAAAAAAATGTTATATTGTCATTCAAAAAGTGTTTGGATAAGCTTATAAATTGCTTAAACTTTTTATAAAATATTTAAAAATTTAAAAGATATAATAAAGTATTCAGTACAATTTTTAAAAAAGAAGCTCATAAGTTTTTATATTAAGATGTTAGGATCTTAACAAAAGTAAGGAGTCCCTAATTTATCTTTAAAATCTAAATAGAGTTCTTCAATTTTAATCTTATTAAGTATAAAATTTGTTATTGAGAACATCTTATGAACTTCAAAATTTTATTTTATTCAAGTTCAACAACTTATTTTTAAAATAACATTTAGTATTTCATAACTACCAAAATATTTATAAAATTTAATAGTTATAATTTTTTAAATAAATTAGTCAAACATCCTCTTATTAATATTTATGGATCCTGTGCTACAGAGATAATATAGTGCTATTAATAAAACATATACAATTATATCTTTATCTAGTAAATTAATAATCAATCCCCAACATTAACCATACACCATAGCTTTATTGAGTAACTTTACATTACATCCTTATCTGGGTAGTAATCTAATTATTCTTCCAAAAGCCACATATCATTCCTTTATCAGTTGAAACTATTTCATATTGCCTCTCTTTCTCTTCTAACATTTAAAAAGTTTTTCGATAGAATCATCATTCAATAATTATATATTTATATCCAAAACAAAAATTAAATATCAAGTCCCAGAAGGGCAAGAGAGAATTAAAAAAAAAAAAAGAAAACTCTCTTAAATTACGTTTGGACCAAAGGATTTAGATTTGAGAGAAATTTTTTAATATTAAGTAGATTTAAAATCCACCAGAGCAATTTAAAAACAACTCAAAATGGAAGCTCAATATTAAAAATCAATTTTCACATAAAACTATTCGGAAAAGCTTAGGGAATGTTTGGTTATGTTTCCCTATAACAAAATTGTTTTACAGAAACATAACTAAGTATATTTTTATTTTTCATCCAAAACACACACACACACAAAAATTCCAAAATACCATATAATATCCTTCATTACTCTCAAAACTTCCCTATTTTCTAATATATACATACATATATTATATATATACGTTATATTATTTTATTATTATTCTAACAATAAAAAAAATACTCAATTATATTTTCATCCCAAAAATCCCACAAAAAGAATTGATTTGACTACTACAGTAAAAAAATGTCTCCCCCTAAAACATAAACAAACATACCAAAATTTTTCAAAATCAATTTTTAACTATTCTCCAAAATATAACCAAAAATCAATTACATTCTCCAACACAACTTTCATATTTTTCAATAATTCATTATCCCAAAACACATAACCAAACATTCCCTTAATTATTATAAATTTAGAATTCTTAACTTCGAATCTATCAATTCAAACACATCTTTTAAAAAAAGAGCAAAGTTTGACATGGGTCCAACATGTAACGGCTTGTACAAATTTTTTATGACATGGGGCCACTGGCCACATACTCTAGAGGATTAAATTAAATTAGATTTTTAAAGTTACGTTTTATTATGTAGATCATACATTATTTTATAAGTAAACACGTTCACCACGAACTAATGATTAATTATTATGGCACAAATGAAATTATTAAGACTAGTTAACTAAAAGAATAAAATAAAGGAATTGTCTTTGATAATACAACTCAAATTTCCTCCCATGAAAAAATAAAAAATATTTAAATTTATAAAAAAATGAAACATAATGGAGATCTGACCCCGTGAGCAAATCCATGTCCAAAGGGAACACGTGGCTAGGTTAAGAATGTCTTAAAATTTGTTTTGATTTTTGTTTTAAAAAGTTCATCTCTATCAAACAGCCCCTTTATTTTTCTATTTTTTTCTTCTGTGCCCCACCAATTACTACCTATTATTATATGATCCCTTTTTCTGTTTGTTAGAGTCATCCATGACATTAAGAAAAGCACTGCAACTCAATATTATATACCTCATTGGAGGATATAATATAAGTCGAGATATGGTTGATAGTCTATGATCTTCGAGTTAATTATTTATTAATTATCGATTAAAATATTAAAATAATTCATAAAAAAAATTCGTACCTAATTTTTTTTTTTAAATTAATCAGATAGCGTTGTTAACGTGTATTTCTAATAAATAACAATTATATTGGATTAGAAAAATAGAGAAAATTGAATGATGTGTCAAAAGTTTGTGGACCAAATTGAAAGTTCTAGGTGAATTGCAATTTTAACTTTTTTTTTTTCTTTTTCTTTTGAATGAAATGATCAACTAATGAATTTGGATTCCAATTAATGAGTTAACAATTATAAGGCAATAATATATAATAATTCATCATTAATAAACAATTAATCAATTATATGATTATTTTAATTTTTAGTTAGAACATAATCTAATTGATGTGAATTTTTAATCGAAATAGGGTTTCGCCTTTGATATTAATATAACAGTAGGGTTTTATGTTCCACAAATGGTCTCGTGTGAACCTCTAATTTCTATCTATTAATTAAGTTTAATTGGAATCCTACGGTATATAATTTATCAGAATTTACAAATTAAATATAGAAACCATCAAGAATAATAATATAAATCTTTGTTCGCCGACATTAAATATATAAAATTATTAAGTTATAATAATAGAATCATCATAATTACCTATAAGAAGATTTGTGTAGGCCAAAAAGCGTGTTGCACATTTTGATGTAACCTATATTTAGGTCAAGACCCTTAACTGAACAGACACGTGTTGAGGAAAAATGTCACCATTTCTCTCTTTTCATTAGTTCTAGACTTTCGAGGATTGAACGCGGGACATAAACGAGTAAAAAAAGTGGACCATGGAAAAATTTTTCACTTTAAATAATACTGTAAGAGTATAAGTTGTTAGAATAAAAATATAATAATTATTAAATAAAATTTTTACTACATAGTTTTGACGTATCAAATTTTGGTTTAGTCTGTAGCTTTATTGATTTGTAAATTCATTTTTTTATTTAAACTCGCGCGTACATATAAATCAATTGGTTGCTCCACTCAATAATATTAAGAATTCAAACTCATTTGAAATACTAATTGTAAATTAATTATTTTTGTAGCAAAAAAAGTTTAATATAACTAATATTTTATTATGGTTGTGGCAATAAAAATAGTAGTTAAATTTATAATAATTTTAACTCAACTTGAGACTTGTGTAAATGCAATTTTTTTTAGAGAGTATTATAAATAACGAAATGTTATTTTTTCAATAAAGTAATATATTTCTATTCTCAAATCAAATAAATCACTATTTTCAAATCAAATAATTAAAGTATAAGCAAAACGTGCTCATTACAGATCAAACACAAAATTTTTTACTTAATAAGAGAGATGAATACCACTTGAACTATGAGCCACTAAATGCAATTAAGGACAGCGATGGTGATGACTTCTAGTCTTCTACTTTAGTTTATATTTATTACAAGAAAGTAAAAAGAAATAGGCCCAAATCTAACTACCTCGGTCTCGTTTTCCCACCAATCCCTCAATTTTTAATTTACCTCTTCAGATTGCTCAATTTTCCATTAAATTGTCATGGATCGTGAAGTGCATACACAATTGTGCGCAGTTAAAATGGGGTATAAAATACCATCACCATGGGTTCATCATTTAAAAAAATAAAAATAAAAACGGAAGAAATCACAAATCTTGAATGTAACCATAATGAGTAAAAATAAATTAATATTTTTTTATTTAACACACACATATTAGGAGTACACTAAAATTTAAACTCTTGATCTTACATTTTATGTGTAAAACTTATATTATTGGATCAAAGACAACTCGACAAGTAAAAATAAATTAATGCTCTGTCTAAAGTAGGAAAAAAGAATATAAATGAATTGAACTGAGTATTTTTTTTCTTAATTTTTATTTAGACACATACATTCAAAGCTCTTTGATATTTCACTTTTGAACCTCACACTCGTACGTGTGAGGATGATATTAATAGGTCAACTGGCCACTCAATAAGAATCGATTGAGTCGTAGACATTATAAACTAGGCTTATTTCAAATCAAAATTCAGTCTTACAAATCATACTTCAACTTAGATGAATTGTTACTAAATCAACTCGAGTAAGTGTGATGTTTTATATATTTGATTTTCATATTTTATTAAAATAAATTTAATTTAATTCAATTTTTCTCGAATTGAATATCGAATAATTCAATTTATTGTTTTAACCCAAAGAGTGGGACGAAATATTATCATTATCAAATGGGAAAAAAAAGAAAGAAAATAAAAAAAGGTCGTGTCAAAGATTGAAGAAGGTATGACCTGCTCCCACCATCCCTCGTTTATTATCAATCCTTTCCCATATATCCTACACGTGGATCTCCATCCCCACATTTTCACTCTATATAAACACTCTGCTCCTCACCTTCTCTCTCATCAAACCCAAACAAAAACAAAAATTCCCATTCTCTCCCCCTCCTATCCATTCTTCTCAAAACAACTCAAGAAACACACACACACACACTACCACTCAGCCAAAATAGGGAACAGCTATGGCCACTTCTTCTTCTACTGCTTATTCAAGTTCTTGGATTAACCCAAAAATGGCTTCTCCATCTATATCTCACATGGGCTCTTGTAAAAATTCATCATTGTCATTCAAAACCAACATTGACTGTTCTCTCCAAACTCCCACTCTCCATTTCCCCAAGCAGTCCACCCCACAAACAACCATCAGAAAGGCTAATTCTCCTCCCTCTTCTCCGGCTAAGCCACAATGGAATATAATTCAAAAAGCTGCAGCAATGGCGTTGGACGCAGTAGAGGGTGCATTGACAGCTCACGAGCTACAGAATCCTTTGCCCAAAACAGCGGACCCCGGAGTACAAATCGCGGGAAACTTCTCTCCGGTGCCGGAACAGCTCGTCAGACAGAGGCTGCCTGTCGTCGGAAAGATACCGGAATGCATCCAAGGGGTTTACGTCAGAAACGGTGCTAATCCGCTCTTCGAGCCACAGGCGGGCCACCACTTCTTCGACGGCGACGGCATGATTCACGCTGTTCAGTTTGCGAACGGCTCTGCGAGCTATGCCTGTCGATTTACTGAGACCCAGAGGCTAATCCAAGAACGGGCTTTGGGCCGCCCGATTTTTCCCAAAGCCATTGGTGAGCTACATGGCCATTCGGGTATAGCGAGGTTGCTGCTTTTTTATGCTCGTGGGCTTTTTAAGCTGGTTGATCACGGCCATGGCACCGGAGTTGCCAACGCCGGATTGGTGTACTTTAACAACCGTTTATTGGCTATGTCTGAAGATGATTTGCCTTATCATGTACGGGTGACTCCCAATGGTGATTTGAAAACCGTGGAGAGGTACAATTTCAATGGTCAGTTGAAATCCACCATGATCGCTCACCCCAAAGTCGACCCTGTTTCCGGCGAACTCTTTGCTCTGAGCTACGATGTGATTCAGAAGCCTTATTTGAAGTACTTCAGATTTTCGAGAAATGGGGAGAAATCGGAGGACGTCGAAATCCCAGTTTCCGAACCAACAATGATGCATGATTTCGCAATTACCGAGAAATTCGTGATCATCCCGGATCAGCAGGTGGTGTTCAAGATGTCTGAAATGATCGGCGGTGGTTCCCCTGTGGTCTACGACAAGGAAAAGGTTTCAAGATTTGGTGTACTAAACAAGTACGCTAAGGATGCTTCGAAAATCAAGTGGGTCGAAGTGCCAGGTTGCTTCTGCTTCCACCTCTGGAATGCATGGGAGGAGCCGGAAACAGATGAAATTGTGGTCATCGGTTCTTGCATGACTCCGCCGGACTCCATTTTCAACGAATGCGACGAGGGATTGAAGAGCATTCTCTCCGAAATTCGTCTCAATCTGAAAACCGGCAAGTCTACTAGGAAACCCATTATGTTGGAAAAAGATCAAGTTAATCTAGAGGCAGGAATGGTTAACAGAAACAGGCTTGGAAGAAAAACCCGCTACGCCTATCTGGCTATTGCAGAGCCATGGCCTAAAGTTTCTGGTTTTGCTAAAGTGGACCTCTTCAGCGGCCAAGTCAAGAAATTCATATACGGGGACGAAAAGTACGGCGGGGAGCCCCTGTTTCTCCCCAGAGATCCCAATTCTGAAAAAGAAGACGACGGCTACATTCTGGCCTTCGCCCACGATGAAAAGGCCTGGAAATCAGAGCTGCAGATAATCAATGCGATGACTATGAAACTGGAAGCCTCTGTTAAACTTCCATCACGAGTTCCATATGGTTTCCACGGTACATTCATCGGCGCCAAAGACTTGGGAAATCAGGCCTGATTTTCCGCTCAAAATCACGTTTTTAAGGTCATTTTTCCCAGCGGAGAATTACCAGAGGGATGGTCGAATATACATCCCCGGAGTGTCTCCTCTGTTTTTACCCTGCTTTCTTCATATGGGGTACTCCAATTTTCCCTTTTTTTTTTTAAAAAAAAAAAATTTATGTGAGAGGTTTTGGGAGGATCTGCTTGTAGCTTTTGGATGTAGGTATAGAAATTGTAAGCTCAGCTGGTTTCTCCTTATTCTCTCACATTCTGTGTGAAGTTAGTAAGATATACATAGCAAAGTATACAGTTAGGGGCCTCTGTTTTCCCCTGTTTTTCTTTTCTTGTATAAATATGTCTTCTTTCACGCTTTTTCTCCAATATTACATGAGTCGGAGATCATTGGAGAATTAAAAGAGTATGTGTTGTAATAAATGGGGGATGAGCCAATGGGTTCTTCAAGTGTTAAGGTTTGCAATTATGTTTGACAAACTGACAAATTGGTCTATTTCGTTTAAGGACATGCCGACATAGCCATCTTTGTCTACGTTTTTGATAATTTGGAACAAGAAAATGAAACCAATACAGATAATGACTCCACAAATTTAGAGCATCGCCCCTTCGGCAAAATCGTCCCAAAATTACCGTCCAATTTGAGCCCACTTCAAATTTTAGACCGGTGGAGTTCAAAGGAAATATAAGTTTATGTATTTTTTATTATTATTCTTTGTAACGACAGGTGAGATTTAAGTGTTAGATTGTCAAATTATTAATCAGTTCAATATTATTACTTTATATTTATGTTATTAAGTTTAGAATTCAAACTTTTGGTGCAAGTGTGTGAATAAAAAATAGTAGAATCAAATTTTATTTTAATCAAAAGAATTAAGCTGTCGAGTAGTAAATTAGTCTAAGGGTATTATCTCCATATTTATTATTGAAGTTTGGAGTTTAAAACTTGGTGCGGGTACATATGTCGAGAAAAAGAATTAATAACACTAATAATTATTTTAATCGAAAGAATAAATTCAGTAAAAAGAAATTTCACTATAGAAAATGGTGTCTTGTTTCAAGATGCTATAAACAAAAATAACCGTATTGATACTTTTAGGGTAGAAGGGTATGTATGAGCTCGCTTTGTCAAAGTTACCATGTTAGTTGTGGTGGCTGCTAATTTCCTCTAATCTCAAATAATTTATTTTTATTAAAATTATAATTCAACTTGATCAGACACAAAATTTTCTAAAAAATAAGAAAAACAATGATTGTAGGAGCTAACAACGTTCTATTATTACCTTAATCAAAAGAATTATAGAAAATAAAATTTTGTTTTAAAATATTTAAAATAAAACAATAGTGCCATTAAAATCAAGACAAAAAAGTACCTCTGAGTTCACTTTCTCAAATCACCATGTATTTTTATTTGATTATATTTTCCCAAAATATCATTATTTTGAAAAAATATAACTAAATGTATCTTTATTTTCTCTTCAAAACACACATTCTCCAATACATGCATACAAATATTATATTATATATATATTATTATTATTCTAACATTAAAATAATCACTCAATTTCATTTTCACCTCAAAAATCTAATAAAAAAATATTAATTAATTACTACAGTAAAAAATGTCTCACCCAAAACATAAACAAACATACCAAAAAATAACTTTTATATTCTCCAATAATTCATTCTCCCAAAACACATAATAAAATCAAACAAAAAACATAACCAAACACAACCCATGTTATTTGTGGCAGTCGATGATCCGCCGGTTTGGATTTTGACATTAAGTAGCCAATGCAACATCATAATTTTCTCACACTAAAAAAAATCCTTAAACCTTAAAAAGAAAAAAAACAATCAAGAAATATGAAAACAGCCCAAATTTTGTCAGCCGTCACATTTTTGCATTAAAAAATACTGAAAAAGAAAGCAATCAGCATGGAAAAGATGGTATACTACGTGAAGTATAGAGATTGGCCGGAGGGGCTTTTTCCTAATTGGTTGTTGCTGGTGAGGTTTGAACACTACTGTATAATGACTTCCAATTGTTTTAATGCTAATTATAGTCAATCAGGTGTAATCCTGATTCCTGATAGGTCAATCCATACTGATAAGTGACAGCAATTTGATCCTCATGCATATGTATATATGTAATTTCAAGTTACATGATTGATTCAATTAGATCTGCTGGCTGCCTAACCCAATTATTGAAACTTTTAGGTCTTAGCTGATCTAACAATGGTATGTGGAATATATATTTGTGCGAAATATGTCATATCAGCATAACATAAATGTCATCGTTTGATTTAATTTTTGCATTTCGAAATTTTTAAAAATTACATATGTTAAGATGTGAATATATAGATGTACGGATACATACACAGTCTGATATAATCATAACGGTATAATATTTTTAAAAAATTTTAAAATAGGATATGTACGACACTTATATGACTGTCCAATTTCAATTTATGTAAATATTTTTAAATTATATATAATTATTCATATATACATATCTTATCGATACATACAAACACATATAATTCGTAATAAAATTATGAATACATCAACATAATTGACTAAAATTTGCTAATGTAATTTATAAATTATGTATCTCAAAAAAAAATGAAAAAGAATTTTTGCTTTCATAAGAAATTATCGAGAAAGAAAGTGATTTTTGTTATGTGACTATTTTTTCAGGTATATATTTTTGAAAATTTTTGATTTTGATTTTTTAATTACCCATGTGAAAATATATTAAAAAATCCATTTAATTTAGTCGAAACATAACAAAGCCGTCAGTACACACTATTGAATACATGATTTATTTTTATTTTTATTTAATTTATAATAAATATATTATGTGATATATTAAAAAAATATTCGAAACATCATCTGATGATACAATACGAATAACTTTTTGAAACGTGGATTTGTAGGCCAACATAAAATAAAGCAGCCATATTTGCCTTTCTCCAAAGGGAGTTTATGGTGTCCATGAATTTCAGGATATACAAAGACGGCTAAAAGCTACAAAATTGAGCTCTCTATGCCGTTAATGTTAACTAGGATAAGAGTCACTATCCAAATACATACAAGTTCTTAAGCATCAGAGTACTGAACTGTCATGGTCAATATGGCCACTTGATTATACATTTTTATACAAAACAGATAGGTAATGTTTGGATATGAATGATGCGTTTTAGATTATGTATTTTGGGAGAATGAGTTTTGTGAGTGTGGTTGGAAAATATGATCTATATTTGTTTATATTTTGGGAATAGTAAGAAAATTATTTTGAAAAAATTTGGTATGTTTGTTTATGTTTTGAGAGGAGACAAATTCTACTGTAGCAGTTAAATCAATCTATTTTTGTGGGATTTTTGGGGTAAAAATGGAATTGAGTAATTTTTTCATTGTTAGAATGATAATAAAATATGTATGTATATATTGAAAAATGAATTTTTTTTTGGGAATAATAAAAGATAGAAGACGGTATTTGGGAAAATTTAATTTGGCATTTTGGAGGAAAACTTTTTGCATGTTTGGTTACATTTTGGGAAAACAAAGGTTGAAAATTAATACTCTTACACTCTTCTATATGGGTTTAGGTTTGATCTAATATTGACTCAAATACAACATGTTGTTCGAACAATTTATAATGTACACGTGAAGTTCTTTTGCTACAAAGACTGAAATGATCATTTTTGGATTCTATATTTTAATTGGTGTTTCATTTTCTATTCAATTTTACGGATGTATGTCCACAAATATGCAATCCACGATTAGTTTTTTTTTTTTTAATTATAAATATTTTTAATACACTTGATATGCATTCTTGAAGTAGAATAAAAGAAGAAACAACACTTGAAATAGAGAATCTGAATTGAGATATGATAGATTCATATCTTCACCCTCTATAAATAACAAAATGATAGAGCTATCCATTATTTAATCTTTAGCTATTTCCAAACCACTTATTATGACAATACCTCTATCGACAAAAGTAGAGACAGATTTTTGTTAAAATCTTCAACAACCCTAATACTATTTGTGGTTTCAGAATAAAATCAATCATTTTACTACGTTCAAACAAGATCCAATTGACCCGATTCACATACTCCGAATGAACTGTCCTCAACCCTAAATTGATTGGAAGTGACGTTAAAAATTGAACAATATTTTAGATTTTATTATGTTTTTTTCACACTCCCAAATTCTAGTTAAAAATTATTAAAATCAATTTATTTACATGAATTTAACAAATTGAACATTTTCAAAGTCTTAATGCTCCAAATAAGATGATCATTAATTAATCAATGATATAAAGCATTTTCTCTATGAAAAATCATGAACCCATCAAATCTTTTCCACACCACACATATCAATTTGTGCAATGTGCAACTAACCACCAAATTGTACAAACATAGGCCTATAATATTTTCCTTTTGTATGACATATATGTGCACATGACAACAATATGATTGAGTTTGGAATATACATTTATTGCTATCCATTCATGGCTACAAGGCTTCAAAAAATTAATCCAACACATGGGTTGTGTCGTACATGATCACTACTCTTATCTCTTCACCTTCAAAAATGGTGTAAAAATGTTGTCCTAAAGATGTAGAATCTTGCTATATTTGGAAATATTAATTTATTATTAACAATTTGGTTAGCTTCATGTGCTTAGTTTGCATTTTGAGCAATTATTCCCGACCGAGAGGATAGCATTGTTATAAATAGGATATATTTAATATTGTAATGTTCCACCTGCACGAAGATTATGTTGACGATTTAATACTTAATATCACAATAAGAAATAAATTATCTATATATGTGATATGTTACACATCAAATTTATAAATATTTGATAATTAATTATTAAGGTCCCCAAATCTTAAATATACATAATTAACAAACAATTTAATCTTGAAGGGCTCAAGAGGGTATTGTAGTGTAGATCATACCATAGAAATTGCATCTTTTTTTCATTTAATTTTTGTATGTGCTATCATCAGTGTTCCAAAAATAAGACCGTTCATTAAATTGAAAAATTTACCAGTTCACGTTGTACTAGTTCAACTATTGATCGTTCCATAATTAAACTGCAATTGAACCGTAACATCATAATTATATAATATAATGTGTATATATATTTATTTATATTTTGTATATATTACTTAAAGTTTAACAAAATAACAAATATAAAACATAAAGAGTCTAAATTATACTGTTTAATTTCATAAAATAGAATTTCTTGGAAAAGACAGCCAAAAACACATGGGTTGAATGAGAGATTATGAGTTTCTACCTTCTTGCCGTATTTAAAAATTAGAATGTTTGCCAAAAAAATCAAATTTTTTTTAATTGTGTCAAAAATTAAAGAAAAAAAGAAAAAAATAAATGAACCAGTCTGATTCAGACATACCATGACAAGTTTAATGAGTTAAGTGGTCCAACCAACGTTTCAGATGATTTTAGTAAAATAAAATAATTCTTTTAATTTATAAATTTTTACTCAAAATTGAACCAGTAAATAAGGCGGCTGGCGATTCAATGGGTAAAACCACCATAACCAGCCTAGTTTCTTAAAACAGAGTGCATTATTAGTTGCAAATAGCAGTGGCAATTTTATTCATCAATCCATTAAAGGTTAAGGTAGAAGAATCCCAGACGCATCACTTAGCCCACTCCTTCATTATAATTGATTCTTGAGTGTACGTTAGGTAAAATCTCATGACAATATTCCACAGCATTATAGATTTTTTTATTCGTCTTAAATGACATATCATTAAGACATAATTAAGACAGGTACACATCTGAAACAATGTTTTAATTGTATTACTTGACGTTAATGAAAGGCATAAACACATCCTAGATATTTGGAAAGTCCAGGTTTCATACAAAACTTATCTAAATCTTGGTAGTTCAATTTTTTCTGATTGTCATATGAACATTCTAGAGATATCGTGGATAAAATTTTTTTACAAAATAATAATAAAAATAAAAATCTAAATTAGTGCACATGATAAATATAGTTCCAAAGGCAAAGCTGGCAGCTTTCGAAGTGGGCTAATACGTACGAAATCATTAATGACCACAAATATGGCCAACAGGTTTCGGTGCCATTGGCCCTCCAACCAACATATTTCACCATAGTTTTCTCGTTCTTTACGTGAATCTCGCGACTCATGTGCGCCTTACGTAATAAAACTTTAAAGTTCGTAAGTCATAAATTTTAGTCTGTTAATAATTTTTTATTAAAGTGGCAAAGATTTTCAAATTCTATGTTCACAAGAGTGTAGACACGTACAAGTAAGAGTATCGTGAGCTTTCGAATAATTGAATTAGGCTCCAGTTAAATTCATTATAAAATTTGAGTTCAAATAGAATAATAATCACGCCAACTCGTGAGGCTTAAAAACCAGCTCGACTCATTTTGCATCCTTACGTATAGGTGTTTGATATTATTTATTTTATTTATTGTTATACTGATTGCTATTTCAAGGTAATGATAACTGAAATTTTCAAACAAGAAAATTGAAAAAAGCAAAAATATAGCAACATAAACTATAATATGGAACCCTACTATTCTAATATTTCATTTTTCTATTTATGGCTATAGGGTGGACAGGTCTTCATAATCTAGAATATTGCATCATGAAAAAAATATATAATATGCAAAGTTGACACTTGGAACATGAGCAATGTGGTGATGCAACTCAATTTCAATATATTTAAACTATGCCCACTTGTAATACTATTCATGATCCAAATAACCTCACATGCCTTCAATTATTTTACCTTTCAAAAACAAAAACAAGTTTTAAATGTGCTAAACCCTAAATTTGTTCTAAATTACTATTAGCAACATATTGACTGTAGCACAAAACTTACATTAACAGTAGCAACATAATTATATCTAGTTGGAGTATAATTAAAATTAAATGAGGCACAATTCGATTGGTATTTTTAAATTGTCCTATCACATGACCAAAATCAATCTCATTGATCCCCAAAACCTATAATTCAAACTCAACCTAGCCAAAATTCGAACTACCAAGCTTATATGCATACACATTCATAAGTGTATACACACACACACACACGCATTTATGCAACCCTTTTTGCATTTTTACTACATTTGAACATTCTTGACCTAGTATGAATATCACAAAGGCCAGTCCTCCAATATAGATAAGACAGGAAATTTTAAAAAGAGAGAGTTGATCCAGAAAACTCTGCAGATAACATAAATTAAAGCAAAAGTAGTTCAGCATCGTGTCCTGTCCTGCGCATGGCATCTGAACTGATGATATACAAACAAATAAACAACATTAATCTGCTTGGAGCTGTTAGCATCATCTCTGCCCTTATATATTTTAGTAGCTTATATAAATTCCTCAGCAACTTAGGCAAGTACTGTAATCATACTCACTAAACAGAAACTTAATATATTATTTAAACAAAACATATGTACTAGAAACATCCTTGCAAGTTATTTTATAAGCTGAAAAATAAAAATTTTTAGTCCAAACCTGATTCGATAGAACTCAAGCCAATAACATGATTATTGTCTGAAACTTTTGACCTGAAAAAATTGCTGGTGAAGCGCAAATCCTGCATATACCACCAAGAAGAAGAAATCGATTACTATATAGTATATACATATAATTTCTCTAGTTTTCCAGGGCATTCCCGTGTTTTGATCTCAAGAATATAACGACCCTTATCCAATAATATCTCCTGAAGTCATAATCTCTGAAGACCATGTAATTCGTGCTGTTATATATGGAGTTTCTGGAAACTTTGTCCATATACATATATATATATATATATAATAATTTGAGCTTGTGCTGCTATTTCCAAAAGTTCCAGGACATTCCCAGGGATTATGTCTGTAAATCTAACTGACTTCATTTAAGGAAATTTGCTGGTATCAGTTTGGCCGTATGGTCTCCAGAAGGACAAGAGAATAATATTCAAAGTTACAAAAAGTAGCTGAGGATTTATGTTTTTAAATTTATGTTGCTGATCGGGCAAAACACAACTACATACGTGGAGCAAGTTGATCCACAGAAAGTAAAAACAAATTAAGGTGTTAAATGTACTCTAGGCATGATACATGTTGAAGATAAGGCTAGGAACAAGGGTTGGAATAGAAAAGAAGGAATCAATTGAACAACCAAGTGAAAAGTGTTGAATGGACTGAGTTTCCACCTTTTTTATGATTGATTTAATGCCAACAGAAAAAAGGTGTGAATGTTGCAACCACACATTCTAAAATGGGCACAGAAAAAAGGTGGCCTTTAATAAGAAAATTACGGCTCAAATTCCCAAACACCACAAGGTAACTAAAAAAAAGGCCAAATTTTATCAAGCCATTTTCAGCAGAAGCAATTCAAGTCTACACCACAAATTCATTTTCTTCTCGAACTGCTGAAAAAGAAAAGAAAGAAAAGGATAAATGATGCCACTCCTCCTCTTAGTGAGGTCTAATTATGCTTACATATCTTATCTCGAATTTGGAAAATTATCAAAACTTTTCTTGAATTTTGGTTCCGTCGACAAATAATGCTTGTACAAAAATATCATTTCAGCTATCATTTATATAAGGGTGGTAGTGTAATTTATCAAATTATCTGAAGAGGCGTAAATGTATTATTCTATAATTAGTGATTTTGATAATACATTCTTCATATGTGTTAAAATATTATAATAAAATAAATAAAAGAATTTGGTTGTTTTTTATATAATATTACATTTTCTTTTAATAATATTTACGTATTTATTCAATTTTTTAGATAAATAAAGAGAAAAAAAGTGAGTAGAATACACAGAGGTAATAAGTGGGTTGTAAATAGATAGTTATGAGGATCAAATAAGAACAAATGCACTTGAAAATATACTAAAATGAGACTCGTGCTTTATATACATATCTCAAGAAAGATTTGATAATTTTCCAAATTGAATAAGGGATACTTGTAATTTGGCATTAGCCTTTTTTTTTTTTTATTATTTATTTATTTATACAAGCATGCTCACTAAGAGTTCATTGAAATTCAAATCCTAAATCTCGTAATAAAAATATGTGATGACTATGCTATTGAGCCAATTAATCATTATGTCGGTATTGGCCTAACATATATGATGGGAAAATAGTGTAAACTATCTAAAAATATTGATGAAATAGAAAAATATTTTGAGGGGCTTTTCGGGTATCCTACTATGTAGCATCTCGGATTGGTCGATGAATTTCAATTTTGATTTCCATGTCAGCATATCATGTATGATTGTTGACATCATTGCTTGAGTCACCCACATGAGTGGCCAACTTTGGCATTTGGAAATATAGAAATTAATGGATATATAAATATCTCTCTCTCTCTCTCTCTCTCTCTCTCTCTCTCTCTCACACACACACACACACACACACACACACACACACATATATATATATATATGATCACCAACCTCTGCATGCTTTCTATGATATCTGCAGTAGTCTGATCAGACAATTATATATATACATAAATAAATTGAAGATGCTAAAAACAGGCAATTAATTAATGGAAATCCTCGACGTGGAAGGTCATAAACCAGAAATGGGAAGGTTTTCATTCTAAATATGGGAACAGACAACTGTACTAACTAAAATGAATATTAAATTAATGTCTGGGAATGGATTAAAATTTTAACTAAAAGAAATAATATATTTATAGTTCAATTAAAATTGAGGGTAGTTTTGATAATCTCTATTAATTTTTCACAAAGTTCTATTTTTCTTCTCATTTTCTCTAGGGAGTTTTTTTTTTTTTTTTTTTGTTAAGACTCACTACAAGAAAAGAAAAAAGTAGTGATAATGTACTAATTGATAATCAGACTAACATAAAATTCTTATCAAGAATATATATCACAGAGTACTTAGTTATCATCACTAAATATAGTCATTAGTCTATCGAGTAGTTAATTAGTTCAGTGATATTGCCTTAACACATATAAATATAAAATTTTGGATTCGAATCCTAATGAACATTTAGTGTGTACTTGTCTAAATATAAAATGAAAAGACATGTCATTAGTACCATATCTTTTTATTTATTTACTTTTTCTAGATTTTCTAATAAAAACTCTAATCTTTCATGGAACTTTTTATTTTCCTAAATATTTTAAGAAAGCTCATTTATATCTAATCCTATTCAAATAATCTTACAAACTCCTGAACCTTACAAGACATTTTTTAAATTAACTTGTTAAAAAACTATTAAAGTGTTTGTAAAAATAAGATAATAAAATTTATAAATATTAATAATAATATTTTTTAATTATATTTTTCAAAATTAATAGGGTATATTGAAATTTTATAAATAAATTAAGAATTCTTTACTTTTTCAAAGAGTTTATAAATCTTAATATCCTATCTTGAAATCTTAATTATGACTCATATTTTAAAAATTTTAAGAAATATTTTAACATATTTTATAGTCTTTCAAATATCTTATAAAATACTTTTAAAAATTTATAAATTCAATTAAGCATCCTCTAATATCTTTGTAATCAATTTTTGATAAATGATAACTTAAAAATGCAATATGCATCTGTTTAGTTTGAGGTCTCACACCACTATATAGGTTTAAAGAAAAAATAAAATAATTTTTTTTTAAAAAGAAGCAAACAATCGAAGAGAGAATAAAAGAAAGTAGAACTACATTTGTAGTTATGGAGGCATTTTAGGAAGAACACTTAAAGATACACTAAAGAGGGACTGGTGCTTTATATATAGTGTGGATTATTATTAGCTACAGTTGACGTAAAAATTCTGCTTGGGAAAATAATTTTGAAAATTGCCATCAAGTTATGATGAATATATTCAAATCGTGTATCAGCATGCAGCAATTCAATTCTTAAATTTAATTCGACTATAGACCTTTTACATTCATGTGGAGGAATATTTTGAATTTATTTAAATTTGTTGATAGTTTATATTCATATCAACGAGTATCTTATAAAGATCTCAATCTTAAGATTCAAGACAATTTAACCTTGTATCCATGAGTACTTTAGCAAATTTTATTAGAAGATTTTAGATAATTTATGCCGTATCTCGGAGTTTTGAAATATATACATATATTTATATATTGTTTTTACACTTGAAAAAATAAAATTAATAGCGAGAAAGTATGATATTACTTCTTCCTCATTTTCATTATCATTGGCATCACTCTAGCATACTTGATTGTCAAACTTCATACTTATCCCAATGTTATGTGTATGAATTGTCAAATTTTCAAAGTTTTTGGTTTCATTCTTTAAAGTGTGTAACAAAGACTCCAACACATTTTTTTAATGCATATCTCTATCATTAGAAGTTTTAGATAGAGTACTTTTGTCATTAAAGCTAGATTGCTCTAATGATAGATGAAGTTGATGACAAGTTTTTCCTTCTAACTAGCGCAATTGGCAAGTTTAATCATGTTGACCACTGCTCAAGTGTTGTCAAAGCAATTGAGGAATTCTTGTCCTAACTGTCCTGACAATCAATTGATCTTGCCTCCAAGTCAATACACATATCAACTAAAGGCATTCCCCTTCAATGACCAAATAAATTATTTAACAAGGTAGTCCCTGTATATTCCAACATTATTGTAAGTCTTGATAAAATAGGTCATTTGCTGCTTTAGGTTATCTTTGTCATCAAATTTTTTATACTATGAGCGTCGATAAACAATTGAAATCTTTGAGTAATTAATTCTTTGAGCGTATGGTTTAAAATAAGTCAGAGATGATTTAGAGCTCTTATCGAGCTTGTTTTTTATAGTTCTCCTGATAAACTCCTTCAATTGATCTATGAGGACCATTCATCAGATAGAACTTGTAGCTCTTTAGTTAAAAATTTCGCATTTTCGCTTGACTTTCACTTTGCGGATGTCTCAACTTCATCATAAGCCTTAACTTGGTTTCTCATTCTGCAACTACCATATTATTGATCTTGTTTGTTAGCTTATTTAAGAATCTTGTCATTGAACGTGTTTGTGACTCAAGTAAATTGTATTTTTGGTCCCACAAGTTAGGCATGTTTGAATTTTGGTCCCAGTCTTTATCAGTTTTGCATGTTGCATTCAATAAATGCATTTTTTTTTTCCAATTTAAGGACTCAAAAGGGCTTTCGTCCAGAAATGAATGGAGCAACTTACGTGTGTCATTCATGTGGCCATTAACTTGAATTTTTTTTATCCCATAAGTTAGGTCCATTTGGCTTTTTTATCCCAACGAGAGCTCCAATAGATTTCTGCAGAAGAAGAAAGAAAAATGGTTGCAAGCGAAGGTGTCATTTGTTTTTACAGCATCCCATCTCCATTGAAAACCTCATGAACAAATAAAAATCCAGATAGGAGGTTTAATGGTTGTGCTTCCATAAATAATAGTAGTGGTTTCTTAGCTTGGAAAGACTCTCGAATGTGTGAAAGAGCAAGACAAGTAATACTTGGGTTGCTTAGAATGTTAAATGTAATTAAGAAAAAGTTGTTAAAACTTTAAAAAAGACAAACTATATTGCTATATCTATTGGTGGTTTCTTTATTAATGATTATTCACTTTGTTGAGACCAAAATCCAAACAGATATAACTTATGGAATAAAAAAAAACACCAATTTAACGGCCATGTGAGTGGCACGTGACTGGCTTCATTAATTATTAGACGAAAAACCTCTTTGGTCCTTAAATTATAAAAAAAAAAAAAAAGCACTTATTTGATGCAATGTGCGAAAGTCATAAAAATGAGACCAAAATCCAAATAAATCTAACTTATGGGACCAAAAGTACAATTTACCCTTTGTGAGTCCCTCAACAACCCTCGTCAAATCTACAGTTTGCTCTTTCAAGGTTGTAATATTTGTCACCTTGATACATTCTATGCTTCACGTAAATGAAGATCTTAATATATGTTGGGTGAGGATTAGGTGCATGATGTCGATTTATCCTCCAAATCTCCATTAGCTTCATTTGTGTTAGCAATATATGATAAAGGTCTTCTCAGCAACTTAAAGCAAGCGCCGACAAGAACAATCAAAACCAACCCTTTCATTGGAGCACTTGAAGAACTAGAAGTAGCAATTTTGGATGTTGTGGGTTTGTGGCAATCATATGATATTTCAAAACTTTTGATGAAAGAAAGAGATCGTCCCATTGGACGTGCCAAATTTATAACACAAATTAATTTCATGTTTTCTAAGTTTTTCATATCTTATAAAAAATTTTCTTAAAATTTATAAAATGTTAGATCCTATTTAAAAAATCAATTGTTAAAGTGTCTAGATAAAATAAGATAACAAAATTTGTAGAATTTTAAAATAATAATGTTCAATTAAAATTCACAAAACTAAAATTAAAATCTTAAAAATAAGTTAAGAACTCTTTCTTTATACAAGCTTATTAAAGTTCTAATTTATTTGAAATTTTATGAACTCATAATTAAAAATTTTTTAGCAAACATTATAAAACATCTTGTAAAATATTTTGAAGATGTTAGTCCATATAAATACCCTTTTAGTTCTTTGTAACATATTTTTTGTAATTGATAATGTAAAAGGATCTTATTGTACCACATATATATGCATCCATTTAATTAATTTATGTCAGATCAATTTTAAACTACAATAAATATACTTAAATTAGTAATTTACATTTAGAAATTCAAGTTATAATGGATCTGCTTGAATTGTATATAAGCAATCCAATTTTTTTTAATTATTTTTGTGATTTTATGTTTCTTTAATTTTATCACTTTTCAAATGTGTTCTGGAGCATTTTTGAAATGTTTGCATTATTCAAGATATGATGAATGTGCTTAAATAATATATATTTGAATTGAATTATATTAATATTTAGAATTTCAAGTTATGATGAATATGCACTATATTGTATGTAAACAATCCATTTCTTTTAATTATTTTTTATGGTTTTTATATACTTCTTTAACTTCACCATCTTCCAATTGTGTTTTTGAAATATTTTAAATGATCAATTGCATAATAAATTCTAGAAACCAAACTTTAATAAATCGTTCCACCTTCCATTATGCATCCGAAAGTTTCATATCGAATCAATACAGACGTTGCATTTGGAAGGATATTAACCACCCTTGAAAAATCATCTACCAAAGTAGAACATTCATAAAATTCACATGAAAAACACACGCACAACAATGCATGATTGAGAAACTAATAAGTAAGCCACCTAACTTACAACATGAAGTTAACCAAATGAGCAATATATATAAAATATTTCAATAACTAATCAATAGAATGGGTTTCAGTAAGTAAGAAATCCATATAGATTCAATATATCCAATGCAGTTAATACAATACAAAGAACTCTAATCAATCACTAGAATCGCTAAAATATAAGAAAACTATGTGATTCTATTTGAATTTTTCTATTCTCTCCAGAAGGGAAAGAATCTCTATTTAAAGTACTCTATAGAAATTCCTAATCTAGCCATTTTATTTAACGGCTCCTTCAATTCACTTGACCGTTATAAAATTTCCTCTTCAAATAATTGCAAAAATGTGCTTCTATCTTTTCTTCTCTTGAAATTGCGACTCTTCCTATTTGGTCATGACCATTTCATCTTCCCTTCATCTAGTTGCTTGCTAATTCCTTTCCTCACCATCTTCAGTTTGCAAAGCAAGATCATTAGAAGAACGGTTAGTATTTGGGGCTGTGACAAAGTATTTGTTTCTTCCCACAAAACCTCACTAAAGAAAATGAGGATGAAACACTATGGCTCTGCCATTTCCATGTTTTGCAGAGGAATTGTTTCTCAATCTTCAGATAAGTTCATTGGCTTTGCCATTGCTTCTCTATGTTATGAATTCATGAGAATTTGTCATTGGAAACAAAGATAATACCATCAAAAACATTCAAAACATATTATTAGAAAAGGATGTTGCATGAGGAAGTGGGATATTTTAAGGTTCAAAACACATATGTCCCACTTGCCATGGCCATAAATTAAGAGAAAGAAATCATATTTAGTATAACCAAAGCATGTCTTCACGTATACTACAATAGGCCACCAAAAGCGCCAAAATAAATTTAAAGCAAAGAGAGTATTAAACATTGTAATAAAAAATAGGGGAAAAAAGGGGAGGTTTTTTAAAGAGAAGAAAACTAAACGAACCCCACAATCCAAGTGACAAGGAACAAAGGGAAATTCCATCGCCAGATTTAGTTATGAAGTTAGTGATGATATGTGGGATTTCAACAACTCGCCAACAGACAAGACTTATGAGCCCAAAACCAAAAGACAATTCATATCTAATGTTGCAAATGCATTCTTTGAAATACTTGTCTGCCCAACTGATTCATGGCCTTTTCTCCTTTACACAATAAGATAGCAAATTCCCCAGTGCCTATTTCATCTTTTTCTCTCTATGGAAAGTGAAGACTCATACAGCAGTTCTGGAAGGGTTAAAGGATCTGCTTATTCAGAGGTGTACTAGGACAAGAAGGCCATTTTGTCTGAATGTAATAATATGCTTATAAAATGCTGCAGTTGCCTTTTTCATTTTTATTTCTACACTTTGTATGTACTCTCTCTCGTCGGAAAAATATTACAATTATTATAGATCTAAAACTAAGCAAAGCTTATTTTTGTAAAGAAATCTAATGTAATAAAGGGACATTTATATTCGTCCCTATTTAGTAATGTGGCCCTAATTTTGGCTGCATCACGAAAACCAAATTTGTCCCCAAGATCTTAGGATTACAACACAAACATATGGATCAAGTAATGACTCATTCAGGCTCTAGCGAAAATCTGCTTGGAGCTATTAGCATCATCACTGTCCTTATTTTATTAGCCTATAAAAATTTGTCAGCAGCTCGAACAAATCATACCCGCTAAGACAGAAACTTAATGCATTATTTAAATAAAGCATACTAGAAGCCTCCTCGCAACTTATTTTTTGAATTAGTTGGATGGTCGAAAATTTGGTTCCAAACATGATTCAATAGAACTCAAGCCAATAACATTGTCATGTCCGATTGAGTAGCTTTTGGTCTTATGGTATTAGTATCATATATAAAATGTGTGATTAAGGATTCGAACCTAACAATTTAGTAAACTACTAACGTGCGTGTGTATAAATTAAATTAAAAACAAAGGGAATGTTTGGTTATGTTTTGGGGGTACTTTTAATATTTATATTTTGGAAAATGAATTTTGGGAGTAAGGTTGGGGAATGTGGTGGATGTTATTTATATTCTGAGGAAATAGGTAGAAAATGTTTTGAGGAGTTTGGTATGTTTGTCTGTGTTTCGAGAAGGAATATTTTTTTACTGTAACGGTCAAATTAATATTTTTTTATTGAGTGTTTGGAGTGAAAATAGGATTGAGTAATTTTTTTGGATAAAAATAATAATAAAATAATATATATATATATATATATATATATGTATATCATATGAAAAAATGGGGAGTTTTGGGAGATAATGAATAATAAAAGATGGTATTTTGGGGAAAAATTATTTTGGTATTCAGGAGGCAAAATAGATGCATGATTGGTTATATTTTGCCAAAACAATTTTGTTTTGGTTTGGCAAAATATAACCAAACATTCCCGAAAGGATTATCCCATTTGGTTTTATTTTATCAAGTGATTCTTGGTCCAATGGCTTTAGTCTCACATATAAAGTGTAAAGTTAAGAGTTCGAACCTAACGAACAATTGACATGCATATATATATAAATAGTGAAAAAAAAAAACAATAGTCATATCCGAAATTTTTTACCTGAAAAAAAAATGCTGGTAAAGTGCGAACCTGCACATACAACCAAAAATAATTGGCAGCGGGACGAAGATATTGACAAATACACATAATATCTCTAGTTTTCCAGGACATTCCCAGGTTTTGAGCTCAAGAATATAACAACCCTTTTTTCAAAAGCATAGCATGAAGGCCATGTAATATATTGAGTTTCTGGAAAATTTATTTGTCCATATATAAATATAATTCGAGCTTGTGCTATTTCCAAAATGTCCAGAACATTCCCAGGGATTATGCCTGTAAATCTAACTGACTTCATTTAAGAAACAGTGCTGGCATGATCAGCTTGCCCTTATTGCCTCCAGAAGGGCAAGAGAATAATATTCAAAATTACTAAAAATAGCAGGATTTATATATGCGGCTACTTGAATTTCCCCCCGGCCTTTTAAATTTATGTTGCTGATGGGGCAAACTACAGAACTTGTCATATTTGGTGAGAAGGGCAGATAAAGCTAACAACAAGGGTTGGAATGGAAAACAAAGGAAAATTTGAACAACCGAGTGAAAATTGTTGAATAGGCTGAGTTTCCACCTTCTTTGGTGATTAATTTAAAGCTAACAGAAACAAGAGCGGAATGACAAGAGGTGAGTGCTGCAACCACACATTCTAAAAGGGGCACAGGATAAAGGTCTCCTTTCATGAGAAAATTAAGGCTCAAATTTCCAATTAACACCACAAGGTACGGTTTAAATTCTCTATTTTATTTTTTATTCTATCTCCTATTCCATTTCATAAATCCATGACACGTATATTAAATATGTCCTTATAAAGATAATTAATTAATAATCAGATACACTTGATATAAATTCAATAAGTTGGAATAGAAGATAAAATAAGAAATAAAATAGAGGATCTAAAGTGAAAGATATGCATATGCATGGCCTTCCCTAACTTAGGGTAATTAAAAGAATGCCAAACTATAGCAGACCAATTCAAGTACACCACAAATTCATTTTCTTCTCAAACAGCTGAGAAAAACAAAGAAAAGAAAAGGATAAATGATACCACTCCTCTTAGTAAGGTCTAATTATGCGTACATGTATATATCTTAAATCGAGTTTGGAAAATTATCAAGACCTCTCTTGAATTTTGGTTCCGTCAAACAAATAATATTAATTTGTACTTGATTAATTTAATGGAAATTAATGATGATGTCACCCAAAAATTATAATGGGATTTCTTATTTACCTTGATTAAATGTATGTACAGTTGTCATTTATATGAGGGTGTTAGTATAATTTATCAAATTTTAAAAAGGCATGAATGTACTATTCTATTATAACTAGTGATTCTGACAATTGACACGTGCTACGTGCTACGTGTGTGCTACAATATTATAATAAAATAAATAAAATAATTTGTTATTTTTTCTATGTAATATTACATTTTCTTTCAATAATTTTTACATATTTATTCAAACTTTTTAAATAAATAATAAATAAAAATTAGAAGCGATAGTAGTAGGCCACAAAGGGGTAATAAGTGGGTTGTGAATAGATAGCTATGAGGATTAAATGATAACAATTAATGAGGGCATTTTAAAAGATTCACTTGAAAACATACGAAAACAAGGTTTGAGCTTTACATATAATATATATATATATATTTATCACAGCCTTCACTTTAGACCCTCTATTCCATTTTCTATTTTCTATTTCACCTCCTATTATAAAAAATTGGCTAATACTATAATTATGTCATAATTATTAACATCGCCTTATATAAAAAAAATGAATTATCGTATATATAATTATAAACTAATTACTATTTATTAATTAAAATATAATTATTTAACTATTTATTATTTCTAATTTATGTACAAGTAAAACTTAATTATTGATTTAAATAAAATAATTTATTTATGTCATACTTATAACAATTCATCAAGTTAAAAAAATAAATAATTTTGTATTATATGAAATTAAATCATCTTAAATTATTTATTAAATAAATAAATATAATATTTAATAATACCTGAATGAAATATAAAACATAATTAATATATAAATAACAAGTATTTAAATAATTAAATAAATTAATTTAATTAATTTAATAGGTTATTTAATTACTTTTGCTCATTATATAATTGATACATTATTTAGTAAATAAATTACGTAGCAAACAATCAAATGATTTTTACTTAAATTTAATTAATTTTCTCGATAATTATTTTAATTATATTAATATTAATTTATTAAACTTAATATATTATTAAATAATAATTAAATTTGTTATATATTTTTAAATAAATCTAAAGAATAATATTTTAATGAAGATTAAATTTTTGAAGAAGATTAATTTATTTATTATATCAAATTAAAACATCTTAAATTATTTATTAAATGAATAAATACAATATTTAATTAATACATTAAATATTAAATATAACTAAATATATTATTTAATTAATAAGTAATTAATTTAATACATTATCTAGTAAATAAATTATTTAGTAATAATATAAATAGTATTTAATTAAATTTAATTATTTTTTTGGCAATTAATTTAATTAAATTTTTAAACATCTGTTTTAGAATTTTATAACTAGTAAAATTTTAATATTTTGATATAAATAAATCTATATATATATATATATGTGTGTGTGTGTGTGTGTGTTTATATATATATATATATATATATATGAATGAGTGAAGTAAGATAGTAATAGATGAATGAGTAATATAAAAGGTAGAGTGAGAAAGTGAGGGGGTAGGTGGGGGAATTAAAGGTATGGTTTTTAGAGTATAGGGTATTTTGAGATTGTTTTGGTAAGGATATTTTGAGTATAGAATTTTTGTGTTTTGGGAGAATAATTGGAGAATGTGTACACTTTTTAGCATTATTCTGGGAGTTAGAAAATATTTTGGGAAAACATAAAAGAACAAAGCGTTAGAGTTTAGACACATCGATAAGTAAATTACATTACATATATACGTACACATGAAGTTTACTAAAAGATAAAATTAAATCACTTTTAAGAGGAGGGTAAAATGTGTGATTGCGCTACTTCCCTTCGAATTTTTAGAGGAATCAAATTGCGAGAAAGATTTGGGTAATGTTTGGATATGAATTATATGTTTTGGGAAAATGAGTTTTTGAAGTGGGGTTGGGGAATGTGATAAATGTTTGTTTATGTTTTTGGGGGAGGGGATAATTTTTACTGTAGCAATCAAATTAATGCTTTTTTGTTGGATTTTTGGGAAGAAAATGAAATTGAGTGATTTTTTTTATTGTTCGAATAATAATAAAATATGTGTAATATATATATAATATGTATGTATATATTGAAAAATGGAAAAGTTTTGGGGATAATAAAATATAGAAGAGGGTATTTTAGGTAATTTAATTTGACATTTTGGAGGGAAATTTTTTTGTATGTTTGGTTGCATTTATTTTGTTTTGCCAAAATGTAACCAAATATAGCCTTGATAATTTTCCAAAATGAATAATTAAAGATGCTTATAATTTGGCATTGGCCTAACATGAGGGGAAAATTGGGTAACTTATCTAAAAATATTGATGCAATAGAAAAATATTTTCACTATAAGAAAACACACCTTCACGAATGAAAAATTTGTGATGAAGGGGGTTCCATCACAATCCAAAAATAATTGTGATGGATTTTTGATGAATTACTAATGAATTTTAAAAAATAAACAATAATATATATTAGTTATGATACTTATGATGGATATGAAGAGTATATATTAATATGTAAAGTTCGTCACAAATTTTATAACTTCAAATATGATTTTTCGAGTCATGACGGAAATTCCATCACAAAATTAGTTTTGTGGCGCACTTTATTTTCTTCACAAAATTAATCGATGACGAAGCATATATTAACTTATTTGTGAAATAAGTTTGTAAAACTATCATTTTGTGATGGGTTTATTTTACAAATTCGTTAGTATAGGTTTCGCCACTAATTAGTTTTTTCATGAAAATAAAGTGCATCATAGAACTAACTTTGTGATGAAATTTCTGTCATGGATCAAAAAGTCATACTTAAAGTTATAAAATTTATTAAGGCCTCTTCATTAGTAACATATATTTTTGTTATTTTTTTAAATTCATTAGTAATCCATCAAAAATCCGTCACAATTATTTTCGAACTATGATGGAACCCTCTTTATCATTGGTAAAGGAGTGTTTTCTTATAGTGTTTGAGGGGCTTTTTGGGTATCCTAATATGTTGCATCTCTCTCGGATTGGCCGATGGATTTTGATTTCCACATTAGCATATCATGTAGTGATTGTTGACATCATTGCTTAAGTCACCCACACGACTGGCCAACTTTGGCATTTGGAAATATAGAAATTAATGGATATATCATGCACTCTTACACACACACACACACACACACACACATATATATATATATACTAGTAAAAGTGCCCGGTAGAAATAGTACATGATAGATCATAAAATCATTCCATATTTTGTTAAAATAAAACCACTTGTATGAGAAGATTTAAATACTAATAAAAATTAACTAATAAAAGCAATGGTGGCCTTATATTGCATCCCAAGTTTGTTAACCTGGTACAGGTTTGAGTTAATATTTTTAAAGAGATGATACATGGATAGCCTAAATAAGAGGTACAAGGACAAAAATTAGTTCCAAAATAACTTGGCAAAAGAGGCCACCAAACATCACACCCAACAAGTGGAGAAACTTGATAAGTCATATGTACATATTTATTTACAAGACAGTTAATCATTCCAACTTTCATAAATTTGGAGGTGATCCTATGTGAGCAGTAGTAGAAGATCCAACATCATCATCATGAGTAGCAATCAAAGAACATGAATGTTCAACAATGAATATATTAAGAAAGTATCAATAAATATAAATATATATGGAGTTTTTATTTGTAGTTTTTCAAATGGTAATCAGAAAAAGTAAGTTGAATTTCAAGAACAAGAGAATATATACTTGAGGTTTCTTGCACATCATTTTGGGAGGACTGTTGTTCATCTTCAACCAATGAAGCAACATTATAGTGATATCCAATAACATATTGTGTTTCTGTTGTTTTTTTTCTTAATCTGCACAATGAATTTTTGTCCATTCAAGCGTTCATGAACAGCACCACAATCAGCCTTTTTATCCTATATTGAACAAAATGAAAATGTTACTACATGAATGTTATGACGATAGGTATTAGTAATATAATATGTGTGGTACAACAATAAATATCTGACCTCTTCTTCAAGTTTCATGAGCTGAAATGCAGTTAAACCAAAAATATTCTCTGCAAGCTCATAGAATACCACAACATCTAACTAGGTTTTGCCATAAGAGATTGTGATTGCAAACTTGGTCCTAAAAAAATGAAAAGAACTCTTCAATCAGAAAGCATATACAAAAATTACTCATATTATTAAAACTTCTAAACATAATTAATTGGAGAAAATGTGAATACAACCTAGGCTTGGCAGTTGTTTCCACACGGCAAAAATTGCAAGTAATGTTGCATTCATATTGGCCAGTTGTGCCTTTCAAATAATTGTCGTAAGCTATGTACCAAAACTTTTGTTCAACATCCATAATTGTTGCTGTGACTTGTACCTAAAATTTGTCATCCTACACACATATATAAAATATTTTGCCAAAAAAAAAAAGGAAAATGAATAAAAAACAGTTAAGAAATTCTAGATAATATAAATCAATGCATTAAAATCACATAATAAGTTTCACATAAACTAAACTAAAATAAATTAACATTCATTCAATAAGATACAAATGACTTAAACAATGTAACAAAATTAATAAAAATATTGGAAAAGAAAGCAAAAATAACTTACAACATTGTTGGTTATGATATTTGCAATCGATGAGAAGTTGTCATGTGGAACCAATAAACGAGGAGCTAAACGTTTAAGATACTTCTTCTCCTGAATGAGCCTAGTTAGAAACATGTGATTTTTGGTTCGCTTGTTGATGGTGATAGATTGGAAATGATAGTATCATAGAGATTAAATGCATGGAGAAAAGGAAAAAGTAATGCATAGAAACATATTATGTTGGAGGAGACGATATCATACCAAGTCCTAAGTAATTGAGTTTTAGGATACGACGGATTGATAATAATATTTGCAAAACCTCTAAGAGAGAGAGATGTTCCTAACATATTGCAAAAATAAAATTTTATCAACACACACAAGTGTGATAATGTACATACATAGAACAACTTTAAATATGGACTTAAGTGCAAACCATGAAAATCAGAAACATGAAGTCTAGTTGTTGCAATTATAGGCATTTTATCAATTGCAGCAAAAATGGATGCCATTTCAGTGAAAATCATCTAATTCCATAAGGTAAGTATCATTGGCTTTCTCCTATAATATGATTTTGAACAAATCGACGTAGTTAATGATTAGAAAATTTTGAAATAAATAATAACAAAATGTAAGAAATCTTACTCATCATTCACAACAACAAACTCTTGCACAGTTGACATGCCATATTTAGTGCTTATAGTCCTTTGCTCAAGCTTATCAATGACAATAGCTAAAGTGTCTATGGTAAGAAATATTTCAACTTGTGTGTATAAACAACTGAAACAACAACTAAAAATTCTTTGTTCATGACAAATAATTCATGAAACATACTTACTAGAGTGTTGGTATTCAACAAATGTGAGATATCCACAAACTTGGTAAATTTTGGAGCTCCAAGTTCTCTAGGAAGAGAATTATCAGTTACACAACGAATGACAGTAGTCTGCTTATGATCCATTGATACATATGTGGAACCATTCTATATTTAGGTTCAACAAATGTCACTTTAGCATTTGATATGAAGTATATCTCTTGAATTTGAAGAATATCCTCCATCAAAATCATGTCTGGACTATATACAATAGCTTGCACCTTTGTTTCCTGTATAATATTTTGGTTAAATAAAAATTATAATAAAATAATATAAGTCATTGAAGTGTGAATGTTTTATATAAATATATATACATACATCTTTGTCAGTAAACAGAAACCTCTGGTACTTTTTTTAGACTGGATTGAGATTGATGGGGGCTTAGCTTTCGCATCACAAGGACCTTTGCTGTCCAATTTTTGGTGTTTGGGGTAATCTTGGTAATAGGGATAAGAGTTCGATGCATTTTTTAGCAATCCTACATAAAAAAAAAGATATTCTTTTGGTTAAAAATAATATAATTGATAAGTTTATGGACTACAATTTATATAAAAAAGAATGCATGATGATCTCCATAAAGTACCTTTCTAAAATTTAACAATATTATAAACAAGAAAAATAAAAATGTATAAACATCATAATGCTATGAAAAGGATGAAAGTCTTAAGCACTAAAATAAATAATTTAAAATGATATATGTTAAAAAAGAAATATATGAACAAAAGAGGAAGAATTAAGAGAAATAGGCAACCAAAAGGCAAACCAAATTGCAAGAACAACTTTTAAAAGAAGGCACATGTTAACAATCCAAATTTTAGCACAAACAAAGAGTAAAAAAGAACAATATATTGTAGAACACACCAAAAGAAAATTACATAATAACAAGGATAGTCAAATTTATATATGAAAAGAAACTAATACAAAAGAAAACATGAGTTTTTGTAGTATTCAAATCTTGGAAAGCCAACTAAAAGGCCTGCAAAACATGTCACTAATATATTTATATATTTGCAATTTTGTTACTTTAATAGTAGTTATAATAAGGAACGGTTGCATTATTGATTTGCAAGATACAAGATTTCTTTGTAAACAACGTTTCTAGTGATTGTGATGGCTTCATCTTCAATAGTTGGAGGATGTATAAGAACGTTAATTGAAGCTCCAGTTTTTGCTCGAGAAAGAGCAACATACAACTTACCATGACTGAAGACAGGCTCTCTTAGATATACACCTACAAAATCCAGAGTTTGCCCCTGAGCTTTATTAATAGTCATTGCAAAGCATAGTTTCACTGGAAATTGAGTCCTTGTGAATGGAATTGGACATTTACGACTGTCAGAAGATTCCAAAGGTATTCTAGAAATAAATGTATGTTTTCCGTTAAACTAGTATGTTGCAATCTTAGTATAAACCACCTTTCCCCCCAAAGCATGACAAATTAATCTTGTACTATTGCAAAGCCCTTCAGTAGGATTGATATTTCTTAATAATATTATAGGACAACCTACTTTTAAAGTCAATATATGTGGTGGAAGTCCACCTATTGTGATAGAATTCAAGAAGTCCTCATATTGACCTTGGTTTGATGGATAACGTGTCTTGTCAAAACTAACAAAAGTTTTTTATTCACCAGAAAATTTGCTAATTAATATTTCATTTATTTCATCAACACAATCATTTTTAGGTGCTTTAATTCACATGTGTATTACAAATGAAGGATTAGTCAAAAAGAGGTCGAAACATGTAAAATTGTTTGAATTAGATCATTGGGAATCTTAATTCTATCTACAACAAAAGGTTCAATTCCGTTATCCACCCACAACAAAAAATTGGTGAATAATGGATCTTCTTTAGCACACATATTTTCTCTCAAAAATAATCTATGGACATTATGAGATAATGGAGAACTTGCAAAACTTGCATCTATCGTGTCTTCTTTCTTTCCTCCAACTACAAGAGGTGCAATTTGCCAATAATCACCGCCAAAATCAACAACTTTCCCACCAAAAGGTGTAATTTGTTTGCTTATTCTACATTTTATTTTTCCATCAATATCTATAGATATTTTAAATCATTAATGTGATGTCTGGCCCCTAGGTAGGAGCGCAGCTGCTACACCAGAAGTTACTACAGCAAGTGCAATATGACCTTTTGAACTCACATCAGCTAGAAGAGCACGATATAAGAATGTTTTTCCACTTCCTCCCGACCTATCCAAAAAATAAGTACCACTTGAATTTGAATATACTTTTCCAGTAATAATATTAAATGCAAGCCTATCATGATTAACTTTTCAATTGAAAGCAAGTCCTCTTTTGGTATTTCAATATTTCTCTCATAATGGTACTTTTTCGCATATTTATTTGACTTAAAAAGGTTTTTAGGCAAAGTGGTAAGATCAAACTCTTTCAAAGATCTACCTAAAGTTTCCAAAAATTCATCAACTCCTTCTAATGTTTTTATTTCTATTTCATGCTTAGATAAATGACCTTGCCGACGAAAATCTTCAAACATATAAGTTTTAAAATTTTCCCACAAATATTTTGGATTTGTTGGAGAACACTAAAATAGTGGAAACAAGTCTTCTGAGACTATAAGGCATTTGATATTGAGCTACTTCTTCAAGGCATTGTTCTAAAGAATTATTTGAATCTAATAATTCTAAACTTGCAGTTGCATATCTAAATGTATTATGATATAAACCAGCAACAGTTCTCAAAAAGTCAAAAAATGTTGGCCCTTTAACATTTTGCAATAGAACTCTCAAAAAATACGTCTCACCCTCTATAGGATTTGCATTTGCAATCCTTCCAACTAAAATGTCATGCTTTCTTGGTATCCAAAACTTATCATTTGAATTCCACACAAAATATTGAGGAAACGCTCTGTATAAAAGATTCAAGCTCTTTGATTTTTCACCATGAGAATTCATGTAAAAAAAATTATGTTAACATTGTTTTTGATACTATTGGATTAGAAACAACGTGTTCTAAATTTTGTGTACACTTAAATGATACATATTGATAATTAGGAATGTGTAGTTGTAAAGTAATGAAAGAAGGATATAATTCACTCATGGGAAAACCAAAAAGCCTCCAAGCTGATTCTGGGGTTGCTATCTACCTACCTTATTAGAATTGTTTAATCTCATTGGGAATAGTAGATGAAGCACTTCCAATGTAACACCCCAAATCATAAATAAATAAATAAAAGCGGAAGAATTTAAAATTTAAATTTTGGTAAAGATTAAAGGATTAAATTATTAAAATATTTAGAAAAAATAATTAATGGAATCACAGATTAGGCCTTAATTAATAAAATTTAAAACATATGGGGGTCTTAGTGGAATTAAGAAAACTGGGGGGACTACAAAATTAATCTAACTGGACTTAATGTCATAAATTCAAAAGTTATAGGGCTAATGTGTGATAAATGAAAAGACAGGGGAGAAAGTGAAAATCGGGGGTCATTCTAAAAGGAGGTTTAAAGCTGAAGGGTGGCTTTGTAAGCGGTGGAAAGATCTGGGGTGGTCGGTGCAAATAAGGAAAAGTTAGTTTATATATATTTAAAGAACAAAACTTTTTCAAATTCTCTAAAGCTTACCCAAGACCTCCAACATTTGGTTTTGCTCCATTTCACCTCGAAACTAAATTCTGATCTAATATACTTGTTCCTTACCTCACAATGAATAGGACCATACCAAATTTTCTCAGAAATGACCGGAGAAAAGAGGTGATAAGATGGTCGATGGTGGGCGGCTGGTGGTGATGGGTTATTGGTGTCAACCGGTTGAAGCTTAAAAATAGTTGGTGGGGTGTGATGAGCTCAACACGGGGAACATTTTGATAGCTCCAATTCAAAGTTTGGTAGCCGGAGGAGGAAAAATTTAGGAAGAGAAGACGCGACTGCGAGTGGTGGCGAGCGCACGGTTTCAAGTAAAATTCACAGGCGAGGAGACAAGGAAAGGTGCAATTGAGTTGAGGGTTTGACTGGGCTCGACAAATCGCATCTCTGGGTGGTGGTGGTTGGGTTCCGATGACAGTTAGCGGCGGCGCACAGCGGCACTACGACGGCTCTGTTACAGGTGCTGGGGAATCTCATTCCGAGCACGTCTGGACTAAAACTAGACTTGAATTGGACTTGAACTAGGTCCAATTGGGTAAATTTCAATTTTTATCAAATTAATTTACCTTAAATTGATTTAAATGCAATCCTAAATTAATTTAAGTTGGAATTGGACTTTGATTTGAATAAATAATCTCATGAATAAGCTTTTAATTACTAAACCTTTAATCGTACACTTAGGTGTGGACTTTGGTTGGTACGAACTTAAGTAAACTAAATTAGATGAAATAGGCACTATTGAGAAAACTAAAGTTATAACATTTATTTCAGAATTTGCTTGTGGAAGTTAAGTGAATTAACTATATTAATATGAGGAACCAAAGTAACATTACCCATAGCTATTGAGGGGTGGCCACGTCTTTGATAGGTCAGCTGCTCATAAATAAAAGACATCAGGACCTCTTTAGGAAGCAAGAACATTATTATAATTAAATACAAACAACGTAATACTATTGGAATCGATTTCTAATATTGCATCTAATGAAATTAGGTGAGGAAAGCCCGGGTATCACTGGTGATCAGAAGGGTGTTGTTGGATAAGGACTATCAAGTGAGTTTGTAGTAGCTTTCATTGCTTGGGAAAGAATATATATATATAATTGCTATTATGTCCTTATTGTTTGATCCTGATTGTATTGAGATTAAACCGTTGTTGTTTGTTTGTTCTATGTTATTCATCGATTCTTGTGTTAAAGTTCACAATCTATTGGAATTATTCTACTACCTTTGATTCTCGAGTCGTTATTGATCAAAGCTGGTGTGAGCCTTATCTTATACATGTATGTTGATAAATATATCACTATTAGTTGATCCTGTCTTAGTTGTAAATATTCATTTGCCTATGACATATTGATCCTTAATTCATGTGATACTCTTGATAGTCTATTTTGTCTCCCCTTCAATGATTCCGGACCCATACCTACTTAAAATCCTTACCTGTTTGAAATTGTTGAATTTCGAATGTTTACACGAGTTTTGATAAAATAAATTGTTGGTGAAAATAGTACTCCACATCTCCCCCTGTTACTGAGCACTTTTGTTAATATTGATTTATAGCACTAATTTGAAATTGGCGATTGTGTTGAGGAAGTTGAAAATGATTTCAAAATATCGCCATGTTGTTTTGGAAACCAGCCTAATGCTAAAATTGTTTGCGTGTTAGTTAACATGGCAAAGTGATATGTTATTTGAAATGCTGTTGGATATGCTATATGACAAGTATGAATATGTTTGATACCTTTAGGGACAGGCCCTAGGATCACTAAAGACAACTGCGCGGGACAGATTGAGGTGATAGATCTTTTGGCTGATACCTGTATGTGATGTACACAACCCAGTCTCATAGCCAGCTGGAGGTAGTTGGCTATGAACTGGTAAGGCATGAGGCTAGCCATGCTTAATGTTTGTATGTTTGTCCGAGCTGATATCACTCAGAACTTGGAGGAACAAGGATTTTCAAGTTTGCGAAAGTGGAGTGGCAAGGTAGGAAAACCACCAACAACATATTAGTGAAAATGTTTGCTAAAGGATAATTGTTTAATCTCCTTCAGCTGTCAATAATTTCCTATACTGGGACCCTATCTTGCACTCTTGTAACTATTTTGATTGTTTCTCGCAACTCCAGTGCTTGATTGACATTGTTTGTGTGTGCGGAATATTAATTCATCATCAGCTCACTAAGTCATTTAGACTTACAGTTTTTATATTGTTTCCTTCCATTCTTATCCCCAAATAAGGATTTGTAGGAGCCACATGGGAGTAGGCTCGACAGTACATAATGTACATACTCTTTCCTGATTTAAATAGATAATGTTGGGGACTACTGAGACTTCTTACATCATACTATGCTTTGATAGCATTCTTTTTGGATGTGATGATTTGTACAGGTATGAACTGCACATCATCAACATGTATGAAGAACTTTTTCCCTTCAATATGTTGGAATTTCTTTGGGTAAATTGAGAAACATTATAGTGACTGGTAGCACTCCGACTGAGGGCACCCATCTCCAGGTTGGGGCGTTACATCCAACAACATTATACGCTACTCTATCATATCCTTTGTATATATACTTATATAAGTGTTTAACTAATTTTATATCGGAACAAATCTCAATATTAATATGACAATCAAACTTACTCAATAAATAAGGACAATGTGGCACAACTCAACGATTGTCAGGTAATTTTTTTCTTACCACAACAGTCCTGCCATTATTTCTCCTTCTATAATTAGGATATGAATTTTTTCCATGACATGTTATATCAAAAAATTATTTTGGATAATGATTTTTACATATACCATTTCTCATACAGACATTATTCATATTAAGGTGACCACAAGGACCATGCATCATATGCTTAAGAACCAAAGAATAAAGATAAGGGTATTTGCTTTTATCAGGCAATTCTGCACTTATAAACATATCATATGCATCAGGAGATTTAATTTTATATCTATCTTTCATTATTAATAGCCAATGTGCATAAGGCCTCTTTTTTAAAATTCAATAACATATGTGTAAGCTACAACATCTCCAAATGTTTTTTATTTATCAATTCATCTTTAAGTTCCTCAAGCCTTACCCTAAAAACTCGACTCAATAGATTAGGTCTATTTTGTGGTAATTCATGCTCGAGTTTTTTAGCAATGATTTCTATCCAATTAGGATTGCAAGTCATTGTCAAAAAAATATCTGGCTTGCTATACTTTTGAACCAAGGTCATTGCATCTATGTATCCCTTTTGCATATCTTGGGGACCTCCTATAAATGATGCATGCAATATGATCCGCTGGCTAATTTTGTTGGGGCCATTCTCACCATCTATTCCAAGGTTATCTACTATACCCTGAAGAGATTCCATTCTAGCTATTTTTTATCTCTGTTCGAGACGAAGATAATCAAGGCGTTGTGTCTCAACTTTGATGTACATCTCATTAAGGTATTGTTGAAACAATCTATCAGAATGTAACAATATTGATTGATCATCCACTCACATTTGAAGTCTATAACAATAATATTCTTAGGCCGATATAGTCCCTCGCTTTTGGGAAAATTTCTTGACAACTGCAAGTATGAAAGTAATTATGAACTTTAAGAAATATCATAAAATAAGCTAAATAAAATAAAGAAAAATTGATAAATGTTGAAAATAATAAGGTGTGCCATACTTTCTTCCTCCGCCTGCAATAATTCAACACCTGAAGGAACATGTGAAGGATAGGCCAAATTTTCACCTTCACAAGATTTCATCTTTTTATAGGTGATGATTAGCTCAGAAGGATTTTTTTTGCTTAATGCCTACATGCCATCTAGGTTCACCTCAGGGAAACAATAAAGGATATTGTAATAGATCATAACATCCATAATAATAGTCAACCTTTTGGCTCCGTCCAGATTTTGTGTAAACACTAATATCTCGAGATTAAGATTCATTACACTCATATGAATCTTTCTATATCACCGCCACTTGTTCAATAGTAGGAACATTGTATATGCACTGATCTAGACCAGGGTCTGCTCTAGAAACAATCTTATATTCATGCAAATCATAGTTTTTCCTTAGACTACGGAAGAAAGAAGAATATGGGTTAACTTGTAGAAGTTTCATAATCATCGATACCAACTCTTCTTTCAGTTTACTGGACACAGTTAAGTGATTACCAACTTTATTCTCCACATCATGAAAATATGGCTACAAATTTGTTCCCTTACCCTCGGTGGGAATGAGGTCATTAAGAAAGTGATAAACCAGTACTTGAACTCTAAATGTGCAGACATTCTTATCATTATGACAAAGTTCTTTATCATATGCGACCCCAAATGAAGTGAAGGCAAAAGTATTGTTATATGTAAGCGCATTAGCTCTGAAATGCAGAGATATTTCTGAAGTACCCATAAAAAATTTCAAAATTCATTAGGAGTATCCAATAGAGAGAGTGACACTTGACCATTTGAGCAACAAAAACCAAGAGGTTCTCGATGAAATCGAACTGCATTGCAATGCATACAATTGAATGCCTTTTGTAAACACCAAGGATGTTCTCTAATTTTAGATAGTCGACGAAAACCAAGCAATTCTAGATTTGTAAGATTAATATCCTCATTTACAGAAGGATGGCTCAATTGATGGTCCTTAAAAGAGAAAAAGTTTAAATTAGTGAAAATACATATATACACATATATAGGGGTGTAAAAGGATATTAAACAGATCGGATACACTATTTTCATATTCGTATTCATTTAACTTTTTGAATATTTGGATACGAATACAGATTTGACGAATATTTAAAAATGATATCCAAATTCCTATCCGTTGAATATCAGTCGGATTCGTATATATTCGCATTCAATTATAATTATTCAGATGCATTCATATTTTATTAAACTTATCCGTATTTGAATTATTATTTTATATTCATATTTGATAATAATTATTTAGATATCCATTTACGAATATCCAAATACGTGAATCTATTAACCTAAAACAAATACATATTTTAATTAATAGAAGGAACTATATAATTTCATTAAAACGAAATCAATCAAACAAATAGCATAATTCTAATTATATAATTTCATTAAAACGAAATCAATCAAACAAATAGCATAATTCTAATTAATAATTGACTTTATAATTGAATAATAATGGCATTTAAGTATATTAATTATAAAGTCAACCAACAATAATTATGTTGATTAACTTTATTCTTCAATTTTTTCTCTATGTTACAATAATGTTTTAAATTTATTCTTTTTTCTTCCCAATTCTTCAATTATAATTTATATATATACATATATAGATTAGGAAATTTTTATTGAAAAATATAAATAATATATCATTGAATAAATATATATTCGGATCGAATTTTAAATGGATAGGATACGCATTTACCATATCCATATCCATTTATAATCGGATATCTACTAATCAAATACGGATAATATCCGCTTTAAATGGATGCGGATAAATTTTGTATAAACAGATACAAATGCGAATGATAAATGAATTTTTGAATATCCATTTACAGCCCTAACATATATATATATAGCTTGATTATAGAGTGTTGATTCATTACCATTTGTATGGTGGATGATTTCATCCTTAGAAGCCTATAAATCTATAGGCATATCAAACAATAAATGGTAGTCATCCAACAATGGAGAAGTAAGAGATTCATTTTCCAATTAAATATCAATTTGACTTATCGATGGAGGCAGAGAAGTATTTTGTCTAGCAGACAAGCTAGAAGAGTTGTCATCTATAATAGCATAACGAACTTTTGGTACTCTTGAAATAGAAGGTGTAGTAGTAAAAGCAGATAGTTTTTTGACTGAAGATTTTGTGCATATATTGCTCTTCGACGATCATTCAACTCAATATTTTTTTTCAGTGAACGTTTTATTATAAGCTTTACGTCCCCTCATATTAGATTGGACTTGATTTTTCACTTTATTGGTGGATGCATGCAAAAACAATATAAGCAAATTAAATTAGTGCCATTAAGGAAGAAGTAGGTCTAAAGAAATGAAGAAAAAAAAAACAAACACAATCTTCTCTATAAAAGATCACATAAAGGAATTTTTGGCTCAAAAAATTTATCAAATTAAGCAACTTATTGATAATAAACAATAAAACACCAATTTATTACATGTACATGAACACATTCCATAAAATTCTCAAGTAGTCATCTAAATCGCCACATATAGAGAGGAATATATTGACACATGCTAAGGGAAATAAAAAAGAAGAGAAAAGAGAGAAAAAATATACATAAACATGAAAGAGAAAATCAAGATAACTAAATAACATGAAATTACTTGTAATCTATATACTAAAGGAAAAATAAGTTCAATCAACATAAACAATACAAAAAAATGAGTTCTATTTAATTATAAATAATACTCATCAACAGTTAATGATATTTTATTCATTCACAAGATAATCAACAAATGTTATAATTAGAAATTAAAAAGGAACCAACAATATATATTATTATATTAGCATAGACAAAAAATATTCAATAGGATTAAAAAACTTATTACATCACACTACTAATCAGATCTATATATAATAGAAGCCATTAGCGAATAACATCTTACTTGTTGATATGGTAAATCACAACCACCATAATTAAAAATTAAAACTATACCACTATTATATATGCATCATGTATATATAGCATAGACAAAAATGTCCAATAGGATCCACAAGTCCAGTGTACTAAATCATCACTAAGAAAATCACAAACACACATATATCTTAAACTCAAAATTTGAAATATGTAATATGGATAATTAAAAATGCATATATTGCAAAGTTGCAACTTTTGATAAGATATGTATAAAACAAATGAAAACATTAATAAAATTTCAAGAACTAAAACTAAATACAAACATAAAAATGTTAAATATATGAATTTTAAAATAAGAATAGCAGAAGTATAATACCAACAAACCTGAAAATACAAATTAATAAGAGAAAACACCAATAATAGTATCCAAAGTCCAGCAAAGACGCATGTTAGAGAAGACAAAGTTTGTCAAATGAACATACAACATCAATTGAAAGCAGCAGCAAAATAGATATTCAAATTGATAAACATAAATTTGGTTATTTAATTTTGCCGCTAAAGAGTTCTACCAAATTCTTACGTCCTTAGATTTTATCATTTACTTTCAAATAAGCAAAAAAAAAAAAATTATCAAGAAACATATATATGACTGCAAATGCACTATCATACTTTTTAGTATTCTGATATTGTGTCCAAATGTGTTATACATTTGAAAAAAACTTTGACAAAATTATATGAATCTTTTGAGGAAAAAAATATAATGATACTTGAGCTTTTGCAAGACTAATCAACACTTTATCATTTCATGTGGTTATGTCCTCTATAGAATTCTATACGTTTGACCCACATGTGCCAATGTTACCAAAGTACAACAATAATAAGACATAACATAGATACTTAATTAAAGTGGTTCCAATCAAACATTAATTTTTTTCCTTGAAAGGATGTCTAGTTTTATATTTTATTTGCCCAAAGTTATATATGATTCATTACAAGTAGTATATATTTATTAAACATTATCCTATCTTTTAATTTCAATTTAAAAAATTAAATTAAAAATCATTCTTACAATAATATTAAAGTAATACATAAAAAAGAAGTTCCATATATGGAGAGAAATAGAAAAATAAAATAAAACTAAAATCAATTTGCATTCTTCAACATGATCTATTTGCTGTTTTCCAATTCAAATTATAAATTTGATAGAGAATCTTTTTACGTAAGTATGGATTATGTGGATCATTAAGACATTAAGTATATATACTTTGAAAATGAAAGTTTATAAGCAATCAAATTTCAGTTTCATAAGTTTTAATAAATAAAGATACTTTTGACAAAATAACAGAAAAATAAGTTTTGTTATTTGCTACAAATATTGAAGGCAACCTTTGGGCGGAATGCAAGAACTCTCGTATTTGTAGGATTGAAAAGACATGCATAAAACATAGTATACATGCAAGCAAATTCCGTCCCAATTCAAGGAAAATCTTAACAGTATTATGACTTATATTTTAGTTTTATACTTTAGTAATTACTAAAATATGGTACAAATGCCCTGTACAAGAAAATTAATTCGCTAATGCTAAGACCCAGGAAGTAAGTAGGCCTACAAGCTAACATATTATTTAGTTGTCAACTAAAAGAAGAAAATCCAAGTAAAACCTAAATTAAAAATTGAAATGCTTAACATTAAACAATAATATACATGCAAGCAAATTTCGTCCCAATTCAAGGAAAATCTTAACAATATTATGACTTATATTTTAGTTTTATACTTTAGTAACACCTATAATAGGGTACAAATGCCCTGTACAAGAAAATTAATTCGCTAATGCTAAGATCCAGGAAGTAAGTAGGCCTACAAGCTAACATATTATTTAGTTGTCAATTAAAAGAAGAAAATCCAAGTAAAACCTAAATTAAAAATTCAAATGCTTAACATTAAACAATAATTTCCTCTACAAATGAGCAAAGCCAACAGAAAATTAATAAAGTAAATTAGAAAATCTTTCATTAGTTAACATTTAATATATAAAAACAATTGTATAACTCAATATACATCAAGCTTGTAAGACATCATCCAAGTGAGAACAAACCTCAAGCCCCTTTAATTTAATCAAATCGTGAAATGAATATCAAATAAAACATGTAAAGGAAGGAACAACTTTGATAAATCATGAAATTAATGTCAAATAAAATATGTAAATGAAGAAATAACTTTCCTATTAGAATGAAATATCTTTTTTCATGAGCAGTACAATTGTATCATATATGCCATAAAAGGTGCATAAATGAGAAACACTAAGTATAAATGATAATGCTATAAGGATTTGAGTCGACAATAATAAGACATAAAGAAATTCAATAATAATATTATATTAAATATAATATTATTACGTTAAAATATTATTTTCAATTCAACTTTTTTTTTCAAGATCATTACTTTATTAATGTAATCACATTTTCGTTCTCAAATGCAAAACAATAATATAACGGAAATAAATTGGAAATTGTTCCAAAATAGAAAATGAAAATGAAAATACAACCAATTGGGGCCCTATTACCTTGACTTATTCATGTCTAACCATTCCAAGTCTAGGGAAAGTGGCATAGGAATACCTATGACTAACTTGTAGTTGTAGTCAAAATAATATATTCTAAATGTTGATTTTGCCTTAAAATTTGAGCCACATGTGATGAGAAATAGAAGAAATGGTGCAAAATGGCAGACATGGAGACTGAGGAAGTATTCAGCAGCTAGCACCGCGGCACTGGGCTCGCAACTGCAGGATCCACGGCGCTAGAAAGCCAGTGTTGCGGCGCCGTGCACAGGCCTATAGGCCGAGGACTCTTTGTCACAGGTATTTAAGCAATTTTCTTCCGGGACAATCAAGAGAGACCATACACAAGTGCTTCTAACTGCTTTTGAGATAGTTTTCTCGAGACGGAGTTTAGAATGAGGGTGTTAGGTGTTCTCGTGAGATTTGTGAACTCAAAGTTGTACTTATTATCTTGATTTGAAATCAATAAGATCCTTTCTTTGTCAGGTGGATTAGGCTCATCGATGAACCACATTAAATCTTGTTGTCAGTTTTCATTGAATTACTTTACTGTTATTTCATAGTTTTCATAGTAGATCCTCCAGAGTTTCAACAAATTGGTATTAGACCAGGTTTGATCAGATGTCAGGCATGAAGTTCGAGGTAGAGAAATTCAATGGGAAGAATGACTTTGGGCTGTGGAAGATGAAGGTTCACGCCCTCCGATGTCAACAAGATTTACAGAAAGCGTTAAAGGGTAGAGATTCCTTGCCAGAGATGTTGACAGATGAAAAGAAGCACAAATTTATGGCGAAGGCTTACAGTACTCTGGTGTTATCATTGGCAGATAACATACTAAGAGAGGTCACCACAGAAAGTACGACAGCAGATTTATGGAAGAAGCGAAAGAGTCTCTATATGATGAAGTCCCTAACAAATCGACTGTATTTAAAACAATGGTTATACACATTGAGGATGAAGGAAGGTACATCTATCACTCAGCATATTGATTTTTTCAATAAGGTGACTCTGGATCTCGCTAGTATAGATGTTAAAATTGATAATGAGGATCAACCGTTAATTCTCTTGTGCTCTCAGCTAAAAATTTTTGAGCACTTGGTTACTACTTTGCTGTATAAGAGGGATACGATTTCAATGGAGGATGTGAAGGCCTCATTGAATTCCAACGAATTGAGAAAACGTGTCCTAGGCAGCAATGATGGTGAAAGTGGGGAAGGATTGGTGGCGAAATGGAGACCAAGAGAAAGGGGAAAGAGTAGAGGCTGATCGAAGTCCCAAACCAAGCCTAGAAATGGTGACAAGCATTTTAGGTGCGGTGGAAAGGGACATTGGAAACGAAATTGCTCGAAATAAGGAAAGGCGAAGGATGTAGGTAAAACTTCTGATTAGAAACGGGATGATGTCGCAGGAATTATTAAGGATGAGTCTGATGGTGGGCTAGTTCTCAACGTTGCTGAAGCTTTACTAAGCTCTAAATGAATTTTGGATAGTGGTTGTTCCCACCACATGTGCCCACGAGAAGATTGGTTTACCACTTATCAGAAATATGATGGTGGTAAAGTGCTTATGGAAAACGATGCTTTTTGCAAGGTTGTAGGAATTGGCTCAGTTTGTATCAGAATGCATGATGGCATAGTAAGGACCCTAACAGATGTGCGTCATGTTCCAGATATAAGGAAAAATCTGATATCACTGGGTACTCTGGACAAGAATGGTTGTGAGTACAGAGTTCGAGATAGAGTTCTGTAAGTTTCCAAAGGTGCATTGCTTATCATGAAAGGAGACAAGCGGAATGACATTTACATATTGCAGGAAAACATAATTTCTGGTGTTGCAACTGTTTCTTCATCAGTCAATAATACTGTGAGATTGTGGCACATACAGTTTGGGAATATGAGTGAGAATGGGATGTCAGAATTAAGTAAACGAGGTTTGCTTTGTGGGGAAAAGACTGGAGAGTTGGATTTCTACAAGCAGCGTGTGCTTGGCAAGCAACATAAGGTGAAATTCAGCATTGCAGTTCATAGGACCAAAGGCACCTTGGATTACATTCACTCAAATCTTTAGGGGCCTTCTCAGGTTCCTTTAAAGGGAGGTGCTAGGTACATGCTAACATTCATTGATGATTTCCCACGGAGAGTATGGATGTACATGCTAAAGTATAAAGATAAGGTGTTTGTCAACTTCAAGCAATGAAAGACCTTAATTGAGAAGCAGACAAGAAAAGAGATCAAGCGCTTGAGGACTAACAACATATTGGAGTTCTGCAACAAGGAATTTCAGGAATTCTACAATAAGGAAGGAATTGTAAGGTATCGCACAGTTGTACATACACCACAGTAGAATGGAGTTGCATAACGGATGAACAAGACTATCTTGGAAAAAGCTAGATGCATGCTCTTTAACGCCAGATTGCCCAAGGATTTTTTGGCAGAACAATTAACACTGCTTGTTATTTAGTGAATAGGTTACCATTGAGTATTTTGGACTGCAAGACACCAATAGAAGTTTGGTCTGGGTCTCCTACTGATTACTCAAATCTGAGAGTATTTAGGTGTCCAGACTATGCTCATGTCCGAGATGGGAAGCTTGAGCTAAGGGCTAGAAAGTGCATATTCCTAGGCTATGCAGATAGAGTCAAAGGTTATCATTTGTGGTGTAATGATGACAAGGGCTCCAAGATAATTATCAACAGAGACATGACATTTGACAAGTCTGAAATGATAAAAAAGGTAGAGCAGCCCAAAAGTAGTCAACAGGGCATTAAGGATAAGGTGGAGTTTGAACTTGACACTCCACAAGTTTCAAAGGGGAAACAAAAAGTGGTAGATGAAGCTAATGCGCATTATCACCTAATCAACAACAGGAAATGAACCATTACAAAATTATTGCTTGGCTCGCAACAGGGAGATGAGGCAAATCAACCTACCACAGCAGTTTGCTTACTCAGATCTAGTAGCTTATGCTTTGAGTTCAGCCGAGGAGTTTGTAGGAGATGATCCAGTCTCATACAAAGAGGCAATTTCCAGGCCATATTCTGATAAATGGATTGCAACTATAAGTGAAAAGATGGAGCCTCTACACAAGAATAGCACATGGGAGCTGGTGGATTTACCCAATGGGCAGAAGATTGTAGGTTGCAAATGGATCTACAAGAAAAGAAAGGAATTCCTGGGGTTAAAGATGCTAGATACAAGACACGATTGGTTGCTAAGGGTTTTACTCAAAGAAAAGGAGTTGACTTTCATGAAGTATTCTCCTCAGTTGTAAAACATACTTCCATTCGTATTTTACTTGCCATGATTGTCTGTTTGATATGGAACTTGAGCAAATGGATGTGAAAATAGCATTTCTGCATGGTGAGTTGGAGGACCAAATTTACATGAGTCAACCAGAAGAATTCATTGTTTCCGAGAAATAAAATCAAGCATGTCTTTTGAGGATGTCATTATATGGCTTGAAACCCTCTCCCAGACAGTAGTATAAAAAGTTTGATGCTTTTATTACCAAGCAAATTTGATTGTTGCGTATATTATAAAATTTGTAGCAATAGCCTTCTCGTATATTTGTTGTTGTATGTTTATGATATGTTGATTGCCTCTAGAAATATATCTGAGATAAACCAATTAAAAGCTTAGTTAAGTGAAAATTTTGAGATGAAGGATTTGGGCGGTGCAAAGAAGATATTAGGCATGGAGATCATCTAGGACAGACACGCAGGATTATTGTACTTATCTCAACAGAATTACATTGAGAAAGTACTTGAACGACTTGAGATGGATAAATCCAAGCCAGTTACTACTCCACTTGCAACTCATTTCAAGCTATCATCAGATCTATCACCGAGTACTGAGGAAAAGGTGGAGCATATGTCAAATGTGCCATAAGCTAGTGCAGTGGGTAGCTTGATGTACGCCATGGTGTGCACTAGGCCAGACATTTCACATGCAGTCAGTATTGTGAGCAGGCACATGCACAAGCTAGGAAAGACTCATTGGCAGGCTGTGAAATAGATCATGAAGTATCTAAGAGGATCTGTATATAGATGTTTGAAGTATAGTCAATTGAATTCTACTACTCGAATTATTGGCTATGTGGATGCAGATTATGCAGGAGATTTGGACAGCAGAAGGTCCATGACTGGGTATGTGTTTTGTGTTTCAAGTTGTAGGTAAGCTGGAAAGCGACTTTGCAATTATCAGTTGTATTGTCCACAACAGAAGCAGAGTACATGGCTTTGGCTGAAGACTTGAAGGAAGGCATTTGGCTAAAGGGGCTGATTGAGGATATGGGTATGGATTATGATATTACTTCAATATTTTATGATAGTCAGAGTGTCATACACTTGTCAAAAAATCAAGTTTTTCATGAGAGAACAAAAGCACATTGATGTAAGGTATCACTTTGTTTGGGATATAGTGTCTCAAGGTGTCATCCAAGTTGACAAGGTTGGGACTAAGAATAATCCAGCAGACATATTGACCAAAACTGTTTCAGGAATCAAATTCGAGCATTGCTTGGATTTGATTAAAGTTTGCACTCATATAACAGGCCCTTTTGGGGGCAGGGACAAAGAAGAAGGATGGTGAATTTCAAGTCAAGGTAGATAATTGTTGATTTTGCCTTGAAATTTGAGTCACGTATGATGAGAAACGGAAGAAACATTGCAAAATGGCAGACACGAGGACTAGGGAAGTATTCAATAGCTGGCGCCGTGGATAAGCCCATGGGCCAAGGACTCTTTTTCGCTGGTATTTAAGCAATTTTCTTCCTGGACAATCAAGAGAGACCATACACAAATGCTTCTAACTACTTTTGAGATAGTTTTCTCGAGACAGAGTTTAGAACGAGGGTGTTGGGTGTTCTCGTGAGATTTGTGGGACTCAAAGTTATACTTATAATCTTGATTTGAAATCAATAAGATCCTTTGTTTGTCGGATGGGTTAGGCTCATCGCCAAACCACATTAAATCTTGTTGTCAGTTTTCATTAAATTACTTTACTATTATTTCATAATTTTCATAATAGATCCTTTTGGGTTTCAACACTAAACAACAGCAATTCATGGAGCTTAGCAAATGATTCAAATATTAAGGTTCTGTATTCAAATAGTTTTAAGAATTGCTTACAAACAATTCAAATAATAAGGTATTGTATTCAAAAAAGTCTAAGAATTCTTACGATCAACAAAAGACTCAAGTCCAACCCTACTTGCCAGCTCTTTATACTAAAAACCATGAGCAACAAGCGTCTTAAGCAAATGATGCTGGGAACTTTACGCAGTCCTGCTTTGATGAAAATGAAACAACAGTTAAATGCAATCATTAAATTTTCAGACGTATTCCCAACCAAAAAAATATTTGAGTGAAAAAATGAAAATGTCTATAAACAGAGGATATAACAGTGCCGGGAAAACAAAAGAGAACCCATACACATATTTCCCTTTTTCTTGAACTTAGCAAACTGATGCTGCATAAAACTGGAATGAAGAGGGAATTCTAAAATAACATGTAAATAAACATTTTAGAAAATGATTGACAATAGATTATCATGAAGTTTACCCACATAAAAGTTTATTATAAAACTTAAATTGGCAAAAGCCCACACACATACATAAATGTATATATATATCAAAAATTAAATACCTATTGACCATTGATTACTTGATGGATCTAAAGATATGGATTTGCCTAATTTCTACTTTCTAGAGCCCTAACCCCTTCCCCCCACTCCAGTCCTCCATCTTTCAAGTTCCACCATAGTTCGTCCCTTTCCCTGTGTTCCACCAAAACTCGTCCCCTCCTCACCCGCAGCCACATATCTCATCCGCTAGTCTCGTCTCGCCACCACTCCCCTTGAAGCTTTTGAAACTGGTGGACTTCTTTCTAGAGTTAAGCGAATGAGTAGTGATGAAGAGAGGTATTCAACTTTTGAACTCTGCCAATTGATCTCTGCCTCGGTTTTATTTCTTTCCCCTTTTTCTAAAATGAAAATAGGTATTCAAATTTATCTAGAAAAGATAAGGAAATTACATAAAGTTTGATCCAACCTCACCAATAAAGGACATTAAGGGGAAGCGATGAAGTAAATTGTTTGTGTACCAGTAAATAAAATCTTGAGTGATTAATATATTTGAGCACTAAATGCTTTTTGAATGCAGAGTTGCATTTTAGCAATGTAATTCCAGTAGAAATCCTAAATCATTCAACACCAACAAGCTATTCATGCAAATTAAATTATTAAACATGAAATGTATCAAATTGACTAAGAGACAAATCAATAATTGTGCCCAACAAATATAAATCGGTATAGAAAGCACAAAGTCTTGCTTGCGCTTCCTTCGTCTGGCTAATTGGCCGCCACTTTCGCGAGTCTGTATCTTTAATAGTTGCAACTGAAAACTGCAAACCACAAAAATTTAATAAGGCAAAGAAATAATTATTCGAATAATTAGTTGAAATTAAATATAAATAAATAAATTTTTGTAAGAGAAAAAAGTTAAAATAAGAGGCCAATTCACCAAAAATTTGGGAGAACATTCATAACACTTGCATTTACATATCTTATTTCCAATTTCTTTCAAGTACCCTTAACCTTATACCAACCTACTACATGAAATCAATGCTCAAGCACATTTCACATTATAGAAATAATAAAAATAAAGGGAATTTTTCAATTTTGGTCCCCGAAGTATGTCACCAATTCAATTTTGGTCCCCGTGTTTTCACTTGTATCATATTGCGTCCCCAAAGTTTCATTATTTCATTCAATGTCATCCCTCCTTCAACATTGTCGTTTGATAGTTAACAGCAACTGTCACATGCTCCTCACATGACTTGAAGACAACAAATTTCCTTCACCCATTTTTTCGATGTTGCGGTCCTTATTCTTGAACACAAGGAGAAAGGCACACAAATTAGAATCCCCAAATCAAGATAAACCCTAGCTCTTAATACAAACCCAAATTGGAACCCATTGCCCCGATTAAATGAAGAAAATGTTGTTGATTTAGAGATATTTCTACTTAGTGTTGAAGATTCTATACCCTTGGAATGAAAACGAAGTGGGGGAAGGCATCGAAGGATAAACTCAAAATTGTTCTGTGGTGAATGGAACGAAGGATAAACCTAAACCTTGGGACACCGAATTATGGTAAGTTTTGTGTTCGCAATCAGAATATTTTGAGTAATGGAGAAATTTTTTTATGTTTGGTATTAAAAATGTACTGTTTGCAGTCAAAATATGTAAGTGTTGTTTGCAGTAGAAAATTTTTATGTTTCGTGTTGAAATTTTTTTATGTATATGTTGTTTGTTGTAATTGCATTGCTCGAATTTATTTAATTTACTAATTTTAATTATTGGTTGATTGTTGAGGGTGATATACTTGTTGTATTTGACAGTGTGCATTTTTTGTATTTTTGTTTGTTATGCAGATTTGGTTGGGGATGGCATTTTTCTATTTACTAGTAAATTATAGCATAGGGGTTTAATGAAAGTAAATCCTGTAAGATACTATGAAGGGGGTAACATAGATTTCTTTGATAATGTAGATGTAGATATGTTTGGGATGATTGAACTTGAGGACTATGTCAAGGAGCTAGGTTATGAAAGACAAAGTTAGATTTTGGCATAAGTATGGGCACAGTCTATACTTGGGTAGTAAATGTCTTAGTAAAGATATTGACGTTTATGATGTAGTGAATCACTTACCTAGGGATAGGGTGGTGGAAATTTATGCAGAGCATCTTGAGGATGGGAATCATCAAACCCAAGGGGGAGATGAAGTGCAAAACCAATACTTTTCAAACTTAAAGGATGATGATCAAATGATTGACTTTTCATTTCTAGATGATGCCCCTTTGCCACAAGATTGGACTAATATTCTAGTCCAACCTGCATCATCTCCTTCTGTTTCTGTTTCTGATTCTTATTTCGAGTGTGATGATTTTATTGATAGTGATTATGACATGGAGGAGGAGGATAGGTTATTTGATAGGTATGTTGATCTAGATGCTGAGTTTGATGGGGTGGAAAAGGGTAAGGGAGTGAGTGATGACATGTATGCTAGGATGGAGGCTGGGGAAGAAGATGAGGTTGAGGATAGTGATGAGTTTGAGAGTGTGATGGGGTCTGATGAAGATAAACTGAATCCTAAGTATCCAAAGTACAATCCTAAAACTGAAAATAAGAAGCCTGAATTGAAACTAGGTCTTATTTTTAGTTCAAAAAGTGAGGCTAAGTTTGTGATTCAAACATATTGCCTTAGGAGAGGGATGCATGTTCATTTTCCTAAAAATGATAAAAGAAGGTTGAGGGCTAAGTGCAAAAAAGAGGGTTGTAAGTGGTATGTAAATGTGAGCCACCAGCTTCTTCCAATCCAACTAAGCCTAAAAGAGTCCAAAAATCTTTGAAATGCAGTAAATGTGGAGCGTTAGGCCATAATGCAAGGACTTGCAAGAAAAAAGATGCTTCAACTTCTGCCTCACATGAAGCACAACCTGAAGTTCCGCTTGAGATGACCTTTGGAGACTCTCAACCCCCTGTTGATGTTTGTAGTAGTGCTCTTTCTACTACAAATGTCAATATTGATGGTTCAAGAAAAGAGAAATTACCTGTAAGCTTTAATTAATATATATTATTAACTACATGCATTTCTCTTATTATCACTAACAAACTAAAGTTTTGGTTTTTCAGGTCAGAAAAAACTTGTCTGTTAAGATAAAAGGGAATTCAGACAATATATCTTCTTTAAATGTAAGTATCTAACTTTTTGCTTTTATACTTTTTGGTTTTGTTTTGTTTTGTTTTTCATATTTTTACTCACATGTTAACTATTACAATGCACAGGTTAGCCAAACTTCAAACATGAATACTCCAATGATTGTGAGAGGTGGCATGAATTTTGTGACAGTTTCTAACTTAAAAGCTATAGTTGGAGGTCAAAAGAAGAAGGAAAAGGATGGATCCAAAAAATATGGAAGAAAAGGGAAGAATTCTGAGGGTTGATTAAGTTTGAGTGGATTGTAGTTGATTGTACTTTTTTTTGTAGTAATTTGGTGATGGATAGTGATGAACTTGTGGATTTTTTCCCTGTTTTTCTACTGCTGCCACAAGGGATATCAACTGGTGTTTAGAAACTACTCATTGACTAAATTTTTCTGTTGTTTTTTCTGAAACTGCCATAAGGGATATCAACTGGAATATGGAGCAATTTTGGTACAGAATTTTAGCTGTTTGGCTGGAAATGTAATACCATTTTTGGAGTGCAAGGCTAAATGTATGAATTGAATAATGTATTGGCTACAGTTCAATCAAATTGCTTCTGTTTGAATTGTTATCTCTCATCTAGTGACACGTGATTGATACTAGGAAATGGACACATGAAGAACTGAAGCACTTGTTTTGCTTTGATGTTTAGGTTAATGGGGTGATTCAACAATGGAGTATGCATGATGCATTATGCATGCACGACCATCATCTCTTGAGTCATACGCAATGATTGATTTTTTTTTTTTCAAAATTTTCTTTTCTTTTTTTCCCCATGAACTAGCTACTTTGTTGTAAAGTACCTAGAAGAAGAAATAGGCTACTTGAAGTCAATTTGTGAGCTGGGGAAATGGGACATGGTTCTGTTTTGAGTGTAATTGTTGATAGGCAAATAACATGACTTCCAAAGAAATTAAACTCTAGTTTTATCCGCTAGTTTTATCTATTTGTGTTTATATTAATAAGAATACAAAATTTCTATCTGAAGGAGATTTATAATTCTTCCTTTGAATTAATTTGATGACATGCCCAGTGGATATTATTTTGTATTTAAAGTGCAATTTATGAAGGTTGTAGTAATCAAATTACTCTTGAGGTTTAACATCCTATCTATAAGCATAAAAGTAGGCATTAAACAAACATTACAAGAACAATTACATAAGTTGCAATTTGTTCACATTTTTTTCCTAAGTTATTATCTTTTAACACCAAAAATCTTATCACTATTGCAAATAAACCAACAATAATTGCCAATACAATTAAAACACAAACTTTTTTCTTCTTCAATTCATCAACTTCTTTCTCTAGCAACTTTACTTTGCTCTTTATTTTCCTCAATTTGACCTCCATTTTTTTCTCCTTCATGAAGGATTCATTTAATTGCTCTTCTAATTTCTTCTTTTCTGCCAACAATCCAGGAATTATTTGTTTGGTCCTAGGGCACATTTCGGGGTCCAACCATATGAAAACTCCACAATAACCCCTAGTTTGGAAAAAAAAAAAAAAAAAAGAAGTATAATTAGCTTGTTAGTTACAAATATAAACTAAGTCTAATGAAAAAAAATAAGGACTTACCCCATAATTTGGACATGCCCAAAACCTCCTTCCAGGGTTCAAATTTGTCCAACTAGTTTTCAATGGGAGTTGTATCCTACATCTACAATAAACTTCTTTCCTTTGTGTAACTCCACTATTAAAACCGCTTGAAGAGGAGGAAGATGCCATTTTTTTCCTAAATAATCACAAAGAGACTAAAACCTAGCAAATTTGGAGTCAAAGAAACTGCTCTGAAGGAAAATGTGCAGGAAAGCGACTAATCTGGTGGGAAAGGGTGCCAAAAATTCCCTCCAATTATCAGTCATTAACTATTAAATGGCAATGTTGACGGAGGGACGACATTGAATGAAATAATGAAACTTTGGGAATGCAATGTGATACAAGTGAAAACACAGGGACCAAAATTGAATTAGTGACATACTTAGGGTAGGGGTGTACAATCGGTTTTAACCGACCGAACCGAACGGTTCGGTCGGTTAACCGAAATTTTTGGTTTTCTCGGGAGTAGAACTTAAACCGAACCGAAATGTATTCAGTTCGGTCCGGTTTTTAACCGAACCGGTACTGTTCGGTTCGAACCGGTTCTTCTTTTTTTTTTTATACTCTGCCGGTCTGGTTCGTCTGGAAGAGGGACAGAGGGGAGAAAGGGGCTGGCTCCTGGCTGTTGTTGCTGTTGCCCGCTGGACCGCTGCTGCTGGCTGCTGCTTTCTCCTTTCTCTGTCTGTGCGGCACTGCGGCGGACGGACTGTGGTCTGTGTGTGTGAGTTGTGAGTGTGACTGTGTGAGTGAGAGTGAAGAGTGATTTTTACTTTTTAGGGGCTTTACTTTAGACTTTAGAGTCTAGATTTTAGAAATTAAAAATTTAGAATGGTCAAAATTAGTCAAAATTAAAATTCAAAACTTAAATAATGTCATCACTTATTTGAATAGAATATTAACATTTGGAATTATTTATATTATGTCTACACTCTACACATTTAGAATTTAAAAAATAATTTAATAATTCACTAATATAGTTAGAACTTAGAAATTAGGATATAATTTTTATAATTACAATTATAAATTAAAATTCATCTATTATAAAAAATATATATTTAAAATATTATAAATTTAAGAAGATAAATAAATATTTTAATTATTTTATGTTATAAAAATTTTACTACACACATAACACATTGAATGTACTAAAATTGCTAGTGTATAAGACAATATTGTTTGTTTTCTCATCTCCAATTTTACTTTTTTTTTTTCCCTCAATTATTTCACCTTATAAAAAATTTCATTTTTATCTATCCCAAAAACTTAAAAGTACATTACCGTTTTGAAAAATTACACTTAAACTAAAAAAAATAAAAAAATCGGTTCGGTTTAACCGGAAAAAAAACCGAACTGAACCGAAAACCGAAAATTTTAAAAATAGAGAACCGAACCGAACCTAGTTCGGTTCTTTCTTTCAGTTTTCGGTCAGTTTCGGTTTTTTCTGAACACCCCTAATTTAGGGGACCAAAACTGAATTATCCCTAAAAATAAACCCGTAAAAAAGTAACTTGGAAGAAAATGTAAGAAAAAGGAAGAGCAAGTGTGTCATGAGAAAAAATTACCAGTCACCACACTTTCATTTGGGTCTTCGTCCAACAACCAAAATCTTTAATATCTAAGAAAAATCAGAAACAAAAGATTAAGGATAAGCTCAATCCAAAAAGAATGAAGATGCAAAAACTCTCCCCTCGACAAACCATTTACTTTTCCTTTCCTTCAAAACCTCAAGCATTCCTCTATTTCAACTTGTGCCAAATATCTTTAAAAATTTAAAAGCAAAAGAAAGCAAAAGAACATAAAGATATATGAATTGAACTCAAAGATAATCGAAAAAATTGTCTAAGTTCTAGGAGCATTTATTCATTGTTCATGAACTGTTATGTTATAGCTTCTTTCATTAGAAGTGACATACTTGTTCTCTTAGGATGCCTAATCTCATGTATAAATTAAACTTACAAAAATCCACTAACTTAAAAAAATGACCACTCCAGTCCATAACCTATTCCCAACAAAAACTAAAATCTAAAACAACCATATTTCAGTGTTCTAAAAACCAAAAAAAGCTAAAATCTAAAACAACCGTATTCCAGTGTTGCAACTCAAATTTTGTAATAAAAACTAAACTTCCCCGCATAATCTCCATAACAAAAACATAAATCAACTAGAAAAAGATAAAACAAAAACATTCTAACCACCAAATAATCATAAAATGCTGGCTTAACTCTTCCAAAAACTGTAATGCCCCAAAGAATAATAAAAATTAATAATAACAAACTAATTTATTAACTCAAATAAGTAATGACAATTAGTGGACTATTATTCTTGAAATTATGGTTATAAGTTACAAGTGGAATATGAAGGGGTATCCCTTAAGAATGAGGAAGATAGTGGGTATTAATCATGAAATGGTGGGAGAATATAGAGTAATAACCTATTTACTCAAGTATATGTAGAGGTGTATCTTATTTAAGAATGGGAAGAGTGGTGTATTATTGATAGATAGTGGGAATTAATTTATAAGTTACAAAATTGCCTATATATATGTTGGGAATATTTGGAAACACACATATCTTATGAGTAGAAAATGTTAGAAGAGGAAGAGAAAGTATTGGAGAAAGAATTAGGAGAGGAAGATTCTTGAACAGTGTTTTTACTTAGTTTTATAAAAATTTGCAAGGTGAGTGTTTTACTCATGTTTAAGGTTTGAAATGTTTACAATCCTTAATATGAGAATATGTTTTGCATAGCCATGTTGACTATAACACTTTTCTATATGATATGAAATCTAAGCGATACGAATCTTTGAATATGCCGACTCGAAACTAGTTTCAAATACTTTGTGAATTTTGATATGGCGGTGGTTTGTCCACCGATTTTTGGGTATTATAGTCTCGTGGTCATGTTAATTATAAGGTATTTTGAATATTTTGCATCTTAAATATATGTAAAATGCTTGCTGGGCTTTCGAACTCACTCTTTTTGTTGACATTTTCAGATATGGAGGAGAATTAGCAAGGTCAAGAGATAAGGAGCAACTTTCAATTTGTAGTCTTTTTATTGATTTAGTTTATGTATAAAAATCCTATTTTATTTTATTAAGTTGGGGTGTGACAAAATGGTATCAGAGCAATAGGTTAGACCTAAGTTGTTGCATTTGGAGATATGAATATTTGAACTATTATTGTTTTATGTTAATAACCTAGCTATTTGTGTGTAGGTATGACATCATCTCAATCTAGATCTTCTGCCAAGACAGTTCTAAGACATCATAAAAATACATTTGAAGGCCATGAGTTCTTTAAATGAAGTGGGAAGTCCATCTAGAAAGGTTACCCCTTTATTATAAGACAAGATGGTTGTAACATTTTATAGAATCATCATTCATTTGATGAGAACGTGATCAAGGAGAGAATTTTGCATTTCGAAAGGAATTATAAAAAGTTAATCATGACAATGAAGAACTTAAGGAAACCTTTGTCTATGGCTCGTAAGGAACTCAAACAAGTTATTCAGGAAACTTGACGCAATTGTTATGAAATTCTTAATACTATTGATGATATAGTGGCGATCGCACTCGAATCCAGTAGTGAGTCAGTTTCTAGGCCACCTACTAAGTTTGTTGAGATTATTAGGATTGAGTTTGATTAGTTTATAAATGTCATTGGAGTTGAGGAGTTTCAAGTGGGAGAGCATGTTTTTCTCAAGATCTTCCCTCAAAAAGGGGTGTTGAGATTTGGAATTTGTGGAAATTTAAGTTCTTGATTTGTGGAGCCATTTTAAATCTCCGAAAAAGTTAGAAAGCTTGCTTATAGACTTACATTACCACCAGTGTTATCAGGAGTACATAATGTGTTTTATGTTTCTATGATACAAAAGTATGTTCCCAATCCAATTCATGTCCTGAATCACATGATTAAGCCACATCTTGAACTCATAGAAGCCACCTCTAGAATCCTGACGCCCGGTGACGGATTTAAATCATGCTCACCTTGATGAGGACGCTGCATTTTGAAGGAGGGGTGTTTGCAATGCCCCAAAGAATAATAAAAATTAATAATAACAAATTAATTTATTAACTCAAATAAGTAATGACAATTAGTGGACTATTATTCTTGAAATTATGGTTATAAGTTACAAGTGGAATATGAAGGGGTATCCCTTAAGAATGAGGAAGATAGTAGGTATTAATCATGAAATGGTGGTGGAATATAGAGTAATAACATATTTATTCAAGTATATGTAGAGGTGTATCTTATTTAAGAATGGGAAAAGTGGTGTATTATTGATAGATAGTGGGAATTAATTTATAAGTTACAAAATTGCATATATATATGTTGGGAATATGTGGAAACATACATATCTTATGAGTAGAAAATGTTAGAAGAGGAAGAGAAAGTATTGGAGAAAGAATTAGGAGAGGAAGATTCTTGAACAGTGTTTTTACTTAGTTTTATAAGAATTTGCAAGGTGAGTGTTTTATTTATGTTTAAGGTTTGAAATGTTTACAATCCTTAATATGAGAATATGTTTTGTATGGCCATATTGACTATAACACTTTTCTATATGATATGAAATCTAAGCGATACGAATCTTTGAATATACCGGATCGAAACTAGTTTCGAATACTTTGTGAATTTTGATATGGCGGTGGTTTGTCCACCGATTTTTGGGTGTTATAGTCTCATGGTCATATTAATTATAAGGTATTTTGAATATTTTGCATCTTAAATATATGTAAAATATTTGTTGGGCTTTCGAGCTCACTCTTTTTGTTGACATTTTCAGATATGGAGGTGAATTTGCAAAGTCAAGAGATAAGGAGCAACTTTCAAGTTGTAGTCTTTTTATTGATTTAGTTTATGTATAAAAATCCTATTTTATTTTATTAAGTTGGGGTGTGACAAAAACTGTAACCCCCATAATTAAACTATATTTATACTAGAATTGAGCGTGAAATTTAATCCCAAATAAATGAAACCAACAATCCAAAATCATAAGGTTAAATAAGAACTCATCCAATTCCTAGCAATCTCACAACATAAAACTCAAAGTATCGAAATCTTTCTACAACTAAACACAATAAAATCCATGACAAATAAAACAAAACTAATGAACTTAATAGAAAATATACTAGTCTACTGAAAAATCCAAAACTACGTCTTCACCTTTGATTCTCAACATATGCAAGATCCACCTCCTCACTAGGACTAGAATCTATGTCTGCCAAAAGGAAGTTAAAGAAAAGAAAAGAAAATAGTGTGAGTAAAAGACTCAGTGAGTGTCAAGTGTGTGTAAAGTGAGTTCTTGAATTAAAATTATTTTTTACAGTGGGAATTTTCGAGTAATATAAGTGGGATTTATAAAACAGTCTAGCAGTAACAGTCGAGAAATTTATGAACGATCAAGCAATAACCAGTCAAAATTTTATTAAACGATTTCCTAGACTATCAACTTAAATACGATGATCAGTCAGTTTTATTGTAGCCAGTCAACCTTATGACTCCCACCGTAACAGTCCCTTATCGCTCCGAGCAAGGTGCGACATTACCAAAACAGTGCACGAGCATCCCCAGGAATTCCTACAGCCCACCTCAGCCACAAACGGCTTCTATTGTGCGCTTGGGGAATTAGGCCATTGGGCCTTGGGGTTCAGCCGGTTAGCCCGCTGCTGCCCAGTGAAGTCCCGGGCACACCCAAACCAAGTTGGATCCAACTAACAGTAACAGTAACAATAATCAGTTGATCATCGAATTTAATTGCTAGTCTAGAAACATAAGGAAAGTCATAAAAACGTAGGTTTTCATTTATCCAGAATTAAGACAACAAGAAAAAAAAAAATTCTTTTATCCAAAAATAAAACAAGATAATTACTTCTTTTGTCCATAAATAAAACAAGAAAAAAAAAATTCATTTCGTGCGCAGTGGAACACATATAGAGTGCAGTGTATCTTGAAAAAAAATTACGGGCAAATGGTAATTAGCATATATCCTTCTGGGTCCTTCTGTGTTTTGAAACATAATATCGTATAATACATAGGTTTAGACACTCACCTTTGAGATTGATCCTAGACGTCAATCTCCTATCTCATAATCAATTGAATCAACAGCTGAGTCACCTGATTCATTTGTTAAATACTTCAATCACCAATTTAACTGATTGACAAGACAAAACTCACTAGGACTAGCCTTATGGGTACCACAAGCTTGCAGTATCTTAAGACCCAACAACCCTATTTGATACTAGATAATTTTACTTTCTAGAATTTCAACCCAATACAATCAAACAGACATATCCAAAATCCAACAATCAAGTCAAGTTTTATCATCAAAAACTCAAAATCCGAATTTATAAAAGTCATAACCTTCAATCAATTTTATCAAAATCGATTTACTGATCTATCATATCCCGCACATATATATATATATATACACACGTATACATAAAATTATACACCCACTAATTTAACCCATCAAAAATAAAAACTCACATGCCTAAAACTTGCTCACCCCTCTCGGTTCTCCCTATTTTCCCTTCTTTTATCTTTTTTTTTTTAACAAGTCAACAATTGCGGCTTTTGTAATTAACAAACCAACACTTGCAGCCGAAAATATGGTGAATTCAAATTCAAAATTAGCCTATTTTTAGTCAAAATTGATGGCTATTTGGCAAATTAATCTCCAATCAAAATTGGCATTCTATAATTACAAACTGGGCAATGCACGCTAACATACTATGGCAAATTGACAAGGAAAAGGAGAAAAAAATAGACTTCCTAATGAAATTCTTGGTCAACAATTGCAGCTACAAGGAGCACATAAATCAAATTCCTTCAGAATTTCTATCTTGTACCCTCAGTTTTCTTCGTTTATATATGAAATAGGGAAATTAATTGAAGTAAGTGCAATCAAAAGTAAGAAATTACCTTTCCTATTCCCACGACCCTGCTACCGATTGTCTGATGTTCCTCGAAGAATCTCTGGTCTGCCGACTACTTCTTTCTTTTCCTTTTTTTTTTTTTTCCGTTGCTCTCCGCCGTTTTTTCTTTCTTTCTTGTTTTAGAAATTTAATTGTGTGGCTAGAGTTTTAGAGTGTTGGAATTATATGTGTGGGAGGAGTATTTTATTTCAGCTGGAACTATAATTACTAATCTCCTTAGAATAAGATAACTTTATAATTAATCTAACCACTTTATTATAATTCCTCTCCTAGTAATAATATAATTTTAGTATAAGAAAATTATAATATTATTTTTGTTTTTGTTTTATCAAATATATATATGTCATCTTCTAACCAATATAACAATAATAAATAAATTTAACGAAATTATGGGTAAACACAGGGTAAAGAAATTATGAAATTCTAAGGCATTACAGAAACATTCTAACGACCCAAAGAATTAGGCTTGCACTTTTCATCTATTTGCATGAAATAGAAGAAGAAGACCGAGTAGAAGAAATTTTTCACTAACCTGATGGATTAGAAGGATCGTGTAAACAAAGTGTCGCAAGTAAACAGAGTAAAAATATCAACAGTCAGAAATCAAAGAAAATGACAAAAACCATTTTACTATCCATTAAATTAATTAATGGGTAAAGGAAGAGAAAAAAGTATCAAATCATTGATTGAGGTATGGGCAAAATCTAATTAGAGTTGGTGAAGGAAATCTAATATGTAGATAATAAAGCCCTTACCCCTCCCCTCAAAACAAACATATAAAAATTCAGAACTCACTCACTCTAAAAGCAAAAGAAATGGGTAGAAATAATTTGTAGATTTTACCGTACAAGATTTGGTGCATGGTGCATTTTTTCCCCCCGATCGTACATCTTGTTTGTGGAGCAGACATTAGGTTTTCCGGAGAAGCCACATCCATTCGGATAGCAAAGGAGCCACATTTTTTTTTTTTTCAATGCAGAAATTTTGCTCAAATCTATTGATGAATCGAGACCCAGGAAAAGAAAATGCAATTGAACGACAAAAAACAATTGTACTTCAATACTGTATCAATATGGTAGCGTTTTAATGAAAGAAAAAGAGACAGCACCAGTTTGACAAAGAGAATTGATAAAAATAATTAAAAAAATCTTCTAATTGCAAAAAAAGGAAAACACGGCTCTTTTATATGTGGGTAATAATAATAATCAGCAACACCGGCATGCCTTTCTACAATATCTGCAATAGTCTAATGAGACAATTATATATATAGACACATACATAAATTGAAGATGCTAAATATAGGCAATTAATTAATGGAAATCCTCGATGTGGAAGGTCATAAACTAGAAATAGGAAGGCTATGTTTGGTTACATTTTGGTAGAATAATTTTGTTTTGTCAAAATATAATCAAATATACATCATTTTTTCTTTCAATATGTCAAATTAAGTTTTTTCAAAATACCTTCTTCTATTTTTCATTATCCCCAAAACTTTTTACATTTTTCAATATATATACATATATGTCATATATATCATATATATTTTATCATTATTCTTATTATAGAAAAATTACTCAATTTCATTTTCACACCAAAAATACACCAAAAAGTATTGATTTGACTACCACTGAAAAATTATATCCACCCAAAATATAAACAAACATATCAAAATTTTCCAAAATAATTTTTTTAACTATTCCCTAAAACATAAACAAAAATCCATCACATTCCCCAACCCTACTTCCAAAATTCATTCTTCCAAAACATATAATACAAAATAGATAAAATGTAACCAAACATTACCGAAGCTTTTCATTTTAAATATGGGAACAGACAACTGAACTAACTCAAATAAATATTAAATGTCTACAACGAAGATGATCCACCAAACAATTAATTTCGACTGCATGAATTAAAATTTTCACTAAAAAATATTTATAGTTGAATGAAAATTGAGGGTATAGTTTTCATAATCTCTATTAATTTTTCACAACGTTCGGTTTTTCTTTGCATTTTCTCTAGGGAGCTTTTTTTTAGTTTTTAAAAAGAATCGCTACAAGAAAAGAAAAGGACAGTGACTATGTATTAATTAATATTCAAAATGACAATATAATTCTTATACAAAAGAAAAAAAATTAATATCACTTAGAAAGTAGTTCATTACAAAATAAAAATCATCTTCATTCAATACATGTCATTAGTATGTCAAGTGGTTAATTGAATCGATGGCATACCCTCTCACGAATAAATGTGGGATCGAGGATTTAAACTGTAATGTATTTATATAATATAAATAAATATATATTTATATATATATACCCTTGGTGTGTGTGCCTGTATGAATATAAAGAAAATACATGTCATTAATATCATATTTTTAATATATATTTACATTTACTAAATTCTCTAACAAAAACTCTTATCTTTCATGCAATTATTTATTTCCCTAAATATTTTAACAAAGCTGGTTTATATTCTTTTATGATGATGCACATTTAAAAAGTGCTTGGCTAATCGTATTAAACAATAAAAACTCCTGAACCTTACAAGACATTTTTGAAATTAACTTGTTAAAAGATCAATTCGTTAAGTGTTTGTGAAAATAAGATAATAAAATTCATAAAATATTATAAGTAATAATAATTTTTAATTATATTTTTCAAAAATTAATAGAGTATATTAAAATTTTATAAATAAATCAAGAATTCTTTATTTTTCGGAAGAGCTTACAAATTCTATTTCTTAATTTGAAATATTATGATCTCATCTAAAGATTTTACAAAATATTTGAAGATATTTTATATCTTTCAAACATAAATGTATCTGATAAATATTTTAAAATTTTCTAAGTTCACTTAAACATCCTCTTATATCTTTGTAATCTATTTTGGAGAATTGAAAACTTCAAAATAGGTCTCACACCACTATCGGTTATTCAAATTACTCTTAGCTAGTTGAAGTAAAAATTCTACTTGGCAAAACGACTTTGAAAATTGCCATCAAGCTATGATGAATATACTTGAATTGTATATCAGCATTCAGCAATTCAATTCTTTGCATTAATTTCTACTTTTCATGATTATTCTACATGTCAGTTTCTATAATCTTATTATAAGCGTAAATTTCTTTGTCTGCAATAAATAAAATTATAAGACAAGAAAAATTGATACAAATAAAATAAAATTGAAACTTATCAATTGTGGATTAAGATTCTAATCTAATCCTCTGATTCTTCCGAAATTTAGTGAGCTCCACGAAGAACGCCTTGAACACCGTGGATATCTTTGAATTTGGTTTAAAGAAAATAACGCTAATTCAAGGGCTTCGCACCTTAATCTCGAATCAAACGCCAAAATATATTGGCTCAGCAAAAAACGCATTGAACGTCGTGGATGTCCTTAAATTTAATTGAGAAAATTGTTGGATTCCTTCAAAGTTTCTCTCACTTGCCAGAATTTGTGTTGTGTGTAGAATGAGCTTTTGTCACCCCCTTTATATAGATGCTTGGTAGGAGACTTCCAAATTGACTTGATCTTCTTTGATAGTTATCTCTTTAATAAGATAATATCAAATATCAAGAGATAATATCAAATATCTTCGATTTGATTGGCACATAGACGTAGACACTTCATCTTTTACATTTGTCAATATTTGATTTGAGCATAAAATAAATACTAGAGTATTAATTAAAATTAACTATTTATCTTCTGGAATTAAATTTAGTAAATTCCAAAATATAAATAAAAAGTTTTAAATTAATAACTAACATATTATTTTACATGTGTCACTTTTCAATTGGCCAAAAATTGATATGTCTACAAATGCCCCCACTTCAAGACTTGGCGAAAGTGTGTCAGTCATCCACGAAAGAGGCGAGGCTTGAAGTATTTGAGAAGCTTTCCTTTTCTCTCGATTTTTTCACATATGTTTGCAATAAGAACATCCTCCAAGCATTCCTCGAGCTATGGTGCCCAATCAAAGGGTCAAGTCATAACATAATTCAAAGTAAATATACTTTTGATGGGTGTGTCATACACAATTTATACTCATGTGGGCTAGGAGTAATATGCAATTTAGGCTCGTGCGTCAAGGAGCATATTTAACTTGAATAGACATTTTATACTCATGTCAAGGAGTCCACTTGAATTTAGTTGACAATTTATACTCATGTCAAGTTTACTTGAGTTTGATTTAATAGACAGTTTACACTCTTATCAAGGTGTACATGGGGAGAATTTAAACATTTAGATAGTTTATGCTCATACCTATGAGCCTTATTGAAAGTTTAAGCTCATATCAAAGAGCATATGGGGAAACTTTAAATACTTGGATAGTTTATGCTCGTATTTAGGAATCTTATTGACAATTTAAACTCTTATCAAGGAGCATATGGGGAGAATTTAAATATTTAGATAGTTTATGCTTGTACCTAGGAGCCTTATTGAAAGTTTAAGTTCGTATCAAGGAGTACATTGGAAGACTTTGAATATTTAGATAGTCTATCTTCGTACCTAGGAGCCTTATTGACAGTTTAAGCTCTTATCAAGAAGCACAGGAGAAGATTTTAACTTGAGAATTTTAGATAGTTTAAGCTCGTATCTGGGAGCATTATTGATAGTTTAAACTCTTATCTATGAGCATTATTGACAGTTTAAACTCTTATCTAGGAGCATTTGGAATTTGAAGACTTGAGCTTCGAACTTGAAAATTGGAAGATTTGAACCTTTGATTTAGAGACTTAAAATTTTGAGTCTTAAACTTGGAGACTTAGAGACTTGAGCCTTTGACTTGAAAATTTGGAGACTTGAGTCTTAAACTTGAAAGACTTGGAGACTTGAGTCGTGGATTTGGAGACTTGAAACTTGATCCATTGATTTGAAGACTTGGAAACTTGAAAATTCGAATTCAGATACTTGGGGAGTTGAGAATTTTAGATAGTTTATACTCTTATTTGGGAGTATCATTGACAGTTTAGACTTTTATTAAAGAGCAGTTGTGATTTGAAGATAAAATTAATTGCCCCCAACATCTTCATCATCAGCAGCATTTCTTGAGTCTTCTTGTTCATCAAAATTCATGTTCATTTCAATATTATGTGCACGAGTTGCCAAATCTGCAAAAGTTCTTGGTTTAATTCCTTGAAGTATGTAGCAAATACTCCAATACATTCCTTAGATGCACATCTCAATGGCTGAAGCTTTCGATAATTGATCTTTGAAGTTAAGACTCAAATTTCTCCAGTGATTGATGTAGTTAATGATAGGTTCTTCTTTCCATTGGTGAGAGTTGGTAAGTTCTATCATGCTAATTGTCCTTCGAGTGCTATAGAAACAATTGAGGAACTCTTGTTCCAGTTGTCCCCAACTATCGATAGAGCCTGCCTTCAAGTCAAAATACCAATCAAAAGTATTAGCCTTCAATGATCAAACAAATTGATTGACCAAATGATCTCCACATGTTCCAGCATTATTACAAGTCTCAATTAAATAAGCCACGTGCTGCTTTAGGTTGCCTTTGCCATCAAATTGCTAAAACTTTAGGGGTTTTTAACCAATTGGCATTTTCAAGTTGTCAATCCTTTGAATATATGGCTTCGAGTAAGTCATAGACGACTTAGAACTTCCATCAAGCTTGTCTTTGAAAGTCTCCATGATAAACTCCTTCAATGGGTCGATAGGAATTAGTCCAGTGGAAACTTCCAGTTCTTTTGTTGCAATCTCTTTATTTTTAGTTGATTGTCTGCTTGTGGATGTTTCACCTTCGTCTTGAGCCTCAATTTGTTTCTCCATCATGCAGCTGGCATCAAGATTGTCCACTTTGCTCATCAATTTAGAAATATGAAAGTCTTGCTCTTGAACATGCTTTGTGAGTCCTTCAATAGCCCTCTTCAAATTTGTAATTTGTTCCTCCAAGATTGTAGCACTTGTCACCATCACCGTCGCCATGCTCGAGGAATTTGATGTTGAGTGAAAAGTGAATGATGCGGATTCTTCCTTTGAGTCTCCACCATCTTCATTCATATCAATAAAATGCAACACTTTTTCCAAAGCAAGAGAATGAGCCACCTCTGAAGATGGTTGCAACTTCTTGGATATACTTCTTGTGATGACACCAACACTTTTTGCTCCAGTACTTGAGAAATTTGAGGTAGTAATTTTCAATGCAGCAGTCTTCTTGGCGGCCATTTGATACTTCAATCTTGATGAAGGAAAGAGATGAGAGGCAGAAATAGTCCAACTGGGCGTGCCAAAATTTGTAAGCGCAAATTTCTTTGTCTGCAATAAATAAAATTATAAGACAAGAAAAATTGATACAAATAAAATAAAATTGAAATTTATCAATTGTGGATTCAGACTCTAATCTAATCCTCTGATTCTTTCGAAATTTAATGAGCTCCGCGAAGAACGCCTTGAACATCGTAGATACCCTTGAATTTGATTTGAAGAAAATAACGCAAATTCAAGGGTTTCGCACATTAATCTCGAATCAAACGCCAAAATATATTAGCTCCACGAAAAACGCCTTGGACGTCGTGGATCTTCTTGAATTTAATTGAGAGAATTGCTGGACTCCTTCAAAGTTTCTCACACTTGCTGGAATTTTTGTTGTGTGTAGAATGAGCTTTTGTCACCCCCTTTATATAGATGATTGATCGGAAACAGATTGACTTGAACTTCTTTGATTATGATAATATTAAATATCAATAGATAATATCAAATATCTTCGATTTGATTGGTCCATAGACGTAGGCACTTCATCTTTTACACTTGTCAATATTTGATTTGAGCATAAAATAAATACTTGAGTATTAATTAAAATTAACTATTTATCTTTTGAAATTAAATTTAATAAATTCCAAAATATGAATAGAAAATTTTAAATTAATAACTAACATATTATTTTACACGTATCACTTCTCAATTAGCAAAAAATTAATATGTCTACAGTTATCACTTTTCAATCTTGTTTCTAAAACATTTTTTAAAAGTTATGAATACTGCTCAAAAAACATTCTAGAAATTAGCAAAACTTTAATCAATGGTTCAACCGTTCATTTCTACAATGAAAGTAGAACATTGATGAAATCCACATGGAAAACACATAGGAAGGCTAGCAATGCATGATTGAGAAACTTATAAATTAGACAGCTAAATAGAAACCATGAAGTTAACCAATTAAGAAATATCTGCATAACATTTCAATAACTAGTAAGTAGAATGGCTTTTAGTAAATAAGAAATCCATATAAATTCACCATTTTCAATGCAATTAATGCAATGTAAGATACCCTAGCCAACTGCTAAAATTGCTATAGTATAAGATCTATAACTCTCTGTTAATTCATGAGAGCTTGTCATATGAAGAAGAAGAATACCATTAAAAATGTCCAATGCATATTATTAGAAAAGGATGTTTTCTAAGGAAGTGGATATTTTAGAGTTCAAAACTTACATGTATATTCAACTTGTCATGGCTAATAATCAAGAGGAAGAAATAATATTTTGCGTAACTACTTCATATCCTTATGCATTATCCATCGGTTGTCTTGAGCACCAAAATAAATTTAGTAAAACAAGAAGTATTGAAACAAACTTTGTGCATGATTCAATTTGTTGAGATAAGCACCAAATAGATTTAGCACAATAGAGAGCACTTAGATTAACTTAGCACTGCAGAGAACTATATGTAAAATGATTAGGATAACCAAGAATATATGTCAAGAGGTTATACTAGTTGATAGACACTTTAACATAAAATAATACTAGTAGTTATAATTAACATGTCAAGAGATTGAACTAATTGTTACTTATAACATGAGGAATTCTAGTAACACCCCAAAAATAAAAAATTTTACTTCATTACTCATGAACAAAGAAAAAAATTGTTTATAGAAGTTTTTACTAATTCATTATGCATGAACAAAGAAAAAAATTGTTTAAGAAACAAGTCATCGAGAAATTTATCGTTATATAGTTTTTCATACAAGCTTTTAGATTATTCAGAGGGGGGTGGGGAGAGAAGAAAAAAGTCTTTCTTACAATAGTCACACAAGCCCAGGAGAAAATAAATGTAATTAATAAGATTATGAAGTCGTCCGGCTTATGTGAGACCTTAGTATAGAAGACATATACAAACACTTTATATGATCATTTTCATTGTTTTACTAGATATATTAAACGTCGAAAGTCGTTAAAACTACACCAACTTCTTGATTTAGACACATGAATGGAAGTAAATACATTAAAACAATCTTTTGTTCAATAATAAGCCAAACATAACATCAAATTTGTAAGTGGCCAAGACATAAATAAACAAATTTATTGTTATACTAATGAATGTTTTACATCCCATTGAGATAAGAAATAATGCTTATGCCGCATATTAAACTAGAAGATTTTATTATTTACTGATAGATATTAATATTATTGTATATGCTCTGAATGACAACATAATAGAAAGTAAAACTTTGCAATTGCCATACAAAGCCAAAGGGAATGGTAGTATGAAGTTACATAACAGGACACCTTTTGCTAAAACATTTACCAGTCACAAGAGAGACATTAATACTCATGCCATGGCAACCTACTTTAGGCACATCATTAATTATATAGAAATCTACTGCGTTAATAATAATTTCCTTCAATAGTTGCTATAATTCAACAGTTGCTATAATTAGCAGGTGCAGGACAGGAAACCTCTTTACTTTACCCGACCCGAAGAGGTAGATTTGCTGCGATAAAGCAGATAACCTCCAAACAAAGTTAACAATGTTTCACTAACAGTTCCTCAACTGTATCCCAAAAACCATTACTTGATCTCATGCATAGGTCTACCATACATCTCCTCATGTACTTCTTGCAATCCAACCTGAGAGCAAAATTAGAGCCAATTATCTAACAGATGCTCCTCTAGTGAGGAAATATAAAATCAGACAAGAGTTTCATTTAATTCGACAATAGATCTTTTGTTGAGTGTCGAATTCAACAAAAATAAATCCCTACTCTCAAAATATGATTTGTAATTAGCAGTGAGTAGAATTGTATTCCACAAGATTGGTAAATTTTATTTCTTTCAAACTTATTTAATAAACTAGAAAACAAGGGGGAGTTTTATGAAAAGAAAAACTTAGAATTTCAAAAGTAAAATAAATTACAAATAAAATAAAAAATCAACAATTAAGCATTTTTACTTTTAACCGTAAAGAAAAATTATACGAATTAAATGATAAATATGCAACTTAACACCTTTTCCACTCATGTGGAGGAGTATTTTGAATTTATTTAAACTTGTTGATAGTTTATACTCATATCAAAGAGTATCTTATAAAAATCTCAATCTTCATATTTAAGACAATTTAATCTCGTATCTATGAGTACTTTAGCATATTTTATTTGAAAATTTTAGATAGTGTATATTCGTATCCCCAAGCATTGAAAAAATAACATCAATAGCGATAAAGTATGATATTACTTCTTCCTCATCGTCATTAATTAATATTGGCATCATTTGAGTATTCTTGATTATCAAACTTCATACTTATCTCAATATTATGTGCATGAATTGTCAATTCTTCAAAGTTTTTGGTTTATTCTTTGAAGTATGTAGCAAATTCTCCAATGCCTTTTTAAATGCACATCCCAATCGTAAAAGTTTCATATAGAGTATTTTTGTAATTAAGGCTAGATTTTTCCAATGATTAATGCAGTCGATGACAAGTTTTTCCTTTTATTGGCACAAATTTAGTGAGTTCAATCATGTTGATCATCTCGGTTATTATCAAAGCAATTGAGGAATTCTCATTCTAACTATCCCAACAATCAGCTGATCTTGCTCCCAAGTCAATACACATATCAATCAAAGGCATTCCCCTTCAACGACTAAATAAATTATTTAATTAGGCAGTCCCTGTATATTCTAGCATCAATGTAAGTCTTGAAAAAATAGGTCATACGTTGCTTTAGGTTACTTTTGTCATCAAATTTTTTATATGTGTATTGACTTGGGAACAAGATCAATTGATTGTTGGGCTAGTTAGGATGAGAATTCCTCAATTGCTTTGATAATACCCGAGATTATCAACATGATTGAACTCACTAAATTTGTGTCGATAAAAGGAAAAACTTGTAGTCGATAAACGATTGGCATCTTCAAGTAATTAGTTCTTTGAGTGTATGGTTAGAATACGTCAGAGACAATTTAGAGCTCTCATCGATCTTGTTTTTGATAGTCATAATGATAAACTTATTCAATTGGTCTATAAGGATCATGGACAAGATAAAACTTATAGCTCTTTAGTTGAAGATTTATCGTTTTTGCTTGACTTTCATTTTGTAGATGTCTCAACTTCATTATAAGTCTTAACTTAGTATCTCATTCTGCAACTACCATATAGTCCATCTTGTTTGTTAGCTTATTTGAGAATCTTGCTATTGGATGTGTTTGCGAGTCCCCCAATAACTCTCATCAAATTTGTAATTTGCTCTTTTAAGGTTGTAATATTTGTCACCTTGATATGCCTTATGCTTCACGTAAATGAAGAACTTAATGTTGAACAAGGAATAGATGATGTCGATTTGTTCTCTGAGTCTCCTCTATTTTCATTTGTATTAGCAAGATATGATAAAGTCTTCTCAGCAGGCAGCAGCTTAAAGCGAGTGTCAACTTAAAAAATAATTATGGTTTTTTTGGACATATTGTTGGCATCAACTCAAAACCAACCCTTGTGTCGTAGCACTTGAAGAAGTAAAAATAGTAATTTTGAATGTTGTGGGTTTGGGGCAGTCATAGATACTTCAAAACTTTTGAGGAAGGAAATAGATGAAAGAACGAGATCATCCCATTGGACGTGGCAAATTTATAACACAAATTTCATGTTTTATAAGTTTCTCACATTTTATATAATATTCTTAAATTTATAAAATGTTAGATCCTATTTAAAAAAATTAATTTTGAAGTGTTTAGATAAAATAAGGTAACAAAATTTGTCGAATCTGAAAATAATATTTTTTTGTAATTAAAATCCTCAAAAGGAAAACTAAAACCTTAAAAGTAAGTTAGAAACTCCTATATTTTTAGAGGAGCTTATTAAAGTTTTAATTTATTTTGAAATTTTATGAACTCATATTTAAAAAAAAAAAAAATAGCAAACATTGTAAAATATCTTGAAATAAATACTCTCTCAATTCTTTATAACATATTTTTTGTAATTGATAATGTAAAAATCTCTAATTGTACCACATATGCATCCATTAATTAATTAATGTCAGATCAATTTTAAATTACAATAAATATGCTAAAATTAGTAATTTTCATTTAGAACTTCAACTTTTGATGGATATGCTTAAATTGTATATAAGCAATCCAATTCTTTTAATTATTTTTATGATTTATGTTTCTTTAATTTTATTACTTTTCAAATGTGTTCTAGAGCATTTTTGAAATGTTTGCATTATTCAAGATATGATGAATGTGCCTAAATTCTATGTATTTGAATTGAATTATATTAATATGTAGAATTTCAAGTTATGATGAATATGCGCTCGATTGTATGTAAACAATCCATTTTTTGTATTAATTTTTCATGATTTTTATATATTTCTTTATCTTCACCATTTTCCAATTGTGTTTTTGAAACATTTTAAATGATCAATTGCATAAAATACATTCCAGAAACAAAACTTTACTAAATAGTTCCACCTTCCATTCTGCAGCCAAAAGTTCCATAGCAAACCAATACAAACACTGCATTTGGAAGGATATTAGTCACCCTTGCAAAATCATCTATCAAAGTAGAACATTCATAAAACCCACATGCGGCAATGTATTGATTGAGAAACTAATAAGTAAGCCACCTAACTTGCAACATGAATTTAGCCAAATGAGCAATATCTGTAAAATATTTCAATGACTAATCAATAGAATGAATTTATTTTATTTTTAAAAAAAGGGTCATTGACCCAATATTTATATTTGACAGGCCTGCCAAGGAATGTCCCAGAAGGGACAATAATCAATAGAATGGATTTTAGTAAATAAGAAATTCATATAAATTACGTATATTCAATGCAATTAATATAATGCAAAGACCTCTAATCAATCACCAAAATTGCTAAAATATAAGAAAAAATTGTGATTATATTTGAATGAGAATTTGTCATTTGAAACAAAGATGATACCATCAAAAACATTTAATAAATATTATTAGAAAATGATGCAAAAAAAGTGGGATACTATCAGATTCAAAACTTACATATATGTCCCACTTATCATGGTCATAAATCAAGAGGAATAATCATATTTAGCATAATGAGAGCATGTCTTTATGCAAGCTGCAATAGGCCACCAAAAGTGCCAAAATAAATTTAGAACAAAGAAAGCACTAAAATAAAGACTGAAATAATCAAAGCAATGCATAGAATTATATGTTATTAAAACTATTGTGAAAATTAGGTGTGACAAAATGGATTGTGACAACATGTTTTAACTCAACTATCGTTTTGGGTTGAGTTTAGTGTTAATATATTTAAAATTGAGTTCAATTTAGAATAAGTTCATTTAAATTATGATTGTGAATATATCCAACCCAAAAAATAAATATATAGACTTGTGATTGGATCAATTATATAAATTTCTAATTTAATTTAATTATCACAAACTTATAAATTTATACTTGTGGTTATTAAATAACTTTTAAAAGTCATTATTATTTTCCACAGGACACTTTGGCACTAGAGCATGTCAAAAAGTCATTTTCTGATTTAAGCATTTGCTTATTGATATATATATATATATATATATATATATATACAGGTCTCCTACGGATTGGTGACAGTTCAATTTGCACTATTTTTATGTGTATGACATTTATACTTATATAAGAGAAAATGACATAAAATAACAAGTAACTACAAGTTAATTTGAATATTATCAATTTTAATTGCAAATAATAATTAATTTACATATGATAAAATGCATATAAAAAAGTCATAATCCAACAAAATTAGTATAGCAATTTATTTAATAAAAAAAAAATAGGAATTGCTTGGATATATCCTGTGGTGTTTAGGTTCTATGTTCTAGGAAAATGAACTTTGGAAGAGTAATTGGGAAATGTGATAGTAAGAATAGAGAATATGATTAATGTTTATTTATATTTTGAAAAATAGTTAAAAAAAAATATTTTGAAAAGTGTTTGTATGTTTGTTTATGTTTTAATATGGGATTTTTTTAATGTCGATGCCCAAATTAATTATTTCTTTGTTTTGCTAATGGGCAGAAATTAAAATTAAATATTAATATATATATAATAATTTAAAATATATATACACGTAAATACGATGATTGAATATAATTTTAAAATATCATTGTATAAATGATTATATAATGATGATAGGGATGAAGTTTGAGAAATTTTTGATAAAATAATTAAAAATATTGAGAGTATTTTAGGAATATGATTTTTTTTTTGGGGGGGGGGGGGGGGAGTGGGTAAGATTTTGATATGTATTTGAAAATATTTTGGGGGAAAAAAAATCTTCACTCAAAATATAACCAAATTACTCTCATAATTTTTATTAGGATTGTCAATAGAGCGGATTTTAATTCAAATTCAATTTGAATCTGATCCGATTGTTTACAATCTTTAACCGATAAAAGATTCGATGGATATTGATCCGATCAAAAAGTTCGTAATCCAAAACAAATAGAGCGAATATAAATATGGCTCGATCCGATCCATTAATAATCTAAATTCGAATATATTTAGTATTATACATATGTATACATAAGGTCCCAAAGTAATGCCAAAGTGGATATTTGGATGAAGTGAGTAATAAACCCCCATGCAATATATCAAATCATATATTTTTCATATAAATTATTAGATTCGAGCTTATTTACATCATAATTACATAATTTGTTTCTCTATTTTTGTAACAGGAAATGATGAGGGAAGAATAATGGTAGGAGTCGAATGCCATGATATGGCAAGAATACAATGCAAATCTCGATTTGATTAAAATGAGTTTTTTTTTTTTTTTTTTTTTTTTTTTTTTTACAAAATTTTTAGTCTATAATTAGTTGATTGAAGAATCAAGTATAACTGTATATTTATAATGCCAAATAAGTACTATTAACAACAATGGAACTTAAGATGCAATGATTTGGTAAATGAATATGATTAAATTAAATTCTATTATTGGTTTATTGCTTCTAAGTGATCAATAGACTAATTTATTCATTAATCTGTTGTGTATTTTTTTTTAAGGATGGTTGTTTTGGATTTGGATTCTACCAAATTTTTGGAAAAATAATAACTATATGATGATTTTAGAAGTATTTGAATTTGACTTTTTTTTTAATATTCAACAGATATTCGACTTTTATCTGGATTTAGATATGGTTATACCAACTACAGATCCTATAGAATCTTAGATCATATTTGGATATATCATATTATTTTCAGATTTGAAATCGAATCCAGCATAATTTGATCCGAATCCAACCCATCGACAGCTCTAATTTTCATATTAAACCAGCCTAAATTTGAACCAACCAATTTTCAATCCAATCCATCTACCGCCTAAATCTAGAATAATCCATTTTCAATCCAACCCATTTATGACTCATGAATTTAAACCTATTCTCAATCCAGCCTATAAGAACCATTATTAGACGTATCGGGAGATTATATTAGTTGTTATTAACATGACATGGTTCCATGAATCGAACACTTTTACTACATCACCAGTCAGCACAGAAAATGTGTTTGAAAAACAAGACCATGAGGAACTTATCACAATACAGTTGTTAATACAAGCCTTTACTTTTTCTATTTTCCTATTTACAACAAGAACAACAAAGGAAAAATCTCACTTAAAGTTGTCCTGAGTGGTTTTACATCCCATTGAGATATGAACCAACATTTATACCACATACTAAAATGGAAGATTTTATAATTTATTGATGGGAATATTATTGCAAATTGATAGGATCCCAAATTGGTAGACTTTACTGAAATTCAGCAGAGAACCTCCATAACTAAGTTAACAATGTCCTATTAACAGTTTAGAAACTATGTCCCATAAACTATTACTTGATCTCATGCATATGTCTACCATACATCTCCTCATGTATTTTTCTTCCAATCAAACCAGAGGGCAAAATTAGCTTCAATTATCTGAGAGGTGCTCCTCCAGTGAGGAAATACAAACTTGGACAACCCTCAAGTACATACAATTTTGATTCTAAAGCACAAACAACATATAATATTTTGGATAAGAAAATGATGCCCACCTATGTAGAGATGCATGGCCTGTTTTAACAAGCAAAGTTTATGAAGGTTCAAAGTCTTCTAATTAACTTAATTACCTAAAGTTTGTAGAACTTTAGGCTCCCAAAAATTGAAAAGGAAAAGTACATGATTATGATAAATGAGCTGAAACAATGGCGAAAAAGAAGCTGAATATTGAAACTAGACCTTGAATTGATCTCACCACTACTGCTGAGAAAGCTACTGACAGAGCTGCTCGACAGCAGCTACAATCTGTGCAGGTTGAACCACAGTCCATTCCTCCAGTGTCCCGGCATAAGGAGTAGGCACGTCCTGCGAGGAGAGGCAAACAATTGGTGCATCTAAGTGATCGAGGAAATTCTCGCTTATTGCAGCTGTGAGGCTGGCCCCAATACCACCGGTTCTCATGCATTCCTCAACGATAAGCACTCGGTGGGTTTTCTTCACAGAATTTCCAATTGTGTGGAGATCAAAGGGTTTCAAAGACCTAATATCAATCACTTCAGGATCATAGCCTTTGTTGACCAGTGTCTTGGCAGCTTGCATGACATGGTATCTCATCCTAGAGTACGTTAAAATAGTAACATGCTCACCAGGCCTCACCATCTCTGCCTCTTCCAGACGCAATACATACTCTTCATCTGGAATTCTTTCCTTTAGGTTGTAAAGGAGCACATGTTCAAAAAGAACGACTGGGTTCTCACTACGAATGGCTGCTTTCATCAGACCCTTGGCATTGTATGGGGTTGAACAGGCAACCATCTGTATTCCAGGAATTGACTGAAAATAGGACTCAAGCCTCTGTGAATGCTCTGCACCAAGTTGCCGTCCAACCCCTCCTGGTCCTCGGATCACAGTTGGAATTGTGAACTGCCCACCTGAGGTGTAGTGCAACATGCCGCAGTTGTCTGATATTTGGTTGAAGGCCAATAGAAGGAATCCCATGTTCATGCCTTCAACAATTGGCCTCAGACCTGTCATTGCTGCTCCGACAGCCATGCCTGTAAAAGAATTTTCAGCAATGGGTGTATCAAGCACCCTCATATCTCCATATTTCTGAGCGAAATCCTTGGTAACCTTGTACGACCCTCCGTAATGTCCCACATCTTCGCCCATGACACAAACTCGAGGATCTCTATCCATTTCTTCCTCCAGTCCTTCTCTAAGGGCTTCAAACAGCAACAGCTCATGCCTAAACAAATCAAATAATTATCAGAGGTTTTTCAAGTATCCACAAGCACTAGTTAAAGATTTTGTAACAAAGAAATACGATTGTTGAAACAAGGCTCATTTTCTGCTAATGCAGTGGTTTGAGCATAGAATCACTTATGATCATACTTTGCCTTCTGAAAGTCTAAAAAGAAGGCTTTAATTTGAACTGACAAAACTTGATGTACTAAGGTATAATCCTAAACCATGCAACCAGCAATCACTGCTCCAGTACTTAAATAGAAAAACTAATACACAGATTCAATTAAAAACCCCACTCCCCCCCAGGTGGGAAATGAGCCCCAACCAAAACACGCCCCTCTCTTACGGATTGGAAAACAAACAAGAGCAATTTGAGGTCATTCAGATTCAACTAAGCTGGCATGTGTTGTGAAATTCCATCTTTCCACTTTGAAAGTGGAATTAGCACATCAGAGAAACTCCAGAGACATGGGCTTCTATCTTATCAAAGGAACGTTGTCCACAATTTGCAATGCATCTCACTCTAGACATGTCCCTTATTATCTCAATCTACTTAGTTTTTACAGTCTTCTATCAGAAGCAGAAGAGTATTGTTAATTTGATATATATCTTTGAAGACACCTTGTAGCTTAGTTTCATGAGAGAAATTACTCGATTACATGTTCACACCGATTGCCTACTGTCTCTTTAGTAAATTAAGCAAACATTTACTTCTTAACTTTTTATAGAGAATGAACTGGTACGACTCAATTTGATCTTCTAATAACAATATAGCACAATATTATCTCATCGAACTGTAAAAACAGGTATTCGATGGACTTTTCCACTCCTCACTGTAACTCAGGTTTTAGTACTATTGTTAGACGGGAACCTATTATCTTCACCCAGAACAGCTTAGAATCTTGTTCAGAACACTAGACTATCATGGAGCAATCTGTATTCTTATTCTTTAATAACCTTTACATTTTTGTTCCATATATCCTAGTTTCTTTTTCTCCTTCCACCCATCCTTAATTTCTTCTTTTTTTCTCCAGATCTCAGCCTTTACAGACTTGAATAGTTGGCATCTGACTTGACATTGCAGCTCCACATACATTACCAATATGCCATTTATACAGATGAAAACATCTAGGTGAACCAGGTCATCAATATCTTGTGCATTAATTACTCAGAGCATCTACCTACAGTTGCTCCTCTGTTTAAGAATAGTAATTGTGAAGAAAAAGTGAACACAGATCTTTCGTCATTCTCTTGGCATAACAAAGATATACATCTTAAGATGCTGACAGGTTTTATTACAATAAAAGTAAGAGGGCATTGTATCTGTGCAAGTCAATGCATTAAAAAGAAAAGTACTCCCGCAGTCCAGAAAAACAGATGTCTTGATTTCTTTATTTGGTTGTCCCAATATGCTTGTATTATTTCTAAAAATAAATAATTGATTTGATTACCTACAAAAGCCCTCTTTAAATATAATCAATTTGCTTTAACTATGGCAAGGTACAAACTAAATCCTATAGAAAAAGCAATCCAAAATTCATTTTAATGTCATACAATCATTATACAACACTACCAATGGAAATTCTTTTGGAGAATAATTGAACTTTACAAATTTATAACAATTATTTTTATAAAGAAGAGTACTTTTGGTAGAAAAGAAAAATATGTTCACTTTTCTTATTTCCTAGAAAAAGTCAAGACAAACATCCTTCTCGAATAGAGAAGGTATGTGCAAGGAGTACACCAGAAAGTTTGACCAAAGTATAGAAAAGATGTCGTACTGATTCTTAATACTTGTGTGCAGCAAAAGATTTACTGCTTATAATGATATATTTTGCTCCAGTGCATAATACCACTAACTCTTTGTCTGCCTATGGTAATTATTATTAAACGGAACTCATTGTTATAACTTTGATTATAAACTATGGTACTATGTTAATAACGGACATCAAGTACCAATAGTTTCTAAGTGTTTTCAGTAATTAACAGCAGAACTTCTAGAAGCCATACTGTCTCAAAGTCTGGATCCAACATTTCAGACAATCAACCACCTAAGCTTCAGTCCTCCTACAGTTAGGATAATTAAACAAACAAAAACTCATGGAAGTGAGTTCAAGTGTTTTAATATGCATATGATGCTAATCATGAGAGCTCGTTTTACAGTTGTCATGTCTTTATTGTCATGCAGCATCAGCATTATAATTATGAAGAGATTTCACAAATAATTAGATTAAAGCTTCAAATGCATTTGACTGGAAGCCCTTCCTATCCATCATACAGTCTGTGAACTAATTGATTGAATAGTTAGCTTAATTTTCTATGTACCCCTCATGCATAACTATAGTTCTGAACCAGAAGGCAAAACTTTTCAACCCATAACTTAATACTGCATTAGAGATTCACTGACTTCAGATCTGGCATCAGGAACTTGTTGGATTACTCCAAATTAGGTGACCTCTCATCTGCCTCTCGAAGCAGCTTCACATAATGACATTGCTCTTTCCAAACCAAATTACATCCGCAGCTCACAGTGGCAAATCCCAACCCAAACACAGCACATAGAATCAGACACAGTTGACGCCAATTAACAACTGAAATCAGAATTTTCCAAATCATCGAGTTTTGTAATCTGCAAATAAGGTGACTATTCTTCATCACCTAGTCCTTACTCCTTACAATGTTTGACGAACATCGGAACCACTATTAAGAAAGCTCTGTTTCATGCTGGCCCTTGATACGAGTGTGGAAAAGTTTTCAATCAAATGGACCACTCAACAATACATCATATATTTTGGAAGCATCCAATCATTAACTCAGTGTCTTATTAACAGCCACAAACCCACCATTCCAATCAAAATGCCGAGAAAATGGAAGCACATTCGTAAAGTTAACTGAGGTAAACATAGTAACGAACTGGGAACCTTACCCAGATTTGGAAGCCGCTGAGGCAGGATTTTCAGCCTGTGCCTAAAGACAAGAAAAGATGAAACAAAGCATAATAAAAAATGAAATGCAATAATGAAGAACCTAAGAGGATATAATGGAAGACTGACCGCAACTGCTCTGGTAATGACCTTTCCAGTCTTGCGGGGTCCATTAACCGAACCCAAAATCGACTTCATCTCAGATCTGATCACTGATGAAACCAAAAACAAAGATTAACCAAAGAAAACAAATAAAACATGAATATTTGAGCGCCCCCCCCCCCCCCCCCAACCATACAATGTGGTCAAACAACAATTCAATCAAAATCTTATCTTTTTCAATTGTTTCCACTAATTCTTGAATTTCATAACTCAAAGTACATAGAAGATTCAATATAATTCAAAAAGACAGAAAAAGGAAAAGAGACAAGGATAAACCCGGAAGAGAGTAAACGGCAGATAACTTGGCAGACTGATCTGAGAAAGCAACTGAGGCTGACGCCACTCCAAGTGATTGCAACATGGCCGCCATAGATATTCGAATCCTCTCTCTTTATACGCGTATATATGTTACTTTCGTGTGTGAGGAAGTGCTTGAATATATAAGGGGGAGAAGAGAGAAATAGTGAAGGAGAGAGGGGGCGGAGATACAAATGGGAATTGGGTGGGCAACTTTCAAGCAAAGATGAAATAGCAATGGCGATGATACCAAAGAGAATCCATCCGTTTTTCTTGCTTTTAAATGTAGTGTGTGTATCTGTCAACTTTTCATGACGGTCTTGCCAACTTCGTTTGGCTCCTAACATTCTTTTTTAATTTCTATATTGATTTTGTAAAAGGTTTTTGATGAATTGAATAATATTTCTATTTGATTTATGGAAGTTTTTTTTTATGAATTTAATTACAATAACTTCTAAAATAGCCATAAAGTCAATACTAATGAAATGATTGGTATATAAGAATGAAATGAAAATGATATGGCCACAACTTCATCAAATCACTACTAGAATCAATTTATTAATTTCTATAATAGGAATTGATTTTATTATGATCAATATAGTATGTTAGTTTTTTGTTTTTCTTTTGAGAAAAAAGCAATTATTACATTGTTATATTAAAATATCAAATAATAATTAATTTATTACACTCGTCCGTTAGACCGAACCAACAATTTTAGCACTCTATGTGTGTTAATATTTTTATAATATAAAGTAAATAAAAATATTTTCTTCTCTAATTTGTGGTGGGTTAGGCCATAGGCAAGAGTCAATTGTCCTCTACTTACCGGGAAGTAAATGACGTGACCTTTATTAGCTCCATACGAACTAACTCTAGGTTATGAGGAGTTTTTAAAGGACTTAATGTTGTCCTTTATTAGCTCCATAGCCTAGTTTGATGGTGGACTAAAATCGAGCTACTCTCAAAATTTAGTAGGTGGTTTAGAGCCTTATATCAAGAACATTCGTTCTTGTAGGGACCCCACAAGAATATACTGCATACTCCATCAATCGCTTTTTATTTTTCTATACATGTTACAATTTCATAATAATTTTAATGTGTAAACAAAAAAAAAATTATGATAAAATAGTAATGATTAAACTATATAATGACAATAAAGCAATAATATAAAAAGGGTGTTGATTTCTGCACTTCATATTTTACCTCCAACGCTCCCACTCCGTACCTCACATTGTTTAATTGAAAATGACTTAATGACCCTAATTTATTTTAGGTGATATTTTTCATTTTTCACAAGTAAAAAGATCTTTTTTTATCACTTCAATATCTTTTGTATACTATAGTTTTAACTCTTTTTATCTTTCAACTCTTCTTCTTTGTAAATCTTGAAAAACTAACAAACATGGAGTACCAAGACAACAAAGAATTAGTACAACTCCAAGAAAATACTCAATGTTGTTCAATCTCACAATGTAGAAGATATATTCACACTTTGTTCAATTAGCATTGACCTTAATTATTATAATTTTAATAGCAATTATGTTTATTTTTACATTTTTAATAGTGATTACATATATTTTGATTTATTGTGAACTTCATAATTTGCTCTTTTGTTTGGTGGATTATCTACAAAATAATGGTAGTTGTATTTTTTTAATAATGAATTGATTTTATTTTTTAATTATCTTTTACTTGTTACTGCAAAATTATTTACAGTAGTTGGTCGCATTTTTTTATGTTTATGGTTGTGTGTTGTGCCAAACTAGCTCCAATTTTTGCCCTATATATTTAAAATTATTAAATGCTGAATGTTTTTTTTGAAGACAAGACATTGGTTTAGTATTTAGGAAGAAAAAAAATGAAAAAAAGGAGTGGTTATAATTGTCTTGATTATATGAACAATAAAAGAGTAATTAAAATTGCATAGAAAATCAAATAACCCTACTTCACTATCATGCAATTTTTTGTTATTCTGAGTATTACATCATTTTTGACTTTTTTTATGTAAAAAAAAAAATTTAAATCGGTTGAATCCTTTTACAATTTTTAGAAAATATTATTTTTCATTATTTATAAATTGAACTCCATGTTCTTTTAGTTTTTTTTTTCTGAATTTTTTTTATGAATTATTGACTTGTTTTAACTAGAAATAACGACTAATCCATAAAAAATTTATTCTAGAAAATAGCATGAAGAAAGCATTAAGTTAAGAAATATAGTATAAGAATATAGGAGTGAGAAAATAATAATTTTATTTGTGAATGATTGAAAAATATAGAGAATTAATAAATTAGGATATTTGAGTCATTTACAATTAAAGAATGTAAGGAATAGAGTGCAGAAAGCAAAACATGAAATGCCGACTTCAATACATTGTAAAATTTCTTACAATATTATATATAAAATTGTCACTACATGTGTTACTAAGTATCAATAATAACAATTTAAAACACTAGTTCTCATCACTATAATTCATAATGTAATAAAATAAAAATTATTACCACTTAAAAAATATTATTAACAATATTGTTATCACTGAATATATATATATATATATATCAATAATGACAATTAAAAAATTATTATATACTTTTTCATTAGTAACATTTCCAATTTAATGTTTTTAGTATTCCAATCAAAGCAATGCATGCAGCCCGCTTCCTATGACTATTTTTAATATTTAGAACATCAACAATCGTCTCTATAGGCTCCCAGCCTCTGCCTCACAATCAGACACTTCGTGTGGTCCATGTAACTCCATTCCACATTTGTGGTTAAACAAATCTATTAAGAAGAGGAGGAAAAATAATGCAATATGTAAATAAATATAAAAATTCACTCATCACATTCACACCAGCGTTTAAGTGCCATTTCAGGTTCCTTTCAAAATCATACCACTTTGCCTGTGAGGCTCTTTTTTACTTCTCTCCGTTTGGATTTTCAGCTAACCTAATAATTGCATTTCCAATATTCAGTCAACTATAGTCTATAAAAATGCGAGGAATGGAGGTCCTGAATACTCCAAAATTTTCGCCCGGAACCTTTGGGCAGGCGATGCAGAGATTTCTCTATAAATTATTTTCCATCATCATCTATGCCCCACCCAACAGTGAATGTATGTGCCACAAATCTTACCCCCAAAAAATTTGTTGAACCACCTGCATCAAGAACTTGAATAATAAGAAACCATCCATGAGATAACAATAGCCATCTTTAAGAAGATTAGACATGATTAATTCTTGAGATGGGTGAGAATGATTTAGAGGGAAGACAGTTTACCGATGAAAACTACAGCTGCAGCAAATTCATTCCTCCTCCATTGGTACATCTGGAATATCAAACCTGTCTTCTTGAATTGTTTTGGTAACTACAGAAATAGGGGTTGGTGCGAGGGAGTCAAGGAACACATAATTATATAATGGACCAAGCAGAGTTGCCATAACTTCATGAAATCATGTAACATCAAAAGAGGGGCAGCTGGACAATTACGTCAAGTTTGTGTAACCAAAATTCCCATAGAAACATAAATCATAGCAAAAGTGCACGATGGGATTTCACAAGATTAAGTCATTCCTTTACGGATAAAACAGTAATTAATGCCAGGGCGGAATCACCCAAATATTGAAAGTAGAAGCAAGCAAGAATTTTATCACCTATTCCTCTATGGTTGACCACATCTCAGCTGTGTGTAAACCCTCGTTTTACCTTTATTTAAGTTTTTGTTCACAACTCAAAATTATACAACCTACAAAGGTTTACATACTCTATTCAAATCTAAACTCAGATATGATGCTGAGAATTAAGAAGTGAAGCATTGGTATATATTGGCAATCATAATTGAAAAAATAACGATCATCCAAGTATATTCAATTGCAAAAAAATTAAGATCACATATTGTATATTTTCAAGTATGTGTAGTCATGGATAGGGACCAAGTGCATCGCCAATCTCAGTAAGTGGAGAAATGGCATTAGCATGATTGTGCTCGAACAGAGACACAAACCAAAAGATATGAAAATTTGCGAAGGAGAAAGTGAAGGATATATATTGACATAAGATCATCCTCTTTCTCCCCACGGTTGCGGCTATTATTTAATTCTCTTAATATTTCAGGTGTAACCTGCATGTCGAGAAAAATGCAGATGGATATCATTAACCATTCCATCAAACAGAAAGAGCTCAGTTATCAGCAGTAGGCTGATCATCATACCAATTTATGTCTTTGCCTTTCAACTAGAGGGTTGAGATTAGCTTTGTCCTCCTTTGTCAACTCATTCTTGTACCTTCACGAAATCACATAGTATGCAAAGAGAATTAAGAAATTTCAGGGAAGATATTACTTATGCAGTCAGAAGGAAAACTTATGTAAATTTTCATTTGCCTGCATGACGACTGGGTAGGAGCAAATCAAATTTAGATGAGTTGCATAGATCTCACTGATAAATCTCATGATTGAATGAACTCACCAATCATTGCCATGGGCAAGAAACTATATATTTCTCTTTTCAGTGCAAGAAGAAAAGCAAGAAGGGGAAGAGAGAACTTATACACAATGCAAATGCCAAAAGATTTACAGAAGTCAGTGAAAATGATAGAAGGGACCAACCTCTGAGCAAATGCAAGAAGTGACTGATGCCATATCACGGGCATTACTCTGGACTCATCTTGGAATCTCATAAAATGAGCAACCAAAGCATCAAGTACACGATATGGCAATGCATATTTCTTCTCAATTAGTAACTTTATGAAATAACTGCACAGAACATAACAATGAAATTTTTTTATAAATTCGGTGGCAAGCTTTAAGAAGAGAAATGTGGCAAGAACTCACTAATGCATAATGAAACAGAGTATGTAATGAATAAAAACAAAACCTGCAATTCAAGTAGTACATATTAACCAGATGTGACTTCTTTGGACATGGTCAGAAGAAATTAGGAAAATGAGAAGATTAAATTTTATGCCGACCCAGGAAATAAAGGTAACAGGTACATTTTGATTTTTGTAGGATCATAAATCTTGAAAAGGTGTTGTTTTCCAGAAATAGATGAAAAGGTTATTCCAGCATAAAGTTCTTCAATAGCATGACAAAATACAAAACAAATTACCACCTTAGTAGAGTCTATCATCTCAATAATTAATAAAGACAGAGTAAATGAGACAGCTAGTCAAAAGGAGGATCAACCCATTATTTGTTAAATGTAGTCGAAAGGGGAGGTAAGTTTATTGAGTGGTAAAAATATGAAAAGATATCACATTTATGATAGTCCAGAAGCATTTTACATATATTTATACCTCGTTGTACCATAGTACTCCATCTCTGCGAGCTTCAACAATGCGACACTGCCATAGGAATAAGCAATTAACATGTCTTATTAAAGCAAAACCTTTGTCGATACAATAATACAACAATGCCACACATTCATAGAACCAAAAAGAAGTAAAATTTTGATATGCCATTTCAAAATAGGCATTCTCAAATTAGAAACTTTTTACACAAGCTATTTTAGCAATAACAATGGAATTTATTCAAGGACGATGGGCAATCATGGCACAAGGCACTAATAAACAACAATGCAGCGGATAATGTCGAATTGAGGTCTAGAAGAGACAGTTCCTCATAAAATATCTTATGAAGAACAGAGATAATAGTAGACGAGGACAGTTTTGGTCAAACTGCAACAACACTCATGTTCTTGTCAACCAAATCAGTAAAACATTTCTGGATTTATCTCTAACAAAGGAAATACCATGAATTATGCAAAGAGAACTGTAATAGAATTGCAGGCTAAGGTAAAGCCACCATACCTAGAATGTAGAGGAGGGATTGAAATCTTCTCGATGATGCTCCCCACAATGACAGCCTCCCTTAAACTGCATGTCCTTGACTGGAATAGAACAATATAAATGGTATCAGTTACAAGTTTAATTATATTTAAAATCAAGAAACAAAGAGAAAAGGAGGAGGGGGAGAAGGAAAGAGGAGAAGAGGGGGGGTTCAAGTCAAAATGCATCTTGGTGCTCTAAGTAAACTCCGGAAAATTCAATAAAAAGAGCATAAGTTAGAAATAATAACCATTTGATTCAACCCAACCAGAAATTAAAGCTAGATACACAGAGTGCTCAACAAACAAGAAATAAATATGCGGAATCCTCAGTTTAATTCACATTCTTTAGCTGACTGCTGCAGAATTGAACAGCATAGTTTACAACTAATTATCTAACAAGAATAGTCTATGTGGTCTTGAACTGGAACCCGTCAAATTTGCATTAAAAGGTATCTGCTCATCCATTATGTATTTAATTTCATGACACAAACCAGTTTATCCTGTGAAAACATCACTCTGTCCTTGGAACAAATTCATCTACAGCGCCCAAGGATTTCATTATTATAAGAGATTGCCAAAAAATGCACATATTGGTAATAAGGCAAGCAGACAAATCCTAAAGAGAAGATTGGGAATCAGTTTTGTGATTTCAAATCAAGGTTGGCACCATAATAATAAATCCTCAATGTATTAAACAGCTTTTTACCTCACACAAGGGAAATAAGATTCCCTTATTAAAAGCAGCTGGTTTAAACAGAGCCTTTTTCAAGGATTGGTACAAGGCAAAGTGCAGCCTCTTATTCTTCCGAATATCTTCTCTCACACGTGGCAGCAAGACAAACTTATAGAATCGTTCCACCTTCTTGACGCCCAAATTAGAAGCAAAGATTCTTGTTGCTTGATACATTGCATTTGGTGACCATTTCTCAGGTTCAGTTAAGTACAAGACTTCCTCCCAGAATTGCACAGAAGGGATATGCTTGAAAGCTTTTGGGATCTTGCCGGAGGTGTATTTGCTAAGCAGTTTGCCAACCCTGCATAATCCATATGTCACTGAACATCATTAACACCCACACGTTGCATGTTAACCGGAAAAACAAGGGAGAGCGAAGAAAATGAAAATTCAACATAACACTCAATAATCAGAGATACAAGACTATTAACATACCCCTTGTAGAGCTCTATGATGGAGTCATCCAATTTTGGCATAGACTGCACACCTACAAAAAATACATAAAATGGAGAATGTGAATATTTATCAGACTAAGTTTGCTGACAGCGTCAGGTTAGTATAGTCATCATCAGCTAAAACCACAAACCATATCCTGCAAGCAACATACTGTAAAATAATGCAGAAAAGGTGCGTTTTTTCCCTTCATGATAATGAATCTTTCAGAGTAGAGACATAAATGAACTTCAACATAAATGTAAAGCCCCACCCCCATGACTTGGATAGGAAAATTACAACAACCAGGCAGTAAATTATCATCAGGAAATGGGACTCATACCTGAAGAAACTTGGGCATCTTTTTCTTTGATCTTCTCAACAATAATGTCAGCTAATGTGCGCTGAGGGCGATCATCTTTTGATAGAAAGGATTCAAGCAACTTTTCATCTTCCTCATCAATGTCATCCTATTTCATTGCCAAAAGATGGGAGAAAGGAAAAGAGCAACGAAACAAATTTTAAAATGAATCTAGAGAGAAAGAAATTTAACAGCACTAGATGTCAAGGTGGCTAATTACCAGACAAACAAATTGACACAAAACTTGAATAACCTCAAATCTTTGTTCATAAAACAAATTATTGGAAAATAAAAGCAATTAAATCCTTATCAGCCAAAAAGAAAATCATTACCAAGTGAAAGTACTACAAACAAAGGAAAATAGTAAGAACTACAGAGCCACCAGAAAAATTCATATTAAAGTGGCCATGTCAAAAAGATTTTCATTGTTTTCACGGATGAGGAATGTGTTGAAACCAAGTATTTTGGCTACCAAAAGTACTGCAATAAAACAAAAAAATATATATTCAATCATATCCAATGATACACAAGAAGAAAAAAAATCATAGCATATTCTTCAACTTTTCAGCCGATATTAAGCTCTATTATAACTTTCAAATTAACTGCAAAAGAAAAGGTAAATCTGCATTACCAAGAAATACATTCTGACAAATTCTTTTCCACATTTACACGCACGCGACGAGCTCAAGTCAGCCTCACACAGAAAGGGAGGAGAAAAATTGTTGAGACATAGCAAATAAAAACTCAATTCGACAGCAATCTAGAGCACATACTTAATCATTCACATATCAACGTAACAAAATCAAATTTTCAACATCAATCCAGAAATTCAAGAAATCTGCAAAATAATACCTTTCTGTAGGTTTCTTCAACCGTTAATGCTTCTCATATTTCTCTAGCATACTCAAAAAAATTGCACCTAAAAGCGAAGCTCTTTACTTCTAAAAGCCCCTACCTTAACTTCCAAAAAAAAAAAAAAAAAACCCAGAGAAAACAGGAAAGTAAAAATTGAAGAACGAACCTCAAAGTTCCATTGCCCAAACTGACTTTGGGTCTCCGAAAACCCTTCAAAATCATCCACGTCATCCTCATCGTCATAGTCTTTGAGTTGGTGCACTTGGGGAAACACAAAACCATTATTAGGATCCTGCTCAGCAACGTTGTTTTCGTTATCCTCCTCGCGTTGGATTTCCTTTTGCTGAATCAGGGCTTCCTTGAGAATCTTGGAGCTGACCGCGGAGGGGACGAGCTTCTGATGGAGCTGGTGGTGCTTGGGTGGCTTGGAGCGTTTCCTGGAGGAGAATGCATCGGAGCCCAAGGGAAGGAATGGCTCAGGGTTTGTTATTCTCCCGCGTTTCTTCGACATTGACGACGGCGAGCAAAAACCCTAAATTGCGGATAGAGGGTTTAAGGGTAAGGTTGTGAACGGTGTTGGTTTTCTCTATTTTATACTTTTAATTTATACTTTTTGGGTACATAACAATATTTGCATGTAATTTCCTATCATAGCCACAAAAAGTTGATGTTTAATTATTGGGGATCATTTGGATAGTGTTTTTTGAAGAGTGTTGTTCTTTTATATTTTTAGGATAATTTTTTGACAATGTAGCCCTACGGGTTAAACGAATATTAAACGGATCATATATTATATCAGTATACGTATTTGAATATTTATTTACAAATATTTGAATATTCCTTTACAATATTTGAATATCAATTTACAAATATTCGAATATCCAAACTCGTTAATGTGTAACAAAATACATGTTTTTTTCTAATATAAAAAATTATATTATTTCATTAAAAATGAAGCAATCAAATAAATCACAAAATAGATCTTGAGAAAATAGCCTCTAAGGTAAAATCAACCTATAAATTTAAATTTCTAATGACCATAAAACATCACTAAACCGACCCAATGAAATAAAATCATACCCCAAATAATTTAACTCAAACAAGTTCTATCATAAAATAAACATACAACTAGGACTGTAAATGGATATTCGAAAATTCGTTTACCGTTCGCATTCGTATCCATTTACACAGAAATTATCCGCTTACACAGAAATTATCCACATCCGTTTAAAACGGATATTATCCGTATTCGATTAGTAGATATCCGATTATAAATGGATACGGATATGGTAAATGTGTATCCGATCCGTTTAATATCCGTCCGAATATATATTTATTAAATAATATATTATTTATATTTTTCAATAAAAATCTCATAATCCATATATTTATAATAAATTATAATTGAAGAATGGGAAGAAAAAAGAATAAATTTAAAAAATTATTGTAGTATAGAGAAAAAATTAAAGAATAAAGTTAGTCAACACAATTATTGTTGGTTGACTATATAATTAATATACTTAAATACCATTATTATTACTAATAAGTACTAATAATCAATTATAAAATTAATTATTAATTAAAACTTATGTTGTTTATTTGATTACTTTTATTAATGAAATTATATAATTCCTTCTATTAATTAAAATATGTATTTGTTATAGGTTCATAAATTCACATATTTGGATATTCGTAAATAGATATCTAAATAATTATCATCGAAATAAATATAAAATAATAATTCGAATACTAATAAATTTAATAAAATATGAATATATATAAATAATTATAATCAAATACGGATATATCCGAATCCGACCGATATCCGACGGATACGAATTTGGATATCATTTTTAAATATCCGTCAAATCCGTATCCGTATCCGAATATTCGAAAAGTTAAACGGATACGAATATGGAAACAGTGTATCCGATCCGTTTAATATTCGTTTACACCCCTACATACAACTCCTTAAAAATCAAATAAAAATAATACTTTTTAACACATAATACAACAATCTCAAGCAAAATACAAAAATACCCCTTTCGATTCAAGAAAACAGCTCCAACTTCTTGTTTGTTTATCACTGCAAAGTATAATAAATAATATATTAGTTCAATAACCAAAAAACATAACAAACACTGCAAAACATAACAGTTTGCACAATCAAGGAATAAGAAAAATTCAAACATGCAACTGCAAGAGTACTGATTAAGACATAATTGAGAAACACATTTCACTGTATAATTCATAAGATATACCCAAGTAATTACCTATTTCAATGCCAAAATGTGTAAAATTTTAAATCTCCATCATCAAATAAAAACATTATAAAACTATAAAAAAGTTCAAGAAAACCAGAAAAATGAAAAAATACGTGGTCGGCGAACGCCGGCCAGCAGCAGCTGGACTCACAACGGATCGAGGCCAGCTGCTGCTGACCTTCCCATCGCGAAGGCTCGTTCGCCTCCAAGACGAGCTTCTCGCCTTGCCGGCAAGTGCTCAATATTTGAAAAAACAAAAAGAAAAGAAAATCTTTGGCTCTATTCTTTAGCATTTTTTCAAAATATTTTCTAACTTCTAGAACAAATACAAAAAATATACACATTCTCCAATCATTCTTGCAAAACAAAAAAAAAAATTACCCAAAAAACCCCTCCCAAAATAATCTCAAAATATCTTACACCCTACAAACCATACCTACTCCCTCATTTTTTCACTCTAATTACTCATTCATTTATCTTTCTCTTACTTCACTCATTCATAAATATATATACACACACACACATTCATACATATATAAAAATATTAAAATTTTACTAGTTATAAAATTCTAAAACTCATGTTTACAAATTTAATTAAATTAATTATCAAAAAATTAATTAAATTTAATTAAATATTATTTATATTATTACTAAATAATTTATTTACTAAATAACATATGAAATTAATTAAATTACTTATTAATTAAATAATATTTTAGTTATATTTAATATTTAAACTTAAGATGTTTTAATTTGATATAATAAATAAATTAATCTTCTTCAAAAAATTAATCTTCATTAAATATTAATCTTTATATCTATTTAAAATTATAATAAAAATTTTAATTATGGTGTGATACTTATTTAATAATCTATTATGTTTAATAAATTAATATTAATATAATTAAAGTAATTGTCGAGAAAATTAATTAAATTTAATTAAAAATTATTTGATTCTTACTAAATAATTTATTTACTAAATAATGTATAATCAAACAATGAGTTACAGTAATTAAATAATATATTAAATTAATTAAATTTATTTATTTAATTATTTAATTAACTTGTTATTTATATATTAATTATATTTTTTATTTCACGTATAATTGAATATTATATTTATTTATTTAATAAATAATTTCAGATGACTTAATTTTATATAATATAAATTTATTTATTTATTTAATTTGATGAATTGTTATTAAGTATTGTATATATAAAAATTATTAAATAAATTATTTTATTTAAATCAATAACTGAGTTTATCTATACATAAATAATAAATAATAAATAGTTAAATAATTATAGTTTATTTAATAAACAATAATTAATGTACAATAATTAATTTTTTTATATAAGTCGATATTAACAATTATAATGTAAGTCGATTTTTTATATTTAAGATATAATTATGATTTCATAAATAATTAATATTTATTATTAAATATTTTCTTCCAAATAACACATCATTTACTAATGCTAAATTTATAAAAATATAAATTTTAAAATAAATCACCAATTAAATTAATTACACATCGTTTTATTACAACAATATATCAATCATTACCCACATATATATACACACACATATCCAACTATAAATATACACACACAATAAAAAAAAATTCACTTTTATCCTACAAACCCAACAAAAAATTAATTGATTTGACATTTACAATAATGTTTGTCTTCCTCCAAAGCACAAAAGAACAAACAACTCATTCTCAATTTATTTTTAATGTTTTCCCAAAACACAAAAAAACACTTGACATATTCTCCAAATCTTCTTTCAAAAATCCATTCTCCCAAAATATTTTTCAGAAAATGCTCAAAACACAAAACAACGTGCCCTTTGCCTCTGGTATGAATGGCAGCCAACGGAAGACAGGGGGGTAAAATATGAAAAGCGGGAAAGGGCAGCAGATAAGGTTTCTTCTTTCTTTTTCATTCCCTCTCAAATCAATTGGCATTTGTACTTTTATATTTTTATTTTAATAATAATTTATATTTTAAAGTTAAATTTTTATTTAATTAGTAATTTGTATTTTTAAATTCAAAGTTTCTAAAAGTTTTAAGTTCAAAATTTAATCATAATCTAGTTTACTATATATATGAAATTCATATTTTGATACTTAATATTTTTTTATATTATATTTTAATATATTTATATTATAATTTAAAGAAAAATTAATTTTATGGTGGATACTTAAACATCAATAATATTATTCAATAAAAATATTTTCTTTTATTAAGATTTTGAGGTATAGAGTTTTGTAGAGTTTGAAGATTTTAGGATGCAGGGTTGTGGTTTGTATATTTAGATAGGTTTTACTAGTTTTTTAAAATAATAATATTATTAAATCAAATTATGAATTGATACATTCACCTTATATTACATGTATTGTTAGATATTTGAAAATACTTAATGCTTGTTTGGATATGTTTTCAAACTCAGTTTCTGTTTTCTATCATTTTAAAAATTGAAAAATTAATTATGAGTTTAAATTTGAAAATGAAATGATATTTGGATGTTTTGTTGAAAAGTAATGATGAAAGTAGGTATAAGGTTGAAAAATTAGTTGATCCATATTTTTTATATTTTAAAAAAAATTAAATATATGTATATTCTATTAATTTTAAAATAATAGTTGATACTTTATGTCAAATCAAATTTGAATTTAATTGACATAGTAGTAAGATAATATGATAGGTTTAAAAAGAGAGTGAAGATGAAAATGAGGAATTTTTTTGAATGAAAATGGTTAAAAGTTGACAACTTTCTATTTTCATTTTGTAGAAAAAATGAAAATGGATGGTGAAAACAAAATCAAACGGGCTCTCGCTAGTTAATAAGTTTAGTATTTTACTACCTTATATTAACATTAAAAAATTAATTATCCTTGATTTAGTTATTTTTTAAATTAATGATTGATTTTATAGTTAATTAATATTGATAAAATAACAACTACGCATATTTATTATAAAGTCAACCAACAATAATTTTATATTGGTTAACTTTGCCATTCATACATTGATTCTTCAAATTTTTGCTCAATACTTTTAGGATAAATTTTTTATAATAAATGTATGTTGAATGATGTTGAATTTTTTTTTTTTAAATGCATTTAAATTGAAATTTATGATCAAATGTTGAATAGTTTAGACTTACAACTAAAATTAACAACAACAAAAAAATTCAAAAGTTTTGAAAAATTATAATTTTAAAAAACAATAAATGGTTAAAAATTTTATTTTTTTTATTTTCAATTAATGTTTGATGTGGTAATAATTTTATAAGGAAGATTAACAATTGTTTGCTTAATTCTTTCATGTCCATCATCTAAAACATATTGTGTTGAAGAACAATTATTCACAATGAAAAGACTAAAATACAACCACTAATTAATAAGCAGAAAGATGTGACAAAAGGCTATTTCTAGTGTTTCAATAATATATAGCAGTTGTCATAATAACTTTGTGGCAAAATGAAAATATGACACCTGCAACTTGTTGACACAAAACGAAAAATATACGCCATTTTAGACAAAGAATATATATACCACCCAAATTTTCAACTCTGTACCTACCATAATCATTATTTTTAAACAAAATATCCGTATCATTCTTATTTTAATTTTCAAAATCATAAATAATTTTTTTTTAATTTTAAAAATATTGAAAACCAAAAGTGGAAATGAAAACATATCCAAACGAGCACCCTCCATCATTTGCACTGGAAAGTGCAGACGCAGAAACCCATCATTTGCACGGGAAAGACACTTAACCAAATTCATGCTCTATAAAGGCAGAAACTCATTCTCGGCTCAAAATGGTGTTTTACTACATCTACAGACTACAGCTACGGAGCATCAGTTGAAAGACAAACATAATATCGAAAACGAAGACAATATCCTAATCCATTTATTCACTTCTTTTGAGTATACAATTATACAAAGGAGGGGTCTAAATCCACATAAATTCTCCACTTTGCTATTTCTGGGAGTTTGTCGCATTCGATAGGAGGCATTTTAACCTTATACATCAAGAAACAAGAGAGAAAACAGCTTAGATCAACAAAAGTATTCAAAACTTCTAAAGTAAGAAAATTCTCATTCCACATTAAAAGTTGAGTTTCCTGTCTAAGACTTCTCTCTGCTTCACTTCTCCGGCAATGTCAACCTGTAGATTGAAATATTTTGCGTATCATCTTGGGGCACATTCACTTAGAATTCTCAGCAATAACCTGAAAAAGAAAAAACATGCTCTAACAAGTTGGTCGCATCGAAAAAGGAGGATAATCTAGTGGTAATTAAGGGGGGATGAGTATGTTTATTCAAAGTTGGAACAAGTGGCAGAAAGGATTATAATTTTGACCTCATATATCAAGGGCTTGGCATTTTCTTCCCATTCAGTTGTCCACCTAACTGAAGAAACCCGTTCCATCAAGTTTGAACTCATCGACTTCAGAGTATCACATCTTTCAGGAAAACCCTCAAACAACATCTGCAGGAAAAGATATACAAATATATAAATTTTGAAGACTTTTGCTTTATCTTTTTCCAACAGCCAGGCCAGTGAATATAACCAACTCCAATTTGCAGGTCAAATTCTCTAACAAAACAAGATGAAGCATCTCCAGAACCGCTCGTTTACTTTACAAGGGTATTCAGTTTCACCTTTGAACTGAAGTATGATAATCATTACCATTTACATTGGAAAGAGGCCCTCCATAAAGATGAATCCTTCAGAAGGTTATTTCTATAGTGACAAACAATTTGGATTCAATTTGTAGCACTTCTGCTGTCTCACTTTTGACAACAACATTAAGCTCATTGCTAAGTGAGGGTTGTGTTGGTTTTATATAGTGCACTAGGCTAGCATAAAAGCCTGCTTGTTGCCAATTTAAATTGACCAAAAAAAAAGAAAGAAAAATCCAGTTTCATCTTGATTCTCGAATACAATTTTCTACTGGGAAGAATTGGAACTATATGTTTGATATGTTAAAAAAGCCCTTAAACATTCCATGGGCAATGTCGCATGCTCTTAAAACATATTATAGATAAGCTTACCATGAGTTCATCAGCCAGTTCAGAAGATGACGAGAAAAGGAGGCCGTTCTTTTCAACATCCACCAGCTCCTTTATGCTTGACACAGTTTCAGAATGATTAATGCACGGTCTATCTTTTTTCTGATGGTTAATATATATAGTCTATCTTCACAGTTAAAATGATCAGGCAAAGAAAGTATTATAATAGATCTTACCAAGAATATGAAACGGCGCAGACGGGTAGTCCACAGCCAAACATATCGACAACCTAATCAATCAAAACCTCCATGCATGAGAAGTTTTCCTCAGAGAAGGTAATTTACCAAAAATTAAGGGCAAAAGGAGAAACTTGCAGGTATTACGGCCTAATAAATTGCTATTGATTTTCTGCATTCGAAAAAGGACTGAACATTAGAGCAGACCTTCATGGGTAGATCCAACCCTGATGACGAAGTATGCAAAGAGACACCTAGATCTGCGGAGCCTGCATGGATAGTAAAGGGAAACATAAGGGTGTTTATATGGAATGCAATATCAATGCAATTGAGGGTATACCACTTACCAAGAAGCAACGGATAGTCCTCTGCTGACAGCCACATGGTTCGGAATGCTACACGTTTGAGGCTTAGTTTCCTTATTTTTTGCTCATATTTTTCCTTTTCAGGTCCTTTACCTTCATATTGTTCTTCAGTTAGAATAAGTAAAAAAGAACTTGATTGATTGGGTGAAAATTGATGTGCTTTAAAGATAGGCTTACCAGTAATAATGAACAGCAGCCTCGGGTACAAGAATTGCTTTCCATCACGAATTCCACCCCAAACAACTTCCTCCCCAGTAGAGTCATCCTCACCTAATAGTGCAGCAACACGTCTATCATACATAAGAGCTGCTTCCAGAAGAATGCCAAAATCTTCATCAGGAGTCCTGAATTAAATTGTTGTTCATTGTCCATCCATGTCAATCTAAAATATATTGCCATCGTCTCATTCTTAAAATTGTGGTAAACGTCAGGTAAAGAAAATGTGGCTGAATCAATTTTCCTTCACTGACCTCAATGCATGAAAATCAGATTTTCTCAAGAGTTTCAAAATTAATGAAAAAGGCGCAAGATTAAAAGAATCCATTAAAATGTTGTCGCAAACAATTGATCAAAAATGTACCAGCTAGTACTGCTAACAATGAGTGCTGGTCTGTTTTCCTTCAAGAATGCATCAGTGCCAACCTGAGTTGTAAATGGAGTGTTTTTAGGATCATGGTAATATTGTCCAGTCAATCCTGCCACATAGACCGAATTTAGTAGGAAAATTCTTGATATTAGTTTACAATGGACTAGAAACAGCATAATTTTCATCCTTTACCATTGCTTACACAATCTTGAAGACCATATGGCTCATTAAGACTTTTACTGATCCTGCAAAATAACTAGATCATCATTGACATTAGAGTTTGTTAATTCACTGCTCTCTTGAAGCTAATCAGGCCATATAAATCTGCTCACGTTATGCTTCTCGTCAAGTGAAGCAGGCCGGAAAAATTCAGGAGGTTGGTCGTATAGAACAGTGGCTCTACAAAATTACAAAAAGCAAAAGAGCATACGGATGATTCATACTCAAGCAAGTAAAAGTGTACGCAGACCACAATACACGACAAAGTTTTAAGATCACACTCTTACTTAATTCCCCAGTTCTGGGACAGTTCATGTTGCATTGCCCTAGTCACACACAAGGAACCATGAGCCATCTTTCCATAATGCTTCTCGATCCTAGTCATATATAAAAAAGTCACAGCTATAACCTTACGCAAAATTAGGCCTCAAAAATTCATTAAAATCAAAAGGCTGGAATCCAATTTCACCAACGATATATTGCAACAAAGAGGCTACTCCTTCCAAGGGACAGTGCAAGCAGGGTATATCCAAAATTATGCCAGTCGACAATGAATGCTGAATGTCTCAACCAGCTGGCCCACTTCACAACTACTAGAGTAGGAACTGATGGTGGATTCTGCAGGAGCAACATTATGAAATTTTACTGGAGCTTACTGATCATGAAATAGGATACAAGCAATAGTATAACAATAGACATCCGTGAACAACTACATTATCATGCGGGGTCTCCAAATCTTTCAACAGCTCACATAAAAGAGAGGAAGGAAAGGGGGGGGGGGGGGGGGGCAAACAAAAGAATCAGCTAAAGTATTTGTGGAAGCCAATGCAAGTCACAACATTAGAAACATAAATATTCACTGGTTATGCACATTTTGCATCTACAATTGTCATTGTTAATATCATCTTAACACAACAATAGCTAAATAATTCCAGTAAAATTTAGAAAGTTAATCTTTCCAGTAAGTTTAGAGAACCATATAAGGACGGCATTATCCATTGCAAAATTCATGCAACTTGATTATTATCAATCAGAAAAGCTGAGACCATCTAAAATCAAGGCACCGATCAAGCCACAGTAAGATGAGCTTGAAACTCTGATTCTATTTAAGATTAGCATGAACAATTCACATGAAAAATCTGACACAAATAAGCACAAGATGAAGCTCACCTGCACTATGAAAGCATCAGGAGCTGGTATCTTCATGCAAAGATACCAAAGCAACATAAGAAACTGAATCATTGGCTTGAGAATAAGAAATAAGGGTCGAAGTATCTTTGGAAGACTTCGTGGAATTGTTGGCCATTGTGGCTGTGCAAAAGAGATAAAAGTTTTCTCAAGATACTGCAATTTTCAGTCTATTCAATCCACCTGCAATATCATTAATCATTACCATTCTATGGATATGAATAGATGGGTGCTCTAACACTGAAATGTGGGGCTCTGAACCTATCAAAAGATCAAGTTTACAATGAGGAAACAGACGCAGCTAACAATCATCAGATCAAACAATACAATTATATATACTCTCAAATACCTTTAATAACATAGAAACAACTGTATAACAATAATTTCTTTAGTTGATAAATTATGAAAAATTCCTCCATCACAATGATCAATAGAAGAGGAAGCTTATTAGTTAGTTACACTATGTAAGGCGAAGTGAGAAACTTCAGTGGCAGGTAAACATCTGTTTGTCGCAGGTAACAAGTACATTATCTGAAACCTCTTTCTACAGACTATTATCTGTACTGAGTGGTACTAAAGTACTTCAGTTCCTATTTTCTTTCCCTATGCTTTTTATAGGATTGTCGGAGTTGCATAAATGGAATCTGATGCTTACCAGCAAATGCACATTTGTACTACTATGATCACACTATTGTAGAACTAAATATGATTAGAAAGCATGCATAAAAAGTAGAAAACAGAATGTCAAGCACAAAAAAGCAAACCATACATCTGAATTTTCTAGTTTCTGACACAGACAACCCAGCTTGAAAATGAAATGAATCATGCATTTCATTAGGAAAGGGATGCGATAAGATAAATTTCATGATAAGAACTAAAAAAATTTACATGCATTAACGCTCTATGGATAATTATTGGCTTGAATTTATGTTTTAACTCCCAAAAAAAGATGAACCAGTGATTCTATCTTTCCTTTTTTCCCCTGGAAGAAATGAATCCAAGTCTTTATTCTAACAGAAGTAATGCATCCTACATGTTGATCCTGATATTTAATAATATCAGGCTAACCTGAAACAGAACAATTATGACGAACAGTCATCTTATAAACATTGTCCAAGCTGCCATCACATCCAATGCCCATGTAATAGCCAAAAAAGAGGAAAATAACTGAACTGGAATTCAATATCCACTAAATACACAAACAGTGATACAAGCAATAAAATAATGGCATCAACCAAGAAGAATACGCAAGAAAAAACAAGAACAAGTATCAAGCTCCTCAAGTGAAAGCGGACTGTAGTAAATTAAATATGGACCGTAATCAGCTCAACCATATATTACATACAACCCATAGTTGAAATTATTATACGATGCAGAAACAATTTATATGATCAGAGAAAAGAATAGGCTTAGGCCAACAAATTGTATATAGTTTCACTGGGTCATCCAAGACACAAGCATACCTCCATACGCAACAATATCAACATCTACACAAGCCTGCAAGAAAGTCGGAAATTCATTATGCCAAAATCCAAAAAGAAAAAAGAGAATAATGTATCCCCTTGCCGAGAATAATTGTTTTGATATCCATAATAAACACAGTCAAAAATGAGATCAATAAAGTTAGATAGTACATTGTTACAGTGATTTCACTGGTTAGTATCATGAGACCTATTTCCTTACCATCACAAACACAAACAATATTTCCAAATAAGCCCATATATACTTCATACACTAGATATCTGAAACCAAAGTGCTATCAGCATTCAACTTCTAGCAATTAGAGAGAGAGCGAGAGCCAATCCTATTACAATCAACAAGATTAACTTCTTCAACTTGTATGCACAAATTTTGATATTCTAGCAACACATCACAGATTTCTTTACCAATAATATTGTCCTCCAAAGCAATTATATCAACCTCATATATCCTGCCACTTGTTATTTTTCATGAAGATAAGACCAAACAACGACAAAGTAAATAAAAACCCGAACACTCTCCTACCTTGATCATTAATTGCAAAATATTATTACATTATCAAAATGGTCATGAAAATGACATCAATAGCACTGCACTTAACTTTTTTTTTGTTTTCTTCAAAACCAACGCACATTAACAACCCATATTCAACTGGACAGAACCTTCGGCCACAAATCACATAATCTTTCCTTAGCCCCAAAAGCAAATCATACTTGTCTGATCCATAACCTAACTCGATAAGTTCACACAAGCATGAAAATACAGGCAAATAATTATTGATTCTAAGGCTCAAAATGCTAGTCAATAGCAACACATTTCGGATAATCCCTACAGTGCTCCAAAGTCCAAAATATAAACTAATTCTCTAAACGCAAGAAGAAACAACATAAATTAGGATAATCAAAAACAATTTCATGCACATAACATGTGTATCTGTATATTAGATAGATGAGAACCTGACGAGCAAGAGAAAGCGCATGGTATTGCATTCTGGGGCTACGGCCAATGTCGCCAAGCACAACCACTGCTGCCCTATTTCTTTTCCACATTGGGAATCCTCTGTTCCTAATAAAGGATAAAAGACATTTTTATCCATGAGAAGAAACAAAATGTACGCTTTCGTACATGTGTTCTAATAATGTCTAGATTGATACATGAGTTTTCATCTTCAACTGAAATATCACAAAACGAAACCACCCATTTTATTGTGAGACAATTTATACGCCAACCAAAAATTGAAGCGAAATTCTAAAAAAGAGTAATTTCATATCACAGTTTGCCAAAATTCTTATAGAAATCTGCTAAAAATTATTGATGTCAGCTAAATATCCTTCCAAAAATATGCCAAACGGTCGCATCAAAATTTGATCAATATCCATTAAAAAGAACTGCTCATAAACTATGCGGAAATCTGCTCCATGTCCACCAAAAACTGTTCAAAGATCTATTGAAAATTTATGTCAAATAGCATAAAAGATTCTCTCATATCCGGATAGAAAAGTTACTCAGAGATCTATTTCATCGCTATGAAACCCTGATATTGTTTCAACGACACCAGTCAAAAAAAATGAACAAATTAATATAAGAATTGAAAAAATAAGTAAAACTAATATATATGTCTATCAGGTTTTGGAAAGTTCAATATGAACCAAAGATGACCACAACCATATCTATCTTGTTCATACATTCAGTAGGCCTAGATTTCAAAATTCTCTAATGCAGAGGCTCTAACTAGAAGAACCAAGGGAGTGTTTGGTTAACCAAACATGCATCTATTTTCCCTCCAAAATGCTAAAATAGATTTTTCCAAAATACCCTTTCTATCCTTTATTGTCCCCCCAAAATCCCCATTTTCACATTTATATACATGCACATATATATATATTATATTTTATTATTATTCTTACAATAAAAATATTACTCAATTCCTTTTTCACCTTAAAAACCAACAAAAAAAAGGTATTGATTTGACCACTACTGTAAAAAACGTTCTCTTCCAAAATATAAGCAAACATGCTAAATTACCCAAAATATTTTCTACCTATTTTCCCAAAAACATAAACAACATTCATCACATTCTCCAACCCCGCTCCCAAAATTCATTTCCCCAAAACATATATCATAATCACCCCTAAAACATTACCAAACATTCCCCAAATTTATTTACAGAGAAGTACCAAATCATACTGATTTTTTTGAACTAAAAAAGCAATAGAGAATAAGTGGCCTAAATCTTCAAGCAGTGGTTAGCCTTCTCAATATTATATAATCTTGAAAGAGTTACCTTGAATGGTGGTTTCTTCTTGGTGAAACTTGTTCTGTCAGCTTGAAGAGACCCTTGAATATACCGAGAACACAACTATCTGCACCCACCAAACAAAATTTATTCATAGAATCTTACTCAAAAGTCAAATCATAGAAAAGATGGGGGAGGGGGAGGGGTTGTTCAATCACATTATCAAAAGATTAGGATGGGCTAAAACCCCTGTGATGAAACATGGGATTTAAATTAAAGGCATGATAAAAAAAATTATAAGAAAAGTATAATTTTTTTTTCTTATGGCTACATATTGAGAAGGTGTAAATGCTAAATAGTAAAGATAGATGTTGTTTAACGTTGACTGGAATGAAACCTGGAAAAACCAATAAAAGGAAATGCATCTTCCATTGAACAAAATAGGTAGTAAAGATAAGCAGCTAGTAAGGAATGATTCCACTGTGCAAGAGCAGTATGGAATCTTTTTGTCAATTTGCAAGGACAATTTTCCCTTTAGTGTTGGTTAATGGGATTGGCAATATAGGAGATACTTGCTGACCAGACTCTTCTCCAAATCAGGTACACATGTTTTGACCCTGGACTTTTGGGTCGGTTCTTAATCAACTGTTAGATTATGAAATTTCCTCAAATGCTAAGAAATATTATTGCATCTCTCTCTAGTCTTGAGCATGGTATATGCAGGAAAAAGTGGGTTTGGCAGGTAAAGAGGTCCCTTCACTCTGCCTGTACAGTAAACCCCATAAATGGAAAAGAACTAGAGCAGTAAAATAATTCTGACTCAGAGATATCTTTGTGCTGGAAATATTCTAATCCTTATTTTGTAAAAGCAACTCGTAACATAAACTCAGACAATTGCTCAATTTTCTTGAATCACTATAGAGTATATAACAGATTTAACTTTTAACAGTAGTAAGCCCAGAAATCCTTTATATGACCCCTAATGAGAGAGTTTCTAAATAATTATATCAGAAACATAAGATCATATCCACCATTATCCCCAACGTGTTCAACAATAAATAAGATGATCAAGTGGATAACTTCACTTGATTGATAGCAGAGAATAAACAGTCTTAGCAGGCATTTAGCAGTTAACTGTTCATCTTCAATTTGTTTTTTATTCCAGCTGCTCACTGAGGACCGACTTTTTATAATGCTCAATTACCTCTTGAAATATAAGCTGCCATCCTTCAACAAGAAAATAGTACTTGCTAGTCTCCAAATATATAACTACCCTTTACCTCCTTTCCCAATCCAAGCTTCAGTAATATCCTTGAATTTTTCTTGTTTAAATTGGATACGAAGTATGACAAAAGCTACTTGATGATCACACTGGAAACATAGTCACATTAAGTTGGCCCAATTCCTAGATATTCTTGAAATACTTCTTAGAAATTACTGAAACCACCACGAGTATATATTAAAATACCTCACACCCAGATGATTTATCCAGGTTATTTATTTATCACTTCAGTGTGCACTGCACACTTGCAATAATCTATAAAATTTAGAAAGTACTCCTAGAATAGCAATGACTTCTTTGTCAGATTTTCTTATATCAAACTCAAGTTGAAACAGGCATTGCAGTGGATGAGAAAATCAAACACCAAAAGCACCAAGTATCAGCCTTGTTAAATAATGAAAAAAGAAAAGTATTTAGGAAATTATAAGTGAATAAAAACACCATAGAAAGTGAACATTTAGGCCATCAACCACAAAATCAGCTCAAATAGATTATCTGTCATTGCCACCAAAAAACATTGACCTTGAATACTTGTAATAGTATCAGATACCAGAATTCAAAAAAAAAAAAAAAAGAAAGAAAAGTTAATAGAAATAACCGATGATACAGGAAACCAACAGTAGCTCTATAATGAAAGATTGGAAGCGGACAAAACGATTGAAGATTTTTCTAAAACCCATTCCCAATCACATCCATGTCAGCATTGTCTTTGCTGGTTATATGTAATTATACTCTAAAAAGCATTATATATTCGGTTGCAGGTGTGTTAGATGCCGCAAATGTGCGAAACGTTATGCATACTGTTTAAGATGTGTGAGATGGCGCGAAGGATAAGATCAATTTTTGTTTAAGTACAAGGCAAAGTTATTGTAAATTTAACGAGATTCTTACATGACTGGCAACTTATCCGCGTCAGAAGAGGCGGAAAAGACGTGATCTCTGTAATAACGCCGCCTTCCACAGCGGCGGTGGCGGATGAGGAGTATCCCAAGCTACAGTGATTATCGGGAGAGAAATGATAACCCGAGGCGGCTGATCACTCTCGGCTGCCGCTGGTTGCTAGACGCGGTGGGGGCGGATCGTAGGCGGAAAATGGTTGGGGTGGGGTGAGGGCCTGGGCCGCCCGGCTTAGGCGCGGGTTCAATAAAAGGTTAATGTAGGCCGATGGATTAAGATTCAACGGTTTAAAAATTAGGACAGTGGATAACTCTTTTTGGGTCAGCTCATGAATTTGATGCATTATTATGGGCTTGGATTGTGGATATTGTGGTGTTTTTGTGGGTATATAATATATAATATATAATATAAAATGAAGACAAATTCAACATTGTCGCTTGATATATTGTCATTAATATTTTTTTCTTATGATATATCTACTGTATTAATTTGGATGTAAAATGTCAGTAGTTTCAAATTCTATCATTCCTACCTATTTGAACAGTAATAAGGAATCAATTAAAATTGATTCAAATTACACATAATCATTCATTTTGTATACAAAGCCAGTCATATATGCATACAAAATGGAATAGAATTTAAAAAAAAAAAAATTATTTCTTTACCATCTTTTCTATTCTAATAAGAAAACATTTTTAGTTCAATTCAGTAAAACGTGAATCTCCAAAACCCAATTTCATATGAAATGGTGACTTTTCTTGTTATTGTTAGTGAGGTGTGTATGTGTGTGTAGAGAGAGAGAGAGAGATTAGATGTCCACAAAAGAAGCATCCCCCATGTATTGCATAGTAGCTCAAGAGGGTTATTCTGGCAATACTATTTGGGCTTGTTTGCTTTGGTTTATAGCATTAGGCAAGATTCATATACTAATAACACATAAGCTAAAAATGATATTCAATACTATGTAATGGATTGTTGGTTTTGATTTTAAAAATTGGTGATATCCCACACTTGACACTATATAATGTTTGGTTGGCAAGATTGCTTAATATGATTATACTTTGTAATGTCCAAAATGTCATAACTTCTAAGAAGGTAAATTTTCAAAATGATAGTTAGGATTTTCATATGAAAGGTAAGAATGACTTTTTCATTCTTTATCATATCATATTTAAAAGGATGAAAAATGGATCAAGCCATCTTAGCCTGAATCATAAACCAGCTTGACCCATGATACCATGTTTGGCCACAAAGGTATCGTGGGCCATAAAAATATGAAGCAAACAAAAGATAAAATTTGAAAATGTATCTATCATGTATTATCATGTGAAGCAAACAAACCCTTTATTTATTATGTAAGAAGGACGGATTAGCGTACATACAAGGAAGAAAGCTTTGTCCATTTATGAAAAATATATATCGGTCCATCATCAATCAAAAGCTTATCGTTTTCACAACATATGTAAGACTCATTTTAGCATAAATGAGCAATCCAATGAAAATATATGGGCTGCCTCTTGGCAACATAAGATTATCTTGATTTCAACATTGCTTTGTTGTGGCCAAGCAGTTGCCTGTGTTTGAGGCAGTACTGCTCTATAACCTGGAAGCCGGAAGAGCCTTAGGAGCATCCCAGTCGGTCACAATGTGATTGCGGGTGATCTCACTGAGTGAACGGCAGCCGCTCAATGCCATAGTCAGCTCAAACTCATCCCGCAACATCTGGAGTGCTTTTCTGACACCGGTTTCTCCTTCAGCAGCCAACGAGAAAACCACAGGTCGTCCAATCTGACAATGAGGGCACAAATGAGGAACAAGGTGAGGCACAGTACTAGATTTGAATAGGGTGGAGTTTGAAGGTCATGAAAAATGATCTGCGTTTCATGGACTAATGTGGTGTTTACAAGAGCTTTTGCTTTTGGAAAAATAAAAAGTTGTAAAAAAAGTCGTGAGAGTGCTGGTAAATAATAGTCAAAAATATCAAAATTGCAAAAGTTGAGTGAGGATTGGTTTTAACTTTAAAATTTAAAAGCAGAAGCATCACTTTCAAACACTTCAAAACAGCTAAAATCGAAAAGCATTTTTTTGACGTTGAAAATACTCCTTCGATCTTATCTATAAGCTTTCTTGAACATCTTAAATCTCACGAAAGTATTCATGCATCGGTTGACTATGAGAACTTTAGACTCGTTTCCCAACATTATTTGCAGATTGAGTTAAAGATTATTTTACTTACAAAGATACCAGAGGCTCCTAGTGCCAATGCCTTGAACACATCTGTTCCACGGCGGACGCCTCCGTCCAAGAACACCGGAACTCGGCCTTGTGCAGCTTTCACAACCTAACATTGCAAAAGATGATTAGGGATGGCGATCACCCATATATATCGCTATTGATTTGTACAAGTTGGATATATACCTCTTCCAGAGCCATGATGGTGGAAGGGACGTAGTCAAGCTGGCGGGCACCATGATTAGATACGATAATGCCAGCTGCTCCGTTCTGAACGGCAATTCTCGCTGCATGTTCAGGACAACGAAATCCGGTCCATATGAGTATTTATCTATATATGCAACAAAATGATTGAAGAGAAATATGCGGAGTTCTAAAGCTCTTACTATCTTCAGCTGTGAGTACACCTTTCACCAGGATAGGCATTGACGTAATTGATTGGAGCCACTTAACATCCTGTCCATACTCAACGAGCAAAACCATTATAGGCTTCCTCAAGATTTTCGCAAAATGAAATGTTCTCTAGGAAAGTAGTTTACCTTCCAGCTCAATGTGCGATCAATTTGACCAGCAACATATGAAGCTAATCCAGAGTCATCAGCCTACACCACAGAATGCGAGTTAAAATGAAGAATAGACTCCTTAGACAAGCCAAATGATTATGTTGCAAGGCTTACTTTCTCCATCTTGCCAAGGTCCAAACCCTCAAAATTCTTCAATGTCAAAAATGGCGGCAGAGTAAATCTGTGTAAGAGAAAATCGGAAGTACTTTTGAGAAACAGCACCTCAAATTATAACATTAATATTCCTTAGGATATGATGTCTCGTTTGAGGTTTGCACCTGTTCTTAATGTCAGCTTCTCTGCGTCCCAATCTCGGGGTATCCACAGTAAGTGCTATGGCTTTGAAACCTGCCCTTTCAGCTCTCCTCACCAGCTGAGCCACAACATTCCTGTCCTTGTAGACCTGACAAAATTCAGCAAAATTCAACGGATGATAACTCCCAGAAAAGCAGATAGGCTATTGAGTAGTAGTATTCAGTCAGAAACTGTAAATTGCAACTCCAGTCAGTCAATTCTTACATAAAGCTGGAAGAATCGAATGCCAGGTCCTGTCGAGGCAACTTCCTCGACACTTGAAGTGGCCCATGATGACAATGTCTGAAATAAAATTCTTGACGAATCAGGCATATTGAATATTTCCACCATAAAATGTGCAGTATACTTAATAAATTTCTATTTATTCTCCAATGGAAGAGGCATCAATTGGGTTTTAAAGAACACTTCTCAAATTTATGGGTTTGAAAGTCATGTTTGAACAAGTACTTTTCCATCTTCATGTTAAGATTCGGATGCAAGAAATTTGAGTTGAATTAGAAATAGGAGACAAGAGAAACCAAACCATGATTGTTCCGGCTGCTGATGCGGCTCTAGCTGTAGCATACTCTCCTGCATAATAGATTATCCACACTATTAGCACATTCACAAGTAAATACGGGATACTACCATGAAAGCTAAGTTGGTTAGTATCTCATCCAAGAAAGTGTTAACAAACTACCAGGTTTCACTGAGTAGAATTAACCTGAGCATCAGATTGACAAATAGTGATCACACTTATAAGGTTGTCCCAAACTTTCGATAAAGTACTTTGTTAGGAACTAGTGCTTAAGATGAACTTCTATACTGAAAATTTATGTCTTTCACTACAAATTTCTAATGCTGATGTTTTTAATTTATCTATGAACTATGCAAAGAAATTACTTCAACTAGGAAAATATCATAAACTCTGGGAAACTTAATTGATTACCATCAGGGTGAGCCATTTTCTGCATAGCAGTTGGGGCAAGCATGATGGGCATTGAAATCTTGAAGCCCAAGACAGTAGTGGTCATGTCGATCTTGCTCACATCAATTAGAATCCTGGGCCTAAACCTGTATTTTGTTTAAATATTTCATCAGAAAAAAAGGTAACTAAGATTCATGGCCCAAAAATAACATTAACACACATATATAGAGCAACTTACAAGATCCTTGAAAATGCATTTCTGTTCTCAGCCAGGGTCCACTGGTCATCTGCCCCCGATGCATAGTAGTCATACACCATCTGAGGCAATTTTTCCTTGGCAATAGCCTGATACTCGCTCACATTTGTTACCTCAGCCATTGCTGCTATTGATTTTTCACAAGTCCCTTCCAAGAATCTTGATCCAAACAGGAAAGATAGAACACATATCAGATCATCTATATTTAATGTTTTTCCAGCTAAAAGCCATTAATTCTCTCCACCAGATTACGCAATACTGTATTGGTGAGATAAAACTTATTACCAACATGACTAAACAAAGTTATTACAAACCAAAGGTATATGAAAGATAAGAATAACTACAAACTGGGAGTTGAAGTTTTAAATAACTAACCTTTAGAAACAGATGAATTTAAGACAAGTACCATTGGAAAAATCAAACATCAGAGGCTAATTAAATGCGCGAAAGACAAGTTTTACCACGTATCCTATAATCTAATGATTGAAAGCAACAAGAACACACCTTTACCAGTTCTTCAACAATCCAATCAAGAGCTAACTGCATTAATTGCAATAGGCTGAACTCAAAATTAAAAACAACCCCACATATGCACAATGAGATAACTAGTCCACTTCAGAGCCAGAGTTCTTCCTTAAACTAACTGAAACTCCGAAACTAAAACTTTATCACAAAAAGAAATAGCCACAGCTCAATTTAGCAAGAACCCACAAATCAAAACAACAAAATCAGTGTCAAAGAAACAAAAAGGATGAAAACTCACTCAGAGAAACACGTTCACAGAGAGAGAGAGAGAGAGAGAGAGAGAAGCAGACCTTGAGGCTCAAGACTAATGAAAAGAGTACATGCGAGGGAAACTAGTGGAGGGACTACTAGTGCTAGATAATCTTGAAAGAGAGGGAACCAAGAAAAATACTACTACTACTGGTGAGATATGGTTGACAAAAAAAAAAAGGAAAAATTAGGGGGAAAAACCAAATAAAAAGGATAAAAAGAAAAGAAAAGGAGAGCAAGAAGACAAATGGGGTGGGGGTGGAGGGGCCTTGAAGAGACTGGCACAAAATTGAAGATGAGTAATTGGAGGTGAGAATTCCAAACCACATCCAATTGAGCAGGGCAACTTGCTTGCTCCCTGCCACAAGCGTCATTGTGTTCTTCACGGATCTCTCTACATTATCATCCCTCTACGTCCAAGATTTTCCACAAAATATATACATATATATATGTTGTATGTATATATTGAGAGTTGAGACAGAGAACTGATCATTTTTGTATTTTGTATGAATTATTTGTGTTTTATGATGCGGTTGAGCATTTCTAAATTTGTCAAAATCTAATTTTTTTTCTTTTCTTTTTTGGTTCTTTTTCCTTCTTCAGTCAGTCAGTCTGTCTGTCTCCATCTTTTGATTTTCCATTTGGATAATGGAGTGCTTAAGAGAAGGGTGAGGAGGGGTCTGCGAGTCTCTTTCTTCTACAAGACAAAGAAAGACTTGAAATGTTTTCCAAGTGAGGAGAGCTTAGAAGTTAGAACCACTGTTTTCAAAATCGGATCCAACAATGAATTGGTGAGGCTACTGGTTATTGATTCAATTTGTTCAGTCGATTCGATCACTGGTTGAACTAGTATAATGCCATAATGACATAATAATTATATTTAATTTTATAAATATATATAATATTTTAATATTACCAAAAAATAAAAATTTCAATTGATATGGAAATAATATTATTTAAAAAACATTTCAACTTATTTATTTTTAAGTAAGTTTTTTAGAAAATAATACTTTTTCACAATTAGTCAACCATAAATAAATAAAAAATAATATTTCACATTAATTTAAGTAATCATTTGTATCATGCTTCAACTCCAAGTAAAAATAAATTCTTCTACGCTAAATATTCAATATAATTTAAGAGAGATTAAACAAAATAAAATAACAAATTAAATATAAACATTCACATATAGCTACCACTTCATTAAATTTCAAAAAAATAAATTCATGTTTTAAAAAATTACATGTCTAAAATATTTAATCATCATCTTCAACTCATCTCTTTTCTTTTTTTACTTTTTCTTTTTTTAAAAAAATTAAAATTTTCAAAACAAAAAAAAAAAAGAGTAAACCGATTGAACCGGTCCGGTTTTGACCGGTTCAATCAATTTTTGACCAATTCTCACCAATTTTGACCACCACCGATTTTGAGGCTTCAATCGGACCGGATTAGCCTCCGGTCACCAGTCCCGACCGATCGGACTGGTCAGTTCGGTCCAGTTTTCAAAACATTGCTTAGAACATGTTATCAAATTCATTTCACCCATTAGTCTTTTCTATTATGAGGGATATCTCATATTTGACTCGAATGAGTGTCATTTCTTTATTTAAAAAAAAACACATTTCACCCATTTTATTATTTAAAAATAAATTGTTAATAAATTATTATTTTTTAAATTTATCATCATTTTTATCAAAATTTCAACTTATTTTCATTTAAAAACACATTTTCCAATAATTTATATATTTTCTCCCCATAATATATGCATCTTTTCTCCTTATTTCATTATTATTATCTCTATTTGCCTACAACATACTAAATACATGTAATCATTACTTTCTCAACAAACTATTCAAATATAATTTCATTTTCAACACATTTTCTCTAACTAATGTTTCAAATTTTAGAAATGCTAAAGATGAAAAATGAAAATAAAAACATGATCAAACAAGCTGTTACTTGCAGTTAAAGGTTGAGAATTGCAAATTACTCAAAGTAAACAAATAACATAAAAAAGGTATTAAAAATTACCACTTTATGAATTTAATAAATCGTAATATTTAAAAAATGAGATACTTACGTTATGAATAATTAATAATACTGACCTCACTGCACGAAGACAATTGGGCTTATTCTTTTCCTAGATGATAACTTGGTAATATTTTTTTATGAAGTATTTATTTTTAACTTATTTCAATTATTACAAGGTGGTAATTCCCAATTCACTTACAATTTAAATGTAGTAAAATGCACTTTAGTTTTTGCTTCTAGTACGTCGTAATTTAAATAATATAACCTCTTTCGGGGGACTAAATCCTCAACTATCATAGTGCATAAAAATTTTAAAATGTAAAAAAAAATATTAAATATATTTTATAAAATAACAACTGAAAACACGGAAATGGTAAAATTGGAGAAAAGAAAAAATAATATGATTGAAAAAATGGATAGAAGAAAAACATAACATTTACTATATGAGAGGGAAAAAAGAAAAAAGATGACAATAACTTTATTGGCATTTTTTAAAAATGAGTAATTTAATTGATATATTAAAAAATACACCAAGAAATTATTCTAGTATCCTAACTAATAATGATAGAGATCGGTTAATAAATGGCTAATTATGCATGATACAATAATATTTTGGATCTTTTATTCAATTTTCTATTTTATCTTTTATTCTAATTTATTGAATACATATTAAATGTATATGGTTTCAAATCAATTAATTTTACAACAAAACTTTTTATACACTTAACATATTTTCATAAAATAAAATATGATATGAAACATATAATGAAATAGAAAATCCAAATTGGATACAAGAATGGTTGTAGTCCAAAAAAATTGTAACTTTTGGTCCAATTACCCAGTGTTGGATGGACTTGATTGCATCATTCACATTTTATAAATGATTCAAATAATATATAAAAAACAAATAAATAATTTTTCCAATTTAAAATGACTCTATATTCTACAAATAATAAATTTGAAGTATTAAATTGATACGGTTCAGGATCTTGAGTTTAGATTTCGAACTCAATTTCCCAGATTATCCTTGCTCTCGATTTCAACATTGACTTGGATCGCGCTTCGCACTAGTAATTTGGATATTTGACTTGGCCATAAGAACACATATTGGACTAGTTGAGATTGTCCTCAATTAAGGCCTTCAATTCCTAAGTTAGTGTGTTGTTAAGGAGATCATTAAGAGCTCAAAAGTAAAGTTCAGAACTCAAGTAAAGATGGATAAAAAATTACATGACTTGATACTATGTAATTTCCCCGTTTTATAAGTGTTGAATTGTCCTTGTCTATACGAATTGAGGTGACGAATTGATGTTAATCAGATTTGTAATAGATCAACGATATGCGATCTGGGTTATAGCCCGATTCAATTTGGGTTCTACCGGATCTTAACCCGACATGAATAAAAAAACACAAACACTTGCCCTGTTTAAATATTTTGACTAAAATCCAATGACAAAATAGTTTTTTTTCATTGTCTTCATTAATTATCATCGTCATAAATCATTCAAGCACCATACATACACTTAATAAAAACAAAATAAAGTCACAAAACCGTGACTCCTTGGAGTGAGTGCCTATAGACATACAAATACACGTGAACGTTATTCCTGTTTGAACCAAGTTGTGGAAAAAATAATCCCAATTACAAGATATGGTTACATTCAGAGTATTGCATTCGTTATGGGTTCAATTTTTCTTTATACCAATAATAAATAATAATAAAAAGAAGCAAGTTCACTATTTTGTCAAAGAAAAAACAAAATAAAAAACAAGTTTAATTTAAATTGCTTTTCATAAGGACAAGGTGAAGGTAAACAAACATATGATTATGAAGAGAATTTTTGTCAGAATTGATAGATTATAATAAATTATGATTTTTATGTTTTACATCTTCATTATTAAATTGCTTTGTTTGAATTTGTAGAACTTTTTAACTTTTATGTACTTAAACACATGTTCATTAACCTAAATGTGAATCTCTCTCTTTTTCATTTTTTGAAAAAATTAAATTCCTATAAAAATTATACCAGCGCCATAAAAAGTGTACAATTAAATAACCGGATTTAGAGACAAACTAGAATTTTAAAATTAATTGCACCATATTGCTTAATTAAATTAAACTAAAAATCATTCTACTATATAATTTCATTAAATCAAATATTAAAAACAAGAAATAGCATATTTATATTTCGACCTATTTGTATTTATACACTATATGTATATGTATATAATATATTTTATTAACATTTTAGCTATTTTAGTGAATGAATAACTATTTATCTTTTTTGAAAAATATAGTATTACAAAAAAGTCAAGGATTAAAGTGAAAATTAGGGATCAAAGTGCAATTTGAAAATCATTTTATCTTTAAGAAATAGCACAGTCTACCCTCATGACAATTTATAGTCAAGAAAACACCAAAAGCAATTTAAAATATAATATGGAGTAGGTATGGAAATAGGCTAGGTTAGGCTAGATTTTGATTTAAATAGGTTATATCTGTTATACAACCAACAAGTCTAAATCTAACCTATTATCTATGATAGATAGGCCTTTTTTAATATTAGACCTAACATTTTAATAAATTCTAAAGCCTTGGTCGGCCTTAAAGCATACTTAAAGGTCTATTTTCTACTAAAAGTTCAATTAAGTTTAAACATTACATGAATTAAAATTTTTAATATGCTCAAACTTAGGGGTAGCAATTTTCGACCCGAAACGATAACACGACACGAACCGACACGATATTATTGGGTTTGGGTCGACCCGATAAGCAACATGAAAATTATGGGTTGGTTCGGGTTAGATTTCGGGTTACACGATAACAACCAGATAACGTGATAATAACCCTATGTTTTTTGCATTTTTAAATAATGACTTGTTATTTTTGAACAATTTAATTCTAGATTGATTTGGAATAGTTAATTATTATTATTTACTGCGTACATCTTGACTATTTGATGATGTTGGGATGATTATTAATCATTGAATGAGACGAATTATACTTCTTTGCTGGAATTTGACTTTATTGTTGTTAAAATTAAGTTGTGCAAAACTTTTGGTTTAACATGATAATTTGTATATTATTGATGTTGTAGAAAAAATTAAATGAAGTCCAATTATCAAATTGCTATATGGTATAAAAGTTGAGCTGCTAGAGTATAATGTTGATTTTTTTTTTTAAATTGTTTGGCATAAGTTGACTTTTCTCAAAAATTTGGTATAAATTGATTATTTTATTAAGATTCTAGTTGAACATACAATGTGTAAGTTTTTTAGATGAATTATTGATGAAAAATAATCATATGCTAAAACGGGTTGGGTTCGGGTTAACACAAAAACTTTCGGGTTGGGTTCGGGTTGAGGCTTATTGGGTTGAGTGCTTATTGGGTTGGGTTCAGGTTTAGCAAAATTTTGTGATATCCCCCCTCAACCCGACACGAAACAACCCAACACGACACGATTGTCACCCCTACTCAAACTTGTAATAGACATTGATAGGTAATAATTGAAATGATAACTAACAAATAATAATTATGAAAGTTCAAATTTAAGTATAAAATAATATAATTTCAACAAAAAGCAATACTAAACAATACAAAGGATTTGATAAAGAATTAATTAAAGAAATCAAATACAATTAGCTATTTAATATTATATCATTATTATTGTATTTTTTCATACGAAGAAGGATAAACGAATCAGCCTATTAGGCTTTACAAGCTTTTAGAAGAGCCTAAGTTTAGCATATTTAGTTAAAAAAACTATTTTTGAAGTCTTAACCTAACATTTTTATTAAATATGCTAAGTTATAAGCATGTGACGAGTAGTTCAACCTATTCACATCCCTAATGTAGAGTAAAATTTAAAGTAAACTCATAATTTTAATTCTAGAAACAAAAATGATACTAATCTTAGATTTAGGGGCTATTAATATTAGGGGTGGGCATCGGGTTTGGGTATTTTCCATTCGGATCGGGTATTTTTAATCCCCCAACCTGAATAGGTATTTATGGGGGTACCCGAAATTTTGGGGGTCGGGTATTCTATTAAAAAAAAAAAATTAATTATATTATTAAGTATTATATATTTAATTGAAGTGCCAATATATGATGTATATCATATATTATACATTAATGTTTATATTTAAGTTTTAAAATTATATTGAGTACCCCCATTTTATTTAAAAAAAACTAATTATATTATTAAGTATTATACATTTAATTGAAGTATTAATATATGATGTATATCATATATTATACATTAATGTTTATATTTAAGTTTTAAAATTATATATTATGTGGAATTTAGAATTTGTGAATAATGAATTGTAGTGCTATCAATTGATTCATAACAAAAATAAATAATGAATTAACAAAATTTTAATTTATTAAAAATATAAAAAAATAATTAGTGGGGGTTTTGGGGGTACCTGACCCTAAGGGGGTACCCCCATAAAATGGGGGTCGGGATCGGGTATCAAAAAATGATACCCGAGCCCTCAGGTATCCGCAGTGCAGCTGTGCAGGTACCCCCAAGCAGGGCACCCAACCCCCACCCACCCCTAATTAATATTAGTTGCAGCAAATTTATCTATATGTTAATTTTATATACGTTAGCAGCTAAATATCTTAAGAATGAAAAATTATAATTATCCTACTATCTAAAGAAGAAGAAGAAGAAGATCCAAAAAAATTTAGCCCTGGGGAAAAATAAATAAATAAATAAATAAAAAAGCAGAGAAGTTGTATTGCAAAATTCTCATTTCATGGCAAAAAATACAAAAATAAAAAATACTGAATTAAAATTGTAAATGAGGAAGACGGTGTAGCAATATTTAAATAATAAAGAAAGATGCTGCAAGTAGATTCATATAACAAAATTATGGCATGTGGGACTAAGTTGTAATTTGCTCTAAATGCAAATTTTATTCAAGGTTTTCTTATTCTCTCTGATTTATCTTTTTCTTTAAAAATTATTTTAAATTATCATATTTCTTCAAAGATTCAAATGCATACATTAAAATTATTTAAAAACTATGATGTCATATAAAAAATTAATTAATATTTATTTTTATATACAATAAAAGAATTTAGCATACACATAGAAATGTCAATTAATATTACAATTTATCATGAGTATATTTGGCTTAGTTGGGGATAAGCTTGTCAAAACTTGAGATCTGACCTATTAATTTTTTTTTAAATTTAGCGTTCGACCCATTTAAACTCGAAATGGTAGTTGAACATGTTAAATTCGCTAGATTCACATTGTTTTTAAAATTACTAAAATTTGATTTTTTAATATTTATTTTGGAAAAGAGAATTTTGAAGAATTCTTTAAGAGGCCGTTTGATACATGCTAATAACATCTATTGGACATTTTAGTAGCAGATTATTGCATGTATCAAACATGCTATTGAAATGGCGGACCGGCCTGAAACACGAAACGGGCCGGCACTGTTGACCAGATTAGCCGCGACTCATGTCGCGCCCAGGGGGGTGCGACTAATCAATCGCACCCCCTCACATGAAAAGCTGAGTACTTTAGAGAAATTGCTTGCGTTTTTGGTCATGAATTGGGTTTGTATAGCATTAATTATAATAATTTTATAAATTATTTCTAATAATAATAATTTAATAATGGCATTTGTCTTTAATTCTTATAATAATATTCCTTTAATATTCTTTTAATAGTTGAAAATTTAGGTACTTTCATATAAAATTATTAATTATATATTCTTAATTTTCAAATTTTTATGTATATAATATTAGAATTATGATAATATTATATTTTATAATTATATAAATTAATTATATCATAATTGGAATTATTTTATATTATATAATACTTTAAAAGAATTTTTTATGCGTTGAATAATATTTAGTTTTAAAGTCATCCCAAATTTAAGTAAATTAATTATATATTTTTAATTCATATTCTCAATTTTTAATTTTTTTTATTTATATATATATATAATATTAGAGTTATTTTATATGATATAATTTTTTAAAAGAATTCTTTACGTGGATTTTTTATTACATTACATTAATAGGGATAAGTTTGGAAAAATAATATTAATAATGAGTATCAAACGCATCATAAGCATTTTATGATACCTGTATCTCATATATGCATGTCTTAATTTTTTTAAAAATAAAAAGAATTAAATATATTTAATACTTTTATATAAACTATTTAGTAATGTTATACTATTTATAACAATACTATATTTATATTTTATATGTAAATATCAATATATATAATATATCGTATAAATATATAAATATATTTATCTTTATATACCTTACATGACATCCATATCTATTATTTATTTATATACACAACATCATATAAATTTTCATACATATAAGCATGAGGCTCTCTCTCTCTCTCTCTATATATATATATATCTATTTATTTATACATACTCATGTTAGGAGTTTGGTAGTTTCGATGCTCAAACTTCACACTTTATATGTGAGATTGATATCATTGAGTCAAATGGCCACTCGAACATTAACAAACCTCTATGTAAAGTTGAGGTTTGAATTCTTTATGAATCCTTAATGTGTGTATGTATCTATACTATAAATATATATATATATATATATGTAAAGCTTTCCTACGCCTGCAAATATTGGCTTTCTCATTGCTACACAAAATTATAATTTATCTATTTTGCCCCTAAGCATTTAATTGATTGGAAAAGGAATTTAAGGTTGTAAATGAAATTTTATTTTTTGCTGAAAGACTAAATATCTCTATTTTCTTTTATTATCCTACTATATTCTATAAATCAATTATATATTATTCATAACATTTATCTATTTCAAACTCAGTCAGTGCAAGTGAGATAAAAAGAGATCAATGACATGGATTGCAACGAGAAAATTATTAGGTTATGTTTTCTTTTTGGGCTTATGAATAGTTTTGTGTTTTTTCAAGTGGCTAGTAACCAATGCAACTGTGCGCATAAAATATTTTTGAATCTCTCAAAATTTAGGCATAAAATATTTAAATTACTGAGTAAAGTTAAGATGGTGCTATGTATTTGACATGATAAAAAAGACAATTGATGATGGAGTTCTCATAATATGAATTTGTGGGTTTGTAAATTTTGTAAATAATATAACTATAATAATATTGAATCAATGTTTTTAAATGGTAATTTAAAAGATAAATTTGAATTGTTGGTAAAGTTGATGTTTAAACTACTTTTCTGATGCCGAAAATTTTAATTTATTCTTCAAATTACATTATCATTTTTTATTGTTGTAATAATTAAAGGGCAAACTATGTAAAAATAAAAAAATAACTTTAATTTTAAATACAAAACAATATTCATTTTTATAATAATATAAAAAAGTTTGTTTTGAGTTATTTATTATTTATATTAGATTGGTCTAAATTTATGTATGTAGAATCATGTGCCACGATTACTAATAAATAAATATGTAATCTTAACAAATTTACTCCAAAATTCAGTTGAGTTTTTAAAATCCTTAAAATAAATTCAAAATTTCTCGAACGAAATCAAATGAAAATATACATAGAAATAGCATAAAGTAGATTCGTTATTAAGAGATTTTCTTCCTCATTCTCTCAAATATCTCCTGCTATTCGGGGCTCCGATCCAGAAAACTGGATTTGCAAGCAATCTTTGTTTTTGTTTGTACAATATCCCAAGTCAAAACGCCATTAAACCTCGCCGACCCTATGCTCTAGGCCTAACTGCTACGCTTCACATTCTGTCTGCACAACAAATTGGGTCTCCCGAGTTTCAGCAAGTGAGTGGATTACTGACGCAACAATGGCGGATCGTGATAGAAAATGGGTGAGAGAAGAGTTCCTAACGTACGCCTACATTCTCCTGTACATCGCACTTTCCAGCGGTCAGATCTTCTTTAACAAGGTCCCGTCATCATTAATCGTTTTGCTTTCCATTTCCTGTTTGTATTTATGACGGCGAGTGTGGGTGGGTTTCGTAATGCATCTTTCTTGTTAGCATTTTGTCAAACAAGTGGTGGGATGCATCGATGATCCGTGTGCGAAGAGTAAATATATATATTGTGATTTAAGGGTCTGGATAGTGGGAGATCAGTGATGCTTACCATTACTTTCATGATATTCAGTATTTGTTGAGACGTGGAACGTGGACTTTTTGATTATTCTCTCTCTTGTTATATATATATATATATATATATAATAAAGTCTAATTTCGTTTGTGTAGGAAAGCGCAATGTTATTGGCATAATTCTCTTGGCGAGTCCCTTTTTTCATGACATATGAGGTCACTGCTAATTCATCAAAATTCAAGTTTTAGGAACAGATCTCTCAATGATTCCTATCTCACTGTAGATTTTGTTTTATTTTCTTAATTTTTGCTGAATAAAGGTCTATGTTTATGTTTCCCGTAGAAATCTGTTGTTTTTGGTGCAAATGCCAACTTTACTGTGCATATGTGATGGAAATGGTGACGTCTTGATAGCTAAAGAAGTGTGCCTAGATATTGAATTTTGTTTTTAGATCCTTTCTCGTTTTTGCCTTGTGAAGGAAACTTCTTACTGACATCATTTCTCTTTTCTAGCATGGATACTCATATTACAGCTGTTACTTATATTATCCATTCATTTCCAAGTCCAAGTGTATTAATAACATTTTCTGATATGATGACATTCTATATTCCACAAGAAATGCTGACCTCTTTTTCTATTGCATATTGTCTTGTGGAGTTCTTGCCATTCATACTTTTTCTTATCCTGTGAGTTGTGAATTTGTTTCCATGCACCACTGTCTTGGACCCTTGGTGTTTGTTATTTTGAACTTTTACTCCTTCAATGAAATATACACCTGGAATGTAGCATATGTTCCATGTTTTGATCAGTTGCACATAGTATATGCTTGCTGGAATTTTGCATGTCAATGCTGCACTTGCTATAAGCCTTTTAATATGCATTTCAGGAGTCTCCAGTTCTCATGTTACTGTCTTAGTCACAAAACATTCTGTATTCTGCTTTTACAACTAGACTTTCCCCTTTTTGCTATTGCTTTTTGTTATTTGCATTCTGAAAGCAGGAGGAATGAATTTCGGTGCTTGTTCCCTGTCAATCTTTTGCAAGTTGCCGAAGACGTTTGACTAGAAAATTTCTTCACATGGCTAATCCAGTTCAATAAAATTTTATTGAATGCAGTGGGTTTTATCTTCGAAGGAAATAAACTTCCCGTATCCTCTTGGATTGACCCTACTTCATATGGTTTTCTCCTCTGTTTTATGCTTCATGCTTACCAAGGTTTTCAAGGTAATTAATTCTTACATAAGCGTTAATGATTTGGATGATTGTTACTATGGAGTATCCATATTCATGTTCACCCTTTTGCAGATTACGAAGGTTGAGGAAGGAATGACTATGGATATGTGAGTACTCTTGTATTTGCTGTGTGAGCTACATGTATTTTTTTAGGATGGCTTAATCCACCTAGAGCTTTATGCTTTTTTTGACTCTGGATTGATTCCTGATATAAAGTTCATTAACCTAACAAAAGAAAAATGAGAAAGCACCAAAACATAAGAGAACCTAACAATAACGGTCTCAGTAGCACCAGGTTATTAGCAAATGAACCCAAAGAAAGAACTGTGTAAGAGGATGTTGTTAATGGGGATTGTTGATTTCATCCGAAATGTTTTGGCATGCGCTCTTTTTTTGGTTTGGTTCCTTTTTCAATCTCACATGTTTTTCCTTTAATTTTGTGATTGCCATATGATGTTATTGAACAACTTGAGCACTGAATGTACAGATATATATCTTCTGTCATCCCAATTGGTGCAATGTTTGCTATGACACTTTGGCTTGGGAACACTGCTTACCTCTACATATCAGTTGCATTTGCTCAGATGTTGAAAGCAATAAGTACGTATGAGACAGTTGCTTTCATTAGCGGAATAGTTGTGATTGCCAACAGTTAACTTTTTGCGCAACCTTACATCTTAACTTATTACTAGAATACTGATTTCAACTATTTGTGACATCTACAGTGCCAGTTGCTGTGTTCATTCTTGGCGTATTAGCTGGACTTGAAGTGATGAGTTGCAGGATGCTTCTCATAATGTCCGTCATCAGTTTTGGGGTGCTGGTAGCTTCTTATGGGGAAATGGAAATCAGCTGGATAGGTGTTGTTTACCAAATGGGAGGTGTAGTTGGAGAAGCTTTGAGGCTAATATTTATGGAGATTTTAGTGAAACGGAAGGGGCTAAAACTTAATCCCATATCTGTTATGTACTATGTTAGCCCCTGCAGGCATGTAGTCTGTTCCCTTCAATATTGGGTTTTTATTCAAGCTGATATTCTGTCAATGTTTACTAAGATTTGTTTTGTTCTGCAGTGCTCTTTGCCTCTTAATCCCATGGATCTTCCTGGAGAAGCCTAAGATGGATGCGCAGGGGACTTGGAACTTCAAACCTCTTGTTCTTACTCTGAATTCTCTATGTACTTTTGCCCTCAATCTTTCAGTTTTCCTTGTCATCTCGCATACAAGTGCTTTGACTATTCGTGTTGCTGGGGTTGTCAAGGACTGGGTTGTAGTTCTGGTCTCAGCCCTTCTTTTTGCTGACACAAAGCTAACACTTATCAATCTTTTTGGTTATGGCATTGGTAAGTGTGTTTGTTCCCTAAACTTTACTATGCTGAATAATGTGCTATGTATTAGTGTGTTTTTCCCCCTTCCTTTATTTAGGGACTTCTGTTATACATTTTGTAGTTATTCAATACTGTTTTTGCTTTTCCTAATTTAAACACTAGTGAAGTTGAAAAGGTGGTCTCAAATGGGCATTTTGGGTTTCATTCTGTCTGCCACCATTGCTTAGACATCTTAAGATCTCTTGGCGATGGAATAAATGTCTGAAAGCAAAATAATTGTGTTTTCATGGCTGTTAGTTTTGAAAGCATCTAAAGATCTTAGATCATGCTAGTCCTATGTAGTTGATGATTTCATTTTACCTTTACAAATAGCAGTATAGCACACCACCTTCGTTATGGAAACTTGGAAGGATTTGAGTGCACATCTTGTTTCCTCTCCTTGTTGGGGTATTGTGCATAGTTCAAAATTTGGGTCCATTCCAAGAGGTTGGAGATGGGTAAAACCCATGGAGGCTGGTGGAATTGGAATGGCGATCCCATATCTTTATCACAGGAACTCTCTTCGGAATGGCTGTTCTGGTAATCATACTCATGAAATTGGAAATGCATGTTGCAATATTGATTCCTATTTCTTTGTGTAATCTGTCACTTTAGTACAAGGTTATCCATTAGCTGTTAGCTCCAGATCCACATAACTCGAAATAGTTTCGGATGGTGTATCATCTGCCTGTCCTCCTCTCTCTCTATCTCACACACACACACACACACGTACACTCGGATATATTACTTTTGGGGCTTATGGGCATGATAATTAATTCTTCTTTATGTTCTCTTAAGCATATTAATCCCCATTTTGTTGGTGCTTTAATTTGTTGACCTTGCTCTGCAAGTGTGTCAAAAAATTGGCCTATTTGCACAGCAATTTTAATGATGAAAATTCTGGATGCTGCTGCAGCTATTGCAGGGGTAGCTGCATACAATAATCACAAGTTAAAAAAGGAAGCTTCTCGAGTTAGCTCAGATAAACCCGCTGAATCAATCCCACTAGTTTCAGCTTCAACCTCAGCTAGTGAAGCAAGACAATAGTCTTAATGATTCTCAGGTTTGTAAGCGAAAAATTGTTCATCTAGTTATGGGTGGTTGGGAATCAAGTGCCTTACTAAAAGATATTGGAGAAGCTGTGATCTTGGTTCAATACATTAATCTTTGTAGTCAAGTATTTATTGTAGCCAATAGTTTATATATTTTCTTTTTGGTGGCAGTGGATGAAAAAGAAACTAAAAAAATTGTAGCCATGTTTATAGTTGACACATACAACCTTCGTTTTAATGCAGAAAGGTTGTAAACATGTACCTAGTATGGTCATTAAAAGTTACAACTTACAACCTGGAACATCTTCAGATTCTTTTATGTTTAGCATTTCTTATAATTGTACTTTACATTTATGCAACGCAAGCAATTAAATTCTTGTCAGGGTGTCTCTGATTTTTGCATTTGTAATTCGGTTCACCGACGAATATGATACATAGAGGTTTTCAAATACTTGAAATCTGCTGCTGAAGGCTAAAGTTCATTGCTAATTAACTAGATGTTTTGAGGAAGAGGGCTTCATCACATTCTATAATCTTTTTCATTTAGTCCTGGTAGAATTAGCTGTTTATCATTATGATATAAATCCATCGCCACTGCAATAATGTATATCCTACAAGCTTAGAAGAATGGGATGAATTGCTGTGACATTGATGCACATGAAATAATTTTTCTGGATGAAGAAGAGATGGAGGAGTGAGATGCCTGGTAAACTGCAGAATGAGTCGTGGCAGGGTCAGTTGCATTAATAGGTGCGTTCTGTTCCATAATCATTATTTTTATCTATATTTTGGCGTTTATGTTGACTAATTCAGATAGCCTAGAGGTTATCATTTTACTAGTCATTTACTCTGTGCGCTTTGGCCCTATCCTTGTTGTATGAACTAAAAGCTAAAAGCATCCCCCCTTTCCTGGCCAAGGGTTGTTTTTTTCAGGGAAATTGGACATTGTGGTTCTGGAGATCCATTAAACGATTATGTTGATGGCTTTTTTCTTAGTTTGGCTTACACCTCTTCTGCCACTTGGTTTTGCTGGTATTATGTGATCTCTTTGTACCCTCATACAACCTGGCTTCTGAAGGCAACTTGCCCCATAAACATATCCATTTTTCAAACCATTGATTTGTCGGATGTAATCGTGTGGGGTCGGCACCAATTAAGCTATTTGATGGGGAGTAGCCAAAGGGGAGTGAATCAGCTCGACTATAAGGAGAGGAGACGGAAAGATGAGACTGAAGTCCATCACTAATGGAAGGATGGAATCCGACAAATTTCTTAGCATCCCACTAAACACACTTATAACAACCCTAAACCTATATTCTGGGTTGTCAATTTGCCTACACAACTATGTGTGCGAGGTCAAGAGGCTTTTGATACAATAGCATAAATCTCATGTATAAAGTGTAAAGTAAGAAATTTAAACTTTCTCAATTTTTGATGTGCGTGTGTGTGAATTAAAGAGAGAGCATTCTTTGTGTGAGAAATGTCCTCACTCATTTAATATGATTTTATGAAAAATCGCTAGAATGATTGACCACGTAATTACGTGGCAACAAACAGATTGATTACAAAAACCTCTATGTTCTTTCCTAACACGTTTTCAATTGAAGTTAGCATGCGTGTTTCAATTAAATTATACGTTGTGCAAAATTTCCTGATACCAATTGAACATAAATTGTAAATCATTAAATCCGCATGCAATAATATTTATTAAACTTCATTAAATGGGCTATTTGTTTCACACTACAGTTCTTGATCCATTTCATAAATGGGCTAATTTCAATCTGCGGCCCAACTGGCCAACACTACGTTGCGTAAGTTACTTGGTCAATACGCGAAAAATCCTGGCCCACACACACCGTAAGTATGAGATTACAATTCTATCGGGTTCGTGGGATTTCTTTACTTTTCCGTTTTTCTTTTTTCCTTTTTTTTTTTTTTTTATAAAAATTTTCTAGCCGCGAGATATAAATACAAAAATTAATATAATGGAACAACAGAGGCCACAATATTATAGTAAAATAATAATAATAATTAAAGAAAAAATAGAAAACTAATAAAAACCTCCTAACCCCAGAAACCTTCCCTTTGATTTCAAAATATACTGTAACTAATAATATTAAAAAAATAATAAAAGAAAAACTGAAGAAAAAGAGGAAAAATCTTACGGAGCGAAAACCGAACACAGAAAGCTTCGCGAAAGCCAGGTGATGCGATCGCGGAGGTGGTGGCCGGCCAATGTTGCGGCGGATGTGGTGTCGTTTGGGAGTCGTTGATGGGCATGCTGCAGATGACGTGGCAGCCGAGCCTTCTCAAGTCGTTGAAGCGAAAGCACGGCGCGCCGCCCTTAGGGCTACGAAACCTCGGCAACACCTGCTATCTCAACTCCGTTCTCCAGTGCCTCACTTATACCCCTCCCCTTGCTAATTTCTGCCTCCGATTCCTCCACTCTTCTGTTTGTACGTCTCCCTATACATAAAATCTCCTTCCTCCCCCCTCTCTCTCCGTGTGAATGTATGTGTACACATATATGTTTGTGTATTTATGTGCCTTTTTATTTCGAAATTTTTTGTTGTTATTCCTCAAGTAGTTGCTCTCTCCCCTGTAATTGGACATAATTATATATCATATTTCTTTTATTGATATTTATTTGTTAATTTTATTTTTCCTCTTAATATTTTCACTCGTCTGTTTTTTGCACATGGAATTTTTTTTCCAATTAATTGCATATTTTACTCTAGCATTTCAGTTTCTACTACTACTGAATTATTGGGATTTGAAAGAATGGTTATGTATGCAAGTCTTAGTATTTCGAATGAAGAAAACGCTAATGAATAGTTAAGCTTATAACAGTCTTCTTTTGGGGATTTTTTTTTTCTTTTTTTTTTTTTTTGGAGGTTGTTGTTGGGGGTGTGTGTGTGTGTGTGGAGGGATATTGTTATGCCTATTTTCCTCAAATGAATGCTGGATGTATGCATTTTATGTAATAATAGTTGCTAAAAACATTGGTGACACGGTTACTGTGGTTTGCAGTGAGGATTTCGGGTGTAGATGTGATATGGATTAAGCCATATGATGTGCTTTGAGCATGGTATTTAAGCCATATATTGTTTAAATCAATGAAACAAGATTAGTTTGGTTTATGTCAATGTTCTTGCTGATCTAGTAAATATGTAATTTTAGCAGAATGAACTCACGTGAGTATTGATTTTATTCTAGGTTTACCTGATATAGCATAATTTGTTGTATTGTCAAAAATTCAAGATACTTGATGGCTAAAAGGTGTATATGCTTGTAAGAAATCTTCACTGATCAAATCTTGAGAAATGAAACTAAAATACCCCAGGCTGTTCCTCTGGATTGTAAGAAGGTCCAGAAGTTAGTCTTAGTCAGATCACAGATGAACTCAAAATGTAAAGGGTAGCAACTGTAGAGTCTATGGATTTGATTGTTGTTTTCCCTTTTCTGTTGTTGATTAAAGTATTTTCTTAAAAGTTCTGTATACTTGCAAAAATCACTCGGTTGAATATCCAGACCTCTCAATTCATAGGCATAAATCTTGGCCCTATGAAATGGGTGTTACTAAGAGACTAAGAATACATAAATGTTGTTTAATAGAGCTTTAGACTTCTCTTTATATAATTATGCTTCAGAATAAGTGTGGATTGGCATAAATGAGTCTGAAAATTTTATTAACAGCATCATTTTTTTTTCTAGGTGACTTTGGGTCGGGAAAGGAGAAGAAGGGAGAGTGTCCTTTCTGCATATTAGAGAAACGAATTGCTCGATCTTTGAGCAGTGATTCAGACATAGATGCACCTTTAAAAATGAATAGCTGTTTGAGGATATATGCAGAGCACTTTCGCACTGGGAGGCAAGAGGATGCACATGAATTTTTGCGATATGTGATTGATGCATGCCATAATACATGCTTAAGATTAAAGAAGTTGCAACAGCAACAAAGAGGGAAGAGTGGGATCGCTAATGGAGGGGATATTAGTGGGACAGGTGAAACGGTGGTCAAGGAGATTTTTGGAGGGGCATTGCAGAGTCAAGTGAAATGTTTGTCATGTGGGGCTGAGTCAAATAAGGTTGATGAGATCATGGATATTAGTCTTGATATTTTGCATAGTGGATCACTCAGAGAGGCTTTGCAGAAGTTTTTTCAACCTGAGGTCTTGGATGGAAATAACAAATACAAGTGCGATAAGTAAGTCTTGGAACATGCATAAGTTCACCTGTGCATACTATCTTATTCCTTCATCATATGATATGCATGCAAATGTTATTTACCAACATAAGTTGCTTGTGTTTATGTTGATTTAAATTCTGGCTTCGTTGGGATGGGAAACTTATGCTTGTTTAGTTGTAAGAAATTGGTGGCAGCAAGGAAGCAAATGTCAGTTGTTCAAGCGCCAAATGTTCTTGTAATCCAATTAAAGGTTTGGATATTACTGGGACTTATTTCTTTGGTTTTATTTGGTTTAGATGGTTATGATGTTTGACCCTTTCTTTTTTGGTGGTTTTGTAGAGGTTTGAGGGTATGTTTGGTGGGAAGGTTGATAAACCCATTGCATTTGATGAGGTATTACTGCTTTCAAGTCACATGTGCAAAGGAAGCCAGGTGCGTTGTGAAAAGTTTTTTATGTAAGACAAATTCATTTGCATTTTTTCTTCCGTTCTCTTCCCACCTACATGAAAAATAATGAAGGGAGCCTGCATGTATGCAATGAACAGTTTCTTCACCGCTTCATTAGTTATTATGATGATGATATTTTGCCATCAAGTCAAAACCTTTTTTGGCATGCGGCATGCCGCCTAATCTATTGCTCTCCAGTCATGCCTGAGAGTAGGGAAAAAATTTGGGATGCCTCCTTGCATTGATTAAACTTTTAAATGACTTACTGCTTTTTTAATATCCCATGTTAAAATGGACCCTGCTTGCCTTCAACTTTGTAGTACGAAAGTTTGTTGGAAATAGTGGATGATTTTTCTGTAATATTCATCCAATTATTCACCCTGGCCATACTGGTTGCTTGAATTGAGCTTAGTTACTCACTTACTCTAACCATAGGAATTCTTTCTTGGGCAGTATGGGCTAAGGAAGCATGGGGATCCTATTGGAGTTCTTGCTAATGTTAAGAAAGGGGGTTTGAATGTGGGTGCAGTTCTTATTTTACCAGATTTCATTTGATGGATCGGTTGAAGTTTGGATAGTCAGTTCCTTCATGAGGAAAGATGAAGAGTGATGGGAGACACAATAGATGTAGGGTCAAACATCTGGTATATCCTTAGGGGAGGAGAATTGATCATGACCAACTTTAGCCTTGTCTATGATAGCTCGTCTGTCTCCACCACGCTCTCACTTATGTACCTTGGCCCCAAGCAATTTGGGCTCTTAGTAGTTGTTTCGCCACCCATATGATCTCCCTTGCCATCTCTCTCTCTTCCGAATCTGGATACTGCTCTTTCAAGCAGCTTTATTTGACCCTTTGATCTTGACCATATGCATTTTCGTGAGAACTGTAGTTGATCATAAGCTTCCCTAAGTCTCTTAACTGCCTTATGAAGTTAAAGGGGATATCATTTATTCACATAATGTTGATAGAATCATAGAACAATTTTACCTTTCTATCTGCTCGTTAAGTTTTTACTGTTGAACCACTCAGTACTCTTGTCTTTTATACAGTGTTGACACGATTTATTTTCTGCATTCCTTTTTTGTTGGGTAAACATCTGTATTTGGTGATATACCCTGATAAAATAGTGCTCTGTTTTCTCTGGAGATCATGTGATTTACTCCTCGTTTCTCTGGTAAAATAATGAGGCCTTTTTGGGTTGAGGCTGTTTTCGTTGGAAATCATATGATTTACCGTTGAACTCTCATTTCCAATTGCCACCAGTGATTTTTTTTTTCCTTCTTATGCTGTCGCTGCAAATGCTGTTTTATGCGCTGTTCATAGTTTTCATGATTTGGACCATCTGTAGATTCTTTAGACGACTTATCTTAAGGTTGTGTTTTTGTGTTATGGCTTTATTCTTATGGGTAAATGATGTCTTATTTATTGCAGGACCAGCATCCTGAGTATAATCTTTTTGGTACTATTGTACATTCAGGTTTCTCTCCTGATTCTGGACACTACTATGCATATATCAAGGTCTTTTCATGGTTGTTTCATTATGTCATATTGATGGTTTCTTTACGTTAATTCATGATTGGCAACAACATATTATATCTGGTTTTTGTTTCTATCCGTTCAGGATGCCTTTGGTCGCTGGTACTGCTGCAATGATTCTTATGTTTCAGTCGCAACCTTGCAGGAGGTTTTGTCAGAGAAAGTCTATATGCTTTTCTTTTCTCGCACAAAACAAAGGCCTCTAGCTAGGGTTGATTCGGTGGTCAATGGATCTAAGTCTCACGAGTCAAATGGCAGTAAGAAATCCATAATGCAAAAGTCAGGTTGTCTAGATAAACCAATTTCTACTAGACAAGTTTCTAACCATCATCTAGAGACAAATAATTCAACCAATGGCACTAAGTCGTTTATCGACAAGTTAGGTTGTCCAGAAAAATCAGTTAAAATGAAAATTTCTGCCAATCATTCTTTGACTAATAATTCAACCAATTACCTTGCGTCCAATGGCACTAAAACACCAAGAATCCTAAGGTCTGATCATGTGGAAACATCAGCTAGTGTGAAAGAGCTTTCTGACAATCATTCTGAGACACATAATTCAATCACCTCACATGGGTCCAAGTGCAGTAAGTCAACTGAGGTACACAAGTCAAGTGCTTTTGTAGAGCCAGTGGATATTGAGTCCTCTAACCACTATAGTCAGACAAGTAACTTGACCAAATCTAAGGTTGATCAAGGGGTTTCTAGCGAACATAGGAACTTCAGTGACTCTCGGAGTACCAACAAGCTCATTAGCTCTGGGAATATCAAGATTTCTGTTTATAAGAAAGAGTCCAGTGAGGAAAATGGCCATACAGCAGCTTCAGTTAATTCAGTGGAAAAGGAGAAAACTGGCTTGCTGATAAATGAAAGAAATGGCATGAGCAAAGAGTTGGCAGTTTCTCAGATTATGAAGAAAGGGCTATCTTCCTTTGGGATGAGTAATGGAGAAAATGGGCCCGTTGCTGTTGACCCTTCAGGGAGCAGTTTGCCTGAAGTAAATGGCTTGAAAATCATGAATGCATCACAAAAAAGTCTCAACTGCCAGGACATACAGAACGGCGACATCATGGGCTCTAATAACTCATGCATGAAGAGGAAGATAGAAGGCGGGCGTTCATCCATTTTTCTTGCAAGAGATTATCAATCTCGTGCAGAAGTGGAAGCATTCAAGGACTTGTATGTTACTGTGCTTGAAGATTTTAGAGTTAAAGCTTCAATTTTAATTAATTTATTTATTTTTATTCTGCTCATTCTAAATACTCTTTACTTTGGCAATTCGTTTGCATGTTCCTCATTCCTGAAAACTTGTTTTTATCCTTATGCTTCTTGAACTAATTGTCTTGATTGGTCAAAGGTAGTTAATCTAGGCTTCTTGTAGGGTAAAATAAATGCTTGTTTACTTGGGTTAGAGGGTTGTAAGTTCTATTGACACTCTTGCTTTCCCTGCATCCAGTCCCTTTGTCATTCATATGGCCAGTTGCTTGCCTAACAGAGATGAGATGGATGGAGCAAGTTCTTTCAAATTCATTTTACTAATTTTGTCTGAGATTGATGCCTCTTCACAGTTTTAAAGTTGTTCTCTTATTCATAGGAATTTTCATCCTTTTATCCCCAAGAAGTTAGGTTGTGGATAATGGGGCTGAGCATTTGTGGTTAAGATGTCCTTTACTGGCTAACTTGGTCTTTCATTCTCAACTAGACACTTGTTCTCAATGGCTTTAGATGTGTAATACAAACCATCACATAAACCCCATACATCCTTTTTCCTTGAAAGAATTAATAGATTTTCAGTTTATCTTTTCACATCTTGATTAATTTTGAGTTTTGTTGCACATGCATATTGGAGCTGGTCACTCCAGGGCTTTACTTGATGGCTATATTTAGTAAAGATTTTTCTTATTGTGGCTACTAAATTGTTACTGATTGTATTACCTCAGGATTGGAAAAGAAGCTACCACAATTTTGCGCTCATGTGGATGGTCCGAGGAAGTGCATAGTTTCATGCATGCAAAGAAAAAGTTGTGTCAAGAAGCAGGCAATACTTCATCAAATGAACATGAGAGGAAGTAAGCTCTCTTGAAGTTATTCTGATTAAGTAGTGAGCTGTAACCAACCATTTCTTGTTTTTCAAATTGATTTCTGTGCAAAGCTGCATTTGGTGTTACTAATTTGAATGCACTTTGGTTGCTAGTTAAAAGCACTGAGATAGATGAGCTTAGGGTTAGATGATTTTGTTTAGAATACTCACATGAATTGTTCATTTCAAGAATATGAAGTGTGTTTCTAGGATGCTTAGGTCCCATTTGGCAACTATGATAAAGGTTCGTGATAGTTCCCATTTGGCAACTATCAAAAAGGTTCGTGGTAGCTCTTCCCCCATGATTGCTATCATAGAAAACCATGATTAGTATCTTAGGGGTGGAAGAAGGATTACAATAAAGAAGAACTGTTGTACTCCTGAAATTCAAATTAGAATTACAACTTTACCTTTTCTAATCTGAAATTTCTGAAATTGGCAATCAACGTAAAGGACTAGAATGAACTTAGTTCAAGTGATATTGAGCTTTCTGTAAGGATTTGCAGTGACCCCACTTCGTTCATTACCTTAGATTTTATTTTATCTTAATCTTTTTTCTTAATTTCAGAAAAACGATCAATTACAATGACTCTAGAACAAAGCATATATTTGAAGGGAAGAAATTACAAATTTTCCTTGTTCTTGTGCTGCGTTATCCTCTCAATTCATCAAGGCAAATCCTTATTCTTGGCTACAGTATGGTTAATCTGGGCTGAGAATTTAGCACTCTACTTCAATCCAAACATCTTTCAGAAGTGCACAACCACACCTACCATCTTGTTTGGGTCAGCCAAAGACTTGTATACACTGTCCCTTTGCGAGCACCTTCTACCCACTGCACTCAGCTTGGGGCACTCTACTGCTATGCTGAAATTTCCAAAGGTCTCATAAGCAGGAAACCACGTGTAGAACCCCAGTAGAGAAATATCTAGGAATCCAAATGTCTACCCTCCAAAGTAAGGCTTATTTTACAATTGTTATTTAAAATCAGTAACTAGTTGATTATGTTAAGTAAAAATCTTTGAAGAACAACCTTACCTAGTTGAGGGCAGCTTTGAGGAAAGGAGTTTTGGCTCTTGGGATATTGATTATTCAAAATCATTGACCTGTTTGGTTTTGCATACAATTAGTCGGTTCTGTTTTGAATATGATAAGAGAGAGCAAATACTAAACTTCTGTGGGCAATTACATTTATTGGAGGTAAAGCTGTCACATCCAATGAGCCTTGTGGCGTGCCTTAACGTAGTAATTCTTTTTAATGTGGACATGTAATATGTTGTACTATCCAGTCTAAATGCTGATGTAGATTGAAAACTTTTGCTCTTTAAATTGTTGGAAAACTTCTTTATAATTTGATTTATTTTTAACCAAATTTTGTCGAGAGTAGTTCAGTTACATATCTGATGCAAGTCATCAGCATATCTCAGATTAAATATTGATTCTATTTGTCTACTGATTTATCCGATGAAAAGCTTTCAGGATGTCTATTCTCGCACTGATTCTTCATTAATATTATGTCTGGCTCTGTGAGTTCATAAAGCAACCAGTTCTTTTTCTTATGTTTCTGTCAGTTGTATATAATAGCTAGGTATCTTTTCTCATTTAGTTTAAGTTTCTTATTGAACATTGTAAAATGACAATATAAAAGTGGTGAGTCCAATATGACGGTACCTTTGGTCCCAATTTTCTTGTCTTGTTTCACACAATATTTGAAAGTGCTCCTAGAGTTTGCCTGGTCAACTGAAATATTCTTCATGCCAGAATTTCCCTGGATCTGCAGATGTGATGAACCGAAGAAAATATAGTTGAATATCATAAGAAATTGATGCATTAACCAAACATGATACTTTCCTTTCATTAATGATAATTTGTTATTTGCTTAGTTCCTAGTTGTTGGGGTTGAAGTTTGTGTATTTGTTTCAGTCGTATTTCCTTATATCTTCTTGGGGGAGTTGGGGGTGGGGGGCAAAATGTGCTCAATGCATCTGAGGAGGGACAGGAAAAAATGTCTACTCATGTTGTTTATAACCCTGCATTGGAACAGCTAACTCAGTTCATTATAAATAATTCAAAACTCCAAATTTGGGATGTTTTAACAAATAAAGAACTGAAGTTGGAAGGGACTAAGCGAAAGTAGTAAGGTGAGACACATGACTATATCTGAAGAATCGATATCTTGATCTTAACTGAAAATGTTATTCTTATGGGAAGTGTATTTCCACAATGTGAGTAATGATGGAAAAATGAGTTCGAAAAACTCTCCACCTCGAGACAAGGTGAGTATGCAAAATGAATAAATGGACCATGGAAAATTAGAATTGCACAATCATTGATGACATTGAACCAATATTTTCAGAAGCATTGCTCCTTTCCTATCTGAAGATTTTCTATAGTTTGGTAATTACTCACTTTTCAGAAGGTATTCGTGTATTTCTGTTCACGTTATCTGTTCCTCTCTGTACATATTCACAGCTCATCTTATAGCTCTTTGACTTTTTATGTGTCAAACAAAAATACTTTTTCCAAAATTAATTTGATGCGGCATCTTTTTATGAGAAAATGAGTGTGGCATGTGTCCTTTCATCTATTTCTTGTGCTTTTATCCTTGCTTATGTTTATTTGGGCACGTTCTGATGACATGATTTCCAGATTGGTGGTAAATGTGGAACCAACCCTAGCACTATGAAGTCTAAATTAAGTGTAATTCCTCTTAAGTTGTTCAAGTCTTGTCAATTTTATTGCTATGATGATGACTTAGTTGTTAATAAGATTATTGTTCACCTTTTGAATTTATTTTGATAGCTCTCTCTCTCTCTCTCTCTCTTTTTGGGGGGTTGGGTTGTTGGGGGTGGTGTTATCAGGTATGGATGTCTGTCTTCTTCATATACTTGTTTTTCAATTCAATTGGGGACACCAACTTATCTAGATGCATGGTGGTCTGGCAGGAGTTTACTGATATCACATGCAAAGAGAAATTTTATTCCTAAAGTTCCAGAGTCGCTGAAAGCAAGATTAGTTGAACGTCTAAGATTGTTTGGCAAAGAGAAGCGGTCATCGGGAACCTGATGAAGTCAGATCATGGTACGCTTCTTTCACTTGGACATTTGAAATTGTAAGGCATACAGTCCTAGTATTAAACTATATCAGTAACATATCAACAAGTTATAAACAATTTTTTGGTTTGCATTGTTGTTTTGATTTTGTGCATAAATGTTGCTTTATTATGATTTTGCTACAGGAATGCAGTATTACGAGCTGCTGCTAGTTTTGCCGAGTATGATGGGATTCTGTGCTTGTAAATAGTCGGCGGATGCAACTTGAGGCCACCTGGTTGCGTTTGGCAACTTTGTTATATCTATGAGGCGGTGCAGTTGGTGTTGAGAGAGAGCATTGAAAAACGCTATTCAATCTGTACAATATTCTTTTTTGGCAGTAGCACAATCCTCATTTTTATGGACCCATTACAGTTTTCTAGTTAAAAATGCGGTCTTAAGAGGAGTTTTGGATATATTCTGTTTATTGTAACCCCTGATATTACAGTAATGTGGTACATGTAGAAACTAGAAGCATCATCTTTCTATTTAGTTTTATAAGGGCTTGCTCAATTTGGTGGGTGGGCTGTTGTGTAATATCGAGTTGCATGTGCATCATCCATGATACTTGGGCGTTATGCGAGGGCGTGGAGGTCCTTTATTTTATTTTCTATTTTATCTCCTAGGCCCAAGCTAGTTAGCTCTTTAAGAACTCCCTCATTTTATTGTCTTCCTCTTGTTTGCATTTAACAATATAGAATTTGATGTGGCATTACTAGTTAAACCAAAATTTATATATTTATAATTTATTTATTTCCAATACGTTGTGCTGATTCCAGAAAAGGGTGTTTGGTTTTATTTTCATCATATAAAATAAAAAAAGAAAACAATCACTTTTTCATTATTTTTATCGAAATTATTTTATTTTATTTTTATAATTTTTTAAAACTTATCATATCATTGTATTATCACATGAATTAAATTTAAATTTGTTGATATAAATTTGATGAGGGTCCGAATTGTAATACAGGTACTCCGATTTTGATTTATATTAGGTTTAACCTCCAAGGTGGAGGTCTTCCGTTGATGATGTTTGAGAATCCTGCAATCAAGGTAAATGTTAGGCTAGCCGAGTGGTCCTCGGTTTAGGCCCTCCGACGCTCAAGTCAGTATTTGCAATATTTTGCAATGGAGTAAGGTAGTTTCAGAGTGTCTTTTTTTTTGCATACCTTGTGAGGCAAGACAGAGGAATTTTTATATTCTTCCCCTTGCAGGAAATGATAGGTAAGCCCTTGGCTTACTCTTGGGGTCTTCAACTTCTCAAAGGGGCAATTAGTCTATTCCCCTATTTGAATTTTGCTAGCTAGATGTCCTTTCATGCTACAGGACGGGACGGTATACTGGGTGGCGCCTACCGTGTCAGACAGTGAGGGGATGGCATGCGCCATTAATGCGGTGGCGTGGTGCTAGTCAACACATTTAATACGGTGGCAGAGTACTGTGTAGAATTTGACCTCCTATCAGCGTGATGGGGGTCGAATATGGTCGATACTATCTGAGGGCTTTAAGGCGCCCACCTGGGCCTGGGGGAGACTGGTCGAACATGGTTGACGTGTCCCATGGGCCCTAGGCCGTTGTCTGATTGCTGGGCCTTCCGGGGCCACTACCTGGTCGAACAGGGTCGACGTTGCTCATGGGCCTAGGCCGTTGTCTGAACTTTGGGCCACCCTATATCAAAATTATTCATTATCGTTTTAAAATTAATAATATATTTTTTTAAAAAATAAATATAAAAAGTATATATTAATTATTTTATCAGTTCTATATATATTTATTCATTATTTATAATAAATCACTCAAATATGTTTTTATTTTAAAAACATAACTACTTTTTCAATTTTTAAAAATAATTAAAAATAAAAATAACTTTTAGACATAAAATGAGGAGGTCGGTGAAAAACCCTTCAAAGAGTCAAACGTTATCCATTTTCAATACCACAAGTGGAAGTCCCCAGAACGTAGGGAGCTAGAGTGGGCCTTCTGTCACATTTTAAAATCCAAAATGACCTGGCCTCCATTACACCAATCCCTTATTATATATAGCGACAACACTTTCTCTGTATACCGCTCAGATATTCCATCGTTTTACAATTCTAGTCTCGTTTCCTTTTACAGTACGCAGCAACAATGGCAGATGAGTTGATTCTACTGGATGTGTTCGATAGTATGTTTGGGATGAGGGTTAGAATTGCATTAGCTGAAAAGGGTCTCAAGTATGAGCAGAGGGAGGAGAACTTGGCCAACAAAAGCCCGCTTTTGCTTCAGATGAACCCAGTTCACAAGAAAATCCCTGTTCTGATTCACAATGGAAAACCCATTTGTGAGTCGCTCATAATTGTTCAGTACATAGATGAAGTGTGGAAGGATAAGTCTCCGTTGTTGCCCTCTGATCCTTACCAGAGAGCTCAAGCTAGGTTCTGGGCTGATTTTATTGACAAAAAGGTAACTTTTTCTTTTGTTTGTTCCTGTATAATTATTTAGTTTTGGTAGAGAAGTTGGATTAGAATTCTTGTTCTCGGTTGAGCTTTTTGTTGAAGCATTAATTAAAAATCAATTTTTTATGTGTATATGTGGGGATATGACGTAAGTTAAAAAGACTTTTGTCTTATAATTTAAGCTATACCTTAATTTAAGTTATATCCTTGATTTATAATTCTACCTTAATTTAAGTTTTACCTTAAATTAAGAACACTTCTTGTCTTACAATTAAGCTATACCTTAATTTAAGTTTGATCCTGACTATGGATAACCCTTCTTATTCGGAAAATACATCTACTTCTAGGGAATATGTATCCAAAAAATGAATTTTTATCCCCACAGAGGTGAAAAGCTAATAAAGAAACCTATCAATCATAGATATGTTTTTATTTTCTTACCATTATTTGTAAAAGAATGTTTATGGCAATTTGATGTTATTGTCTTGACTATATATGGGTTTATATGTAATACTAATTTGTCATGCGGTGATGTATATATTAATAACATTCATCATAATTTTTATACTTTAAAGGCCCGTTTACTTGGTGATATAGGATGTAAAGTGGTGGGATGAAATGATGACATAGAAGAATTAGAATAATATTATACTTTATAAATTATATATATTTTGTGGGATGATACGAATGATAAAAGTGGATCAATATATTGATTGTTTAATTTGATGGATGATAATATTAAGATAAATTTTAAAAAGATTAAAATACCCTTTATTTAAAAAAGAGAGAGAGAAATAGAATGTAATATTTGTTTTTTAGTTGGCAATAAGGTGCTGAAAATTCTTTCCACAACCCAGCATGTTAGTTAAAAAATTGAATGTGTAGTTGGTGCCACGGCCGTAAGTTATTTGAAGTGGTGGCACTGTGATGTGATTGTTTCATAACATCGAAAAGGGGCGATGTCTCATTCATCAAAATTAAGCATTCATGTTGGGCTTGAGTTTTATACTGGGTTCCCTATCCTATTAAGTAAACAAGATATTAGGTGGAATAACATGCCTTATTCCACCTAATATTAACAAAGTAAACTAGGCCTGAAATGGTTTGGCGTTGCAATGTATGGATGGCATGATTTTTGCTGTACTTTGGAGTGTTTTGTGAAGTTACACTTTAGTTTACTGATTGAGTAACTCGCAATTTACTCCCTCTCTTATGTCTATTTTAACACTTAAATTCCTGCTATATAAGTAATCCTTAGCTAAATTCTACAATATGATAATGTTATCCATACCTTTGTCATAAACTGTTCTCTGGAATTTTTGTTATTTTGTTAATTGACCGAATTAAGCAAGAAAGTGAAAGTTTAGGTGTGAACCAAATTGAAAAAATTGACCAAAAATGTGATTTAGTTTTTTGGTATTAATTTTCCTTAAGATTAGGTTTATTTTCATTTTAATTCTTAGGAAACCATGATTTAGGCATTAATGAAAAGGCTACTTGGATTGCTACTTGTTCTTGAAATCATTATCGTGGTTTTCTTTGTATATTCGCAGAGCTTAAAAATTTATTTTCTGTATTTCGAGACACCAAAAATTACTATATGAAGTGCTTCACAAAGATGTCATGTAAATCTTGTGAGAAAATGTGGGAAATTGTGGTGTGTTAGTTTAGAACTTGCACAACTTGCACCAACTGCTAAAAATAGCCATGTTGATAAAAAATTACAGATATTGCAATACTCCTTTTGGTTTTTGTTCCGTAATGATTAATGACCCTACTCTGGATGTGAAGAAATGGGCTTACAGTTAAGCTTAAAGAGTATTGTCTTACATTAAAATTAGCTAACACCTGTAGAAGGGCATTTGTAGAATTCTTTGATAGTGTCACCTTAAAATCCTGACAACCACCAACAGGAGAGGTTAACCTTCTGTTGAATGGTGGACAAAGCTGAATGTTAGGGTGTAAGCATAACAATGAGAGTTTATTTGTAATTAGTTAGTTGAGGGTGCATATAATGTATCCTAGATTGTAAGGAGATACATGTACACCAGCTAGTTTGGGCTATTCAAACAATGCTTAATTAGGGTCAAGATATTAAATAAAGATGAAATATGGTTTGCAATAGAAGATTCAAAATACAAGATTACACTTGGGATACGTAGCACTTCCTTGTATTCCAAAGCCCTTCTTTATTAATTTGGGTGTTGAGAAATTGGTAAACCTTGTTAAGGTATTATTATCGTGATAAGTGGCATTTTTCTGTCTGTTATAACTTCATCAACAATACCCTCTATATATTATTAACTATTCTAAAAATACATTTATTTGTATTATCTTGACAAATAGATATTCGAGTCTAGTAGAGGAATATGGACCAAAAAAGGAGAAGAGCAAGAAGCTGCAAAGAAAGAGTTCATTGATGCCCTTAAGTTGCTGGAAGGAGAGCTGGGGTCCAAACTTTACTTTGGTGGTGACAACTTTGGGTTTCTTGATGTGGCCTTAGTTACTTTCTATAGTTGGTTTTATGCCTATGAGGCTTTTGGCAATTTCAGCATTGAAGAGCATTGCCCCAAAGTGATAGCCTGGGCCAAGAGGTGCATGGAAAAAGAGACTGTCTCCAAGTCCTTGCCTGATCATCAGAGGGTTTATGAATTTGTCTTGCTGCTGCGGAAGAAGTATGGCATTGAGTAATGGTACTAGTATGTTCTCTTATCAGTCTGCTTTGCTAGTTCCCACTGTTTCAGAAGGTATGATTATATATGTCTTTGGCCGCATTTTAGCTTTGGACATTTTATGTGTTATATTGTTTAGGATGTCTTCTCTATGTTCTATAGTAGTGTGTTAAAATAGGACAGTGAAGTGATATTAGCCAGATATGGGTGATGGTAGTGAATATGGTTTTACTGTCCAAAGTACAATGATGTAAGATTTTCTGGTAATATTTGTACTAGAATGAACTTTCTTCACGTGATGTTGAGCTTTGTGGAAGTATTTGCAGTGACCATTATGTTCATTATCTTAGCTTTTTTTTTCTTCAGAAAAGCAATCCATCACAATAAATGACTCTGGAACAAAGCATATATGTAATGGGAAAAAATTACTACTACCATTTTCTTGTGCTGCAGTATCTTTTCAATTCATCAAGGCAAATTCTTATTCTTTCTTGCTCGCACGGTTAATCTGGCCGAGAATTTCAGCACTTTATTTCAATCCAAACATCTTTCTGAAGTTTATAACCACATCTACCATCTTTTCTGGATCAGCTAAAGACTTGGATACACTCTCCCTCTGCAAGCATCTTTTACCCCATGCACTCAGCGTGGGGCACTCTGCTTCCATTCTAAAATTTCCAAAGGCCTCATAAGCAGGAAACCACATGTAGAATCCCAGAAGAGCAATATCTAGGAATCCAAACGTGCCCCCTCCAAAATAAGGCTTATCTCCCAATACTCCTTCAAGCACCTTTAAGTTCTCTATCAGCTCCTTTTTCCCCTCTGCTGCCTCGTGTTTATATCTGTGCCACGTTATCTTGCCCCCAGCACCGTATATCTGCACATACATATTCATTGATTTCTGGTGATTCTCTTTTCTGTACTATAGAAGATAGGAATGAACATATGTGAACTTACCTTTCTGTCGATGAAGTCAGCCCAGAACCTAGCTTGAGATCTTTCATAAGGATCAGAGGGAAGAAGTGGAGCTCTATCCCTCCAGACCTCATCAATATATTCAACTGTGATAAGAGACTCACAAACAGGTCTCCCATTGTGAATCAGAATTGGGATTTTCTTGTGGATTGGGTTCATTTCCAGGAGCATTGCACTCTTGTTTGGCAAATCCTCCTCTCTGTATTCATAACTGAGTCCCTTCTCTTCCAATGCAATTCTGACCCTGGCACAAAACATGCTTGGCCAGAAACTTAACAAAGTCAGTTTTTCAGCCATTTTCTTGATTGAGCTAGACATGGGACAAGTTCTTGGGGTCTATATTTGAGATGGATAATTTCTTTTGAGTATTGCAATTAACTGGGTAGCCAATTGGGCTATCTATTTATAAGAAAATTATTGAAGTGGGGATGAAGTTATTCTTTTGAAGTGGACCAATGAGAAATGGTCTTTAGAGGTCTATGATTCTTGCAAATTCAAAAATATCATCTTCTAGAAGCCAGATATTAGTGGAGAGAGTAAAATAATTGCTTTCTTCAGGACAATTAGGTCAGTATTTTACATGGGTTTTGGTCAAGTCACAATTGTGTTTTATTCCAAGTATTATTTCTATTCTTGAGAAGAAAGACCTGGAATCCACCCCCGCTCTTCTTTGGCTTATGAGTTCTTGATTAAAAATATTTATTTTGGGATTTAATTTGGGCTAAATTTTTTTTGTTCCTCTGTGTTATACAAAATAGGTGGTTTACCTTCATGTGAAAAAAAAAAAAAGGGTGAAACTTCCCCTATGTTTTTAAAATTTAGATTACTGGCCCCTTCCGTCTATTTGAATTGAATTTTCTATTGAAAGACCGAAATACCCTCATATATATAATTACTTTATATCCTTATGTTTTTCCTTTTCTTTTATTTAATCTAAATTAAATATCTCATGTATTTATAAAATACATAAGATATCTATATAAACTAAATACTATCTAATATTTATAAAATTATATATTCATACATATATATAAAATTATACACATATAAAAAATTATATAAATACGTATATGCATAATATGTATGTATATGAAATTATTTATGACATATCTATATATATATAATATATATATGTTTCTTTTTCTTATGTTTAATCTAAAATTAAATAATTTTATATTTATGAAATATATAACATATTTATATAAATCAAATACTATATAATATTTATAAAAAATTATATACATTCACATATATAAAATCACACACATATAAAATTATATATATACATATATGCAAATAAAATTATTCATAACATATTTATATACATTAAATACTATTTATTATTTAAAAAATTATATACACATACATATATATAAAATTATTTATGACATATCTATATACATATATATGAAAGATATATTTTTCCTTTTGTTTAATCTAAAATTAAATAGTTTTATATTTATGAAACATATAACATATTTATTTAAATTAAATACTATTTAATAGTTATAAAATTATATATACATGCATATATATAATTATCAAAACTAAATAATTTCATATTTATAAAATATATAACATATTTATATAAATCAAATACTATATAATTATATAAAAAAATTATATACAGGCATATATATATAATCACATATATATATATATACATATATAGATGTAAAATTATTCATAACACACACACACACATATATATATATATATATATATATATTGGGCAAAAATATTTTTACCCTCTTGTGTTATACGAAATGGGCGGTTTACCCCATGTGATATATTAAGGATATAATAGTTATTTTATCTATAAAAAATCACAATTACTCGTATTTTTGGGCACGTGTACTCTACTTATGGTCTCAGGGGAGGGTTTCACTTGTTTTTAGAAACATAAGGCAGTATTTCCACATTTTTTTTTCATAGGGGATAAACCACCAAAATCATTTTTTTAAGAAGGCTAAAAATACATTTTTCCGATTTAATTTTGATGATATTGTTAACAAAAAAGCTCTTAAGGTGTAAGAATCGTAAAATCTTGAGAAGCTTCTACTACTCTCACTTTTCTATTGGTCAAAGAAATCCTATTTTTCTGACCATAGTATATTGTATCGGTCAATTTTGGAAGCCCTCCATGATTTAGAAAATGGGGAAACATTTTCAGTCTAATTTTTATTCAAATTCAACTGGAACCATTTTCTTTACTTGGAATGATGCCATGAAACCCTCTGGCAACAATTAGTCTTGGTCCATGGATTCTTCAATATCGGTATTTTACCTACCAGTATAAATTCTAACCAATAGACACAAAAAACTAGTCTTGAATTTGTATGTATGAATGTAAAATATGCTTATTTGAATTTTTTGAGAGCTGGCTGTCACACTCGTCAAGATATACGTTTAGGGTTTGTTTGCTTCAATTGATTATGATTGATAGATGTATAATCACTTCTAATTTGTTGTTTGTTTGCCTTGATATAAGCCCATGATAATTCATTCGCCCTGTAGGCTTGATACATTTTCGTTGGGTTGGATAAAATTTAAAAAAATCAAATTACCCTTGATTAATATGTAAAAAAAATTATTAAAATAAATAATAAAATGTTATAATCGTAAAATCATATGTTTTGTTTTAATTTACTTTTCAGTTAATTTTACCAACAAAAGGTGAAATTATATTGCTTTATCTTAATAAACTTAAAACGTAACCATTTATTTATATATCATTCATAATCACATCACTCCAAGCAAACTATCCCTTACTTGACACAAGAATCACATAAAAGGAACAAAATATACTTCTTTCATGGCCACAAAATGTTGCGTCTTTAGCTTTAGGGTAAAGGTACAATAACAAATATCAATTACTATTTTCTTCTTTCCTTCTCTAAAATGTGTGTTTCTGTGATATATATATATATATATGTATACGTGTATCGATGTGGGTAGTTCAAAAATATGTTTAAACAAGTTGAATATTATGTTATGCCCTTAAAGGTTTGTATTCCTTTTATTTGAGACAGTTTGGTTTGAATTAGGTTGTGATATAGAAGATCTCATCTAATGGAGAAAACGTGTTTCAATGGTTCAAATTCTCAGGATTGGATATGAGAAGGAGTCATGTGGGAACCATCTGTAAAGTATAAATATACAATTTTAGTTATTTATAAGTTTATATTCATTTTAACTTTTATTGTCCTCAATATTCTTTCAAATTCTTAGTTTCCTCTTTTTCCTACAAACACTAATTTGAGCATAGAAGAATATTCACATGGGCGTATCCCTCGTGACCTTAATCCTTAATGTGACTTCAAAATCAGATACAAATTTTGAAGCTCAACTCGACTTAATCCTCACATGAAGAGATTTTGAAACATAGAACCACATATGGATAGATAGGGAGAGATATAGAGGGTGGGGGTGGGGGTGGGGGTGCTTCTTGCCAATGAAATCACCAAGAACCTAGCTGGATCTCTCTCGTCAGGATCAGTGGGAAGGAGTAGTGGAAAATTATTGTCCTTTCAAATATAGTGGACTACATTCAGAGTGACTAGTCTCCTATTGTAAATCAGTAAGTACTGGAATTTTCCTGTGAACTGGATTCATTTCCAGCACAAGTGGGCGTAGGCAACTCTTTTTCCTTGTACTCAAAATTGATTTCCTTCTCTGCCAATGCAATCCTAACCCTGGGAATTCACTCATCAACACCCCCCCCCCCCCAAACACACACACACACACAACCCCTCCTTTTCCACACAAATGCTCACTTTAGACAACTTATATTTATTTTTAAATATTAATTCTCAATTAATTTAATTACAGATTATTGCACGTGTCCATAATCCCTATCGCAATCTAGCTAATGTAATATAATTTTACTGGAATTTTTGGGGGTTGATCTCATCATCAGCTAGGTTGGATCAGAGAACTCACATTAGTTTTGGACTTATATGGGAAACATAGAAGTTAGGATGATCCGATTAAGATTCAAATTCACATGTCCAAACCCATAAAAGATTTCATTTTTTATAGAAATAATTTAACATTAAATCAATTAGTAATTTTTTATGCCAATCTCTCGTTTAATTTCTAACATTATACAGTTACGATCCTCCTTTTGATAAAGGGAAAAAGGAAATATTGGTATGCTATCCATAACTAGATATTTTCTTTTAAAAAAAATTCAACAGGTTCTGTGCTATAACTGGAGGCCAACAATCATGAGAGAGGCATCAAACTCTGCATTTTCATCTCTATCTATTTTTGTCTTTTATTTAATATACTTGGCACTTATTTATGACGTAGAATAAATTAATTCTTAGGTTATCTAGTAACTTGTGTAGGGGTTTGACACTCCACCTGACTGTCTTCCCTAGCCCCTTGCCTTCTCTTCCTATTTTGTGATATGAGGGTGATGAAATATCTATTGAAATAGATAATTTACATTTATATTGTTTAAATACAATTTTGACCTTTAATATTGCACAACTAACTAAAATTATAAGAGTTTGAATACAAAAACTACATTCATTAGTATATATTACAAGATTATCCCATGTGAGCTTTAAAATTGCCACAAAACCTCCTGTGAAAAAAATTGAGCCTGATCAATTTATCGTGTTTCAGCCACAAACCTCTTGAATTACACGCATAGATAGCTAGTAGGAGAAGTAACTTCGCGTATGAATTGTCCATAATGCCTTTGAGGGGGTTTAGTAGGCTTTTTTTAAATCAAAAATTTCCGAACTCTATTGTTAAGTTTTTCCTTTTCATTTTACTTTGAAAAATGGTCCTCCCTCTCTCCTTTCCTTTCTCTCCTTTCTCTGTTTTCTGTGTAAAGGTATTTTCCTTGTTGGTTTTGTTTCTCACTCAAAATAAAAAGGGAAATGTCCACAGGCTCATTGCGCAACAAAAGCCGAGGATCGAATCATGCTTTGAATTTGAGATTTAGTTCTGCACCTATGTGTGAGTGTAACTTGAGATGCAATGTTAAAATGGTTGAATTTGAGCAAAAGCCCACCAAGAGAAGACTTTACTACAGATATTCCAACCAAGTTTGCAATTTTTTTTATTGGTCTAATCCAATGAGTGCTACATGGTTTTCTCTTGGCATTCCTGCTGTTCCTCCAAGGGTGACATATCACCAAGAAGAAAAAGGGGAATTAGATGAAATCTCAGTAGAAAATGAGGAAATCTCGCTAGTTGTTTTCGCTATTCCAGCAACAAGGAGTCATGAAAATTGGACTCACATACACGTTTTGTGAATTTTGCTTGCAGCTTTCGTTGTTGTCATTGTGCTTTTGTTGAAAAATTAGGGATGTAGAATATGCTAAATACCCCATGTGTTATTGTATGTGTTATGTGTTCCTTTTTTTATTTTCTAGTTTCATTTCAATGTACTATCAGTTTTAATTTTTGTTTAATTTGGTCTAATCCATTCTATGTTATTTTTAATCTCAATTTTTAAGCTTTATTTTGGTTTTCCATTGTATACTAAACACTTAAACACATTATTGTAACGCAATCCATGTAGTAATCTACTTTTCCAAAAGGCAACCCAAACACTTAACCGTAAATAACTAAAAAGTGTCAAACAACTATAATATAGAGTTGCCAAATGTCACCTTCATATTAAAAAATGAGCCACAAAAACCCCTTGTGAAAATTGGAATTGTCCATGCATATTTAATAACTTCCAAAAAAGGGTCATCTTACCACCCATTTGAACACATTATTGTAAGTTAATTGACCCCGAAGGTAACCCAAAGACTTAACCGTAAATAACTAAAAAGTACCAACCATCTATCTTATTGGGGTTGAATGACACCTCTATATAAGAAAAGGGCCATGGAACCCCTCTGTGAAAAATAGAATTGTACATTAAAAAATTATAGCTTCCAGAAAGAGGCCATGTTAACAACCTGTGCAAAATGAATGTAAATATTTAGACCCCGATGTAGTCGCCATATTGTTTCAACTTTTATTAATAGATTGAATCTTCTAGAATACAATTACAATTGTAAGGTATATTTTGTAGAATATATTACACAACAGTTATTAAATATCACCCTTGGAAAAACAAAAGATGAAAAGAGGCATTGGAAGGATAAATCAGTTGGACCATATTTTAAGAGCTCATTTGTTTTCATATTCAAAATCCCTTTTCATTTTCCATACAAAATGAAAATAGAAAACTATCACTTTTTCTATCCATTTTCACTCAAAATATTTCTTATTTTCAGTTTCAACTCTTTTGTAAACCTACCATATCATCCTACTACTATATCAATCAAATTCAAATTTGATTTGATATAAAGTACCCATTATCATTTTAAAATTAATAAAATATGCAAATATTTTAAAAAATAAATCTTTCTAAACATAAAAAATATAAATCAACTAACTTTTCAACCCTATACCTACTCTAATTATTACTTTCTAAGAAAATATCTAAATAGAATTTTATTTTTCATTTTCAAACCAGAATTACTTTTCCAACTTTTGTTTTTGCATGAAAATGAAAATGGCCATTGAAAACATATCCAAATGGGCACTAAATAATTAATAACACAACCCTTTCTCCATTTTGGCATTGTGATGTTTATATATAAAAAATTACAAAACCATCAATGAATGCTCCCTATGCCCGTCAACCAATATTAAAAAACCAACCAAAAAGCAAAACCAAATGCTTAGCTTATCGTATACACAACTATCTCCAATCCCCATCAAACAAAAACTAAGTCAGTGCATATGCTTATGCATCACTTGTCCCAATTAACAATAAGGGAAACAAGTATGGACAAAACAAAAGGCTATTCACATATTATGGACCCGTTTGGTTTTATTTTCATTTTTAGTCTTTATTTCTACCATTTTCAGAATTTGAAAAGTTAGTGAAAATGAGTTGAAAATGAGTTTGTATTTGGATAGATTATTGGAAAAGTAATGATTATGTTAGGTTCAGTAGGTTGTAGGTGGAGAGAGATATAAATAATAAAATAAAAAGAGAAGATATATAAGTTATTGAGAGAAGATATATAGATTACTGGAGAATGTGTTTTAAGAATAAAAATGAGGTTCGGTGAAAAATGTAAAAAGTGATGTGTTTTCATTTTTAAATATTAGCAAAGTGTGAAAATGGGGTATGAAAATGAAACCAAACAAGGCCCTATGCCATGAAATACAAAAACTAAGGAGTTCTGTTCAGGGTATCTCTTCATTGTTCAAGGTCACTATACCCTTTTTCTTGACCTGATGCCTGCCAATACATCTGCAATTTGTAGCCTTCTTAATCTTTTCCTAATTGTCCGCCCTTCACTTTGTGCAGTTGGATTTTCTTCAAACTGATCAGGAGTAGGTGCAAATGGACCTGCACTTGCTGCACCATGTTGCAGATTTTCGAGCAGGTTGGGCACAGGTTCTGCTGCAGGCTGAGTTTGAGCTGTAGTGGACTTTTTCCTTCTTTTGCATCCAAGTAAGTCTTCATTCCTCCCCCTATTCCCTTTAATGTTCAAGTAGCACAATAATGTTAGTTTAAGTGGTCTATGGAGCATTTAACATGGTTTGCACCCTAGAGTAGGCTCTAGTTTTCCTTACTTTCTTTGTATTTTGATTTGAATTTGGAGGCCCTTGCTCTTGGGAATGTCTATTATCAGCATTTCCAGTAATTTCTCTAGCATAGGAATATATAAATGAATATGTGATCTTATTGTGGGTGAAAAATTTAAAATACAGTTTGATGTATGAATACCTACCTCAGTAGGGATTGGGATTCTACTGCCTAGCATCTGTTTGTTGTATATTTTCAATGCCCTGAGCCTGTACCTCCTCATTACCCTAATTTCCCTGAAATGAAAAAAGAAAGATGTTGTTAACTAAAATTTGATGAAGTTCATTACATTTAACAAAAATAGCATGGGCAGTGTAAATTTACCTCACCTTGACCTCACCTTGCACAACTTTGATATGGGGTGTGTTGGATTTTGACAAGTTGCTCTATTATGTCCTTTTTGAAGGCAATTTTCCCAAGTATGAGTGAGTTCTTTTCTTGTGGATCTTGCTACCTATATCTCACTAGGTCCCATTCTCCTAAGCTTCTTTGGCCTTCCTTTCTTTACTTTTAGTTTTGGTGCCTTAAGATAGGGGTCAATGCTGTCACTCTTGATGTATCTATTCTTTCCAGGTATAACATGTATCATCTTGCTGTAGGCACCTAAATACATCTCTTTCTTGTAGCATGCATTAACAAAATCTTTCAAATCTTTTTTTCCTTCAGCAATGGCTGCATATGCATGTGGACAAGGGTATCCATTCAACTGAAAGATACCACAACTGCACTCCTTAACCCTTAAATCCACCATATGCTTGTTCAACAAGTGATCAATTTCATACTCATCTCTCTACACCTATGTTGCAAAACAGTTTCTTGACTACCATTTGACATTTTTTAATCTTCTTTAATATGTTGGAATAGATGTTTCTAGGAAATTTCTCCATAGCTTTGTCTTTTCATTTGCAGCCTAGACATAAGCTTGCATCTAATCCATTCTAACATGCTAATTATGGGCTTATCTCTGGCAGGTAGGATGTAACTGTTAAAAGACTCACTAAGATTGTTTCACTATGATGTTAGACAAGCATTTTCTAGAGAAATAGCTCATACTCTAATGCTCTGTAGGAACCTTTCTCAACTAGTCTACATCAGTCTCATAGTCAGGGGCCTTCTTTAGGTTAGCCTGTTCAATCTTCTTCATCCACATCTCAAATTCATTCTTATTTGCTGTGCTTGCTGCATTCCAGAACAATTGTCTCATTTAGTCATCTCAATGCTTCATCTTGAAGTTGTCATATATATGCCTCAAACAATACCCATGTCACACTGAGGCACAAAACTTTTTATAGCTTCCACTAGTCCTTTTTGCCTATCTGAAATGAAGACCCATCTATTCTCACCCATACCTCCTACATCTTCTAGTAGCTTTATTAGAAACCAAGTTCAATTTTCTCTATTTTCCACCTGGACAACAACCCATGCAATAGGGGAACATATTGTCATTCCCATCATTCCCTATAGCTACTAACAACTACCCTTCATGATTTGATTTCAAAAAGCATACATCCAGTCCAATAATTCGCCTGCACCTCATTAAAAAAACCATCCCTCAATGCACTTAGCCTATAATACAACCTTCAAATGTTGGTGTCTCAATCTCTTGGTTTCTCCTTAAAATCACCTTGATTCCTTCATTAAATGCAATGACAGTCTGAGTATAATCTCTTAAATACTCATATTGAACACTATCTCTACCCCTAATCAAGTTCAATGCCTCTCTTCTCACTCTTGTTGCTTTCCAATATCCAACATTAACATTGCATTTGCTCTTGATAAGGTTGACCATTCCTTGGGTTGTAACACCAGGATGATCTCTCGCTGTCTTTTCTATTCTCTTTGCAAGGTACTTAAATGTAGCAAGTCTATTCTCATACAATCTTACACATGTGTGTTTTCCTTTAATGGTCTTGATTTGGAATGTGATTGAAACTTGTATAAGAGAAACATAGATTATCCAATTGTATCCTCGATTTGCACTTAGCTGTAATCTTTATATTTTCATTCTTCTTGTATCTAAACTTGAACCCATTCCTAAGACACTAATCTACAAGAGCCTCTTTAAATACATGTGCACTTGCAAATTTCATGCCAACCACTGGTATAAAGCTTTGCATCTTCATCATTTCTTTAAATGTTGGATGCCTTAGCCTTTCATCATTTGAACCGTAGAGACTGTGCAACTCAGAATCATCCTCTGGATCACTGAACCATTGACTATCCTCATCTCTTATTTGTGAGTTGTCTTGTTCAACACGTGTGCTTGATATCTCATTTTTTCTACAGCTCATTCTTCTCAACAGCCTTCTCATTTTCTGTACCATACCGAGTTTGGTGTGTTCCATAGTCTTTTAAGCAAAAATGTTATCATCAGAGGAGTCCTCAACATCTTCAACCTTCTCAATAGGAGCATCTGAGTCCACTACATCACAAGCTTCATCACTCACTCACTGCTTTTGACTTAACATAGTCCTCATCACAAGCCTCATCACTCATTGCTTTTGACTTAACATAGTCTTCATCACAAGAATAATCTAGCTCTTCAGTTGCTTTAGATGCTCTACCAACTCTTGAAGAATCATGCTCAACTTGTGGCTCACTATGATAACTGTCTTTATCAAAAGCAGGCCCAATAGAGTGATATACTCCATCAAGCTGTGTTGTGTCATTCATCATTGAAAGAGTGTTTTCTCTTGCTGACAGGTACATAAAGTCCACATTTCCTTGTGGCAACTATTGGGAATGACACTCAGCCCTTACTTGCTCCCCTTTATGTACTTCTAAAGGTTTTGTTTGAACAAGTACATGCACTGTAGCATTCTTATCAATTGGATAACTAGCTATATGTTCTTCATGTATAACAGTTGCAACAATTTCACTCAAATGTTCACTCTGAACCTTTCTTTTGGTTTTCCTTTGAGTGGACCTCTTTTGTGGTACTCTACTCTTAGAAGTTTTCTTGACTGCTGCCAAACTTAATTGCTTCAACCTTCTTTCTTCTCCTCTCTTCCCTTTCCAACCTCTTCATCTTTTTCATATATCTCTGATATTAGGCCACATTCATGTCACCATGTGTATAACCACCAAATTCATCACATCAAACTCGTTCTTCGACCCTAGCCACATTAATTACCCTTTCAACTCCTTCATCCTCAGGCACTTAACCTTCAACCTTTGCACCCTCCTCAATAGCCACACCTTCAACCCCTGCAATAACAACCTCATTAAGCATTGCATCAGTTACCACACCCTTAACCTTTGTTGCAACACCTTCATCAAGCTTTGCCTCAATAGCCACACCATCAACCCTTATACCCTTAGGCCCTTCATCCTCAACACCTGCACACTTAATCCCTGCAAACTCAGCCCCTGCACCCTCAATATATGTAGCTCATCAATAGATGCATCTATATTTTTAGTAACACATGCAGAAACACACTCAAGAACTGCATCACCATTTGCAACCATCATATCTGAAGATATACCCTCAGCAGCTTGGCCATCAGCAACAGGTGCTTCATTATCTGTATTACCATTTGCAGCCACACATTCACCATCCCTTGCCTCAATACCTTAGCCATTACCAGGAGGTTGCTCATTCTCTACCTCTTGAATTGCAGTATCCTTAGATGGATTTCCCACAATATCAAGTTCCTCAACACTAGGTTTCTCATCAACACCCTCATCAAGTACCCCATCACTAGCCGGAACATCCTAAACATAATGACCATTTGCATTTGTATCATTTTGCTGAACATGAGTATTCATACCAAATGGCTCTACTTGATCATGATCAACATTTTTAACATGAGGATCATGCACATGTTCTTCAACTACATTAGATGGCTGCCCTTCATATTGAGGATCATCCTTATAATTACATTGAAATGTTATTTGATTAATCATCTCCTGAACACCTTCTTGGCTCTCTGAGTAGTCATTAGCTAGGATATTCCCTTGTGTATCTATCATAAGTAGAGGGTTGCCTGTATCCTCAGCATATATGGGGCAAACCTGATCTACCCTTGCTGTACTACCTCACAATTTCAGCAATGGTATGCTTACTTAGCACTTGCCTTAGCCCATTCTCAAAAGAGTATCCACGAACTTTGAAATAAAAAACAACAGATGCCGCACGCCCCCTAGACCATGTATACACGTCATAAAGCAGCTCTAGGTTGGGGGTGTCTATAAGAATGTCTTTGAAAACATTCCTCCTGCCACCACTATATTGTAAGTTGGGATTGCTCACAAAATGACCCATATCCATATTTCAAAGTCAATAGATGGATAATCCATGTGACCTGCAATCAAGTAAATTAATAAGTCCTACTAGTCCCTAAACCAAAAATATAATCCATTAATCAAACTGCAAGCACATTTGTTATTTTGTTAAAAAAAAAAAAAAGGGCCAAATTATCCCCATGACAACTTTGTCAATATACACTACCATCTCATATAATAATAAAAAAAGGCATTATTACCCCTATGTCAACTATGTCAACATTTAAACCTCATATAATACTAATGGGCCTACTATCCCAATGTTAGAATACTCTACACCTAACAATCATATGATAATAATGGGCCTTGTTACACCCTTTGTCAGAATAAAGGACAAAAGAAAAGGCAAAGTAACCCCACGTGTTTTCAAAAAAGAAGTTAGTCAACATCAATCAACTTTTCAATAATGTTAAACATAAACATATACATACATATAAACAAACAATCACTTGGGTTCAAAACCAAATTCTTAAGAATTTTAAGGGATCAAAACCAACAAAAAAATTCCAAAAAAATTTCTAAAATACATATCATTCTTCACAAACTGAGTTTAGGTCTTCCCCACCAATTCAGCCCCATTCAGAGAAGATGAGTACAAATGGGGACCACATTATAAGACAAAAAACACCTGCCACAACAAAAAACTATTAAACAAATGTGTTTATGTTTATTGTCTTTATTGCTCAGCTATGGAGAGTTCCCAAAAAAGGAGACACACCCAACCCACAACAATCAGCATGCGTTGCACACACAATATCAATGGAAACATACATTTTGCACAAAAATGGCATGTCATTATATCAATAATGCACATAGCAATTTGAAAAATAGAAGGAAAAACAAAAGGCAACATACCTGGAAGGGTTTTTCATAGGATGGTTCTTCTTCGGTTGCAAACGTTTTCTATGAAGTATGATTTGCTCACGATGTAATGCAGAAAATGATTGAAAGGGTGATATCTTCGCGTTGATTTCCCTTGGATGGAAGAATTTTTCTTTCAGACAGAGTGAAAGAGAGAATTTGGAAATTTTATGATTTTTGAGTATGTAATTTTTTTTTCTCCTTTCATTCCAAATGTCTGAATGCTATGTAGGGAAAATTGTAATAGTACGTGTCTGCTACCCCCCCCCCCCCCCCCCAAGAAATGCAAATTTATCTCTTCATATATTTTTTTTCTCTGACCAAAAAGTGGTAATGGGGGGCGAGTGAGGCAATTTCCATGTAACACGAGGAACTGATCAGATTCATTTTTTTCACATGGGGTTTTGTGACAATTTTGAATTTTACAGATGAGTAATGCACATAAGTTTATAATATAAAAATACTCAATAATCAATATTAAACAATTACACCAATTACAATCATTCAAAGAATAAACAGAAATGTATAGACTAAATTGTATACACATAAAGTTAAAAGAATAATATTCATAACTTGATTTTGTCAAATTGATAATTTATAATGAAAAATACCCACAAATTAACAATTACACCAATATATTAATACATCTACCAAATCATATGTATTCATAACCCCATTTTGTGGGATTGGTAAACAGTAATCTAAATGCGTATCAATTGATATAATCATATATTGATCTATTATTTGATCTAAGAATACTAATTACTTATAAAAAAAATGCAAATTAGATGGGATGGAAATGAACTTCGATTTTATTTTTACCAGGATGGGGTTCAAATCTTTTCATATTTTGGTTGGATTTGAGGGATCAATAATGCCAACCCAGTATATTTTTATTATTGAGCATGGACACTGTGGATGCTTCAAATTGTGCAACACCACCGGTTTTATGTTTATCAAATGACACTCTATTCACCACATGTACAGATATGTCATATTAAATCCTTTTCAATTTATTCTCTATTTTATCCTTACTTTACTATCCTTATGTACTCCATTAGGTAATGAGTAGTTTGCTGGAGTCGAATTAGATGGAAATGAAATGACTTTAGGAATTGAATGGACATGAAAAATGCATAATATTAGTGTAAGTTATCATATACTTGGTATAATAAAGAATGAGAAGGGAATGTAATAGTCATTCTTTCCTTGGTATTTAGAAATGATAGGTAGGAATAGAATGAAAGTATTTTAAATGACCAAATTATAACTTTGTATAAAATTCTTAAAATAAAATATTTTATTGATAAATTGTTTGCATCTTATAATTCTATGTCTTTTTACAATCTTTAATTTATTTATTTTATAAAAATGTATGACAAAGATTATGATTTATTTATATTTTGAGAAGTAAAGTTAATTTTTTGGGGGCAAAAATAAAAGAGATGCAGTACCTAATTATTATTATTATTTTAATTGGAGTTTGAAAATTATGGGAGAAATCTTTATAAGAAGATTTCTTTGACTAAAGTTTGAAGATTAAGGGAGAATTTCTCTATGGAGAAGAAGATACCATGAAAAATATATATATGAGAATTTTTGTGATGGTTTAGAATTCTTTTATTAAATATTAGAGGGTAATTTCATCAAATACAATAGTAAGCCTATTCTCAATTGATTGGGAATAGTTAAATTTATGGGGGAGGGAACAAATAGCTAAACCCATAATTTTGGAATTTGGGATTCCTATGAAAATAAAAATTCTCATTTTTAAATTATACAAAGCATAGTATTATAAATAGATTTGAAAATGCTCATTCCATTCCCACTTCATCCTTATATACAAGTCATACCATTACTGTTTTGAATGCCGGAAAATTTTTATTAGACGTTCGCCGATTGCCCTCCTAACACCTATCTGTATTTTCAAGTTTCAAAAGTCATGATCTACTTGATCCCTATCGATCTGATCCAAGTAATTAATTCGACCTTAATTTATTAAACCCTGGTGCTCTGCATATGATCACATGAATAAACCGGAATTTTTGGTTATGTTTCCCGAAAATAATATTATTTTGGGAAAATATAATCAAACATATTTTCATTTTTTCTCCAAAACACACATTTGTCAACATATACATACATATTATATATATCACATATATTTTTTTATTATTATTTTAATATTAAAAAAATCACTCAATTCCATTTTTACCCTAAAAACCTAACAAAAAAGTATTGATTTGACTACTACCGTAAAAAATATTTTCCCCCAAAATATAAACAATATACCAAACAACAACTTTCACATTATTTAATAATTAATTATCTCAAAACACATAATACAATCACACAAAAAAACATAACCAAACATTCCCAGAGAGTAATTGATTGACAATGAGAGAAAATTAAAAGCACCACATAACTCAAACAGAAACACATGCACTGTTAACACTAATTTTCAGGTTGCGGCAATTAATTAGTGGTTAAAATGTGGGATTAATTATTTACATGATTGATCATTATTAGAGATCGAAATGGGAAAGTTTCTTCACAAACAAGTAATAATTTCGTGCAAGAAAGAAATTGCTGTTATTTCCTCTTTTTTACCAGATTTGTGGTAGAATTAATTAATCAATTGGGTCAGGCCGATGTGTTTTTTTACAGCCGACTGAGTTTATTTCATATTTTTTATTCAAATCCTCAGTAGGAAAAACAGTAAAAGTTACATTATTATTTTTAATTTAAATTCGTTTTGTTGTAAAATAATTGATGAGTTGATCGATGTGACATGCTCTACTGTAGAATAATCCACGAGTTGACATCACCACCATATATTAATTAAAAGTATTTTGCTTATAGTATTAGTAATAATTTTTAGTGAGTAATGGGCTGAAATTTGCATCATATTATTGTTATTATTACTGTTGCTATTACTATTACTACACTACAAAAAATTAAGGTGAAATTTATAACCAATACACAGTTTGTGATAAAATTTCATAATTTTGATTACAAAATTATCCTATATAAGTTCGAAACTAATAATTTTGTAATTAATTCTTACTTCGACTAATTTGTATAGCTGATAGTCATTCTTTTTTTTATATATATATATATATATATATGTTAATTGTCATATGAATAATACATAACTAATCTATAATGCTCAGAAAATACAATGATACAAATTGATAATTAATAGTTTTTATGGATTATAATTAAAAATAATTATATTTTCGATGAGTTTGTAATTAATAGTTTTCAAGGTTTATAATTAAAAATAATTATATTTGCTATGAAAATTCGTACCTATATTTTATAACTATAGCGATGAAATTAATTTCGTAACAATTTTTTCTTAGTAGATATTTAATTTTTTGATAGTATTGTTATTGTTGTTGTTGTTATTATTATTATGACAATATTTGTACTAATAAAATATGGTTAGGGTTGGGTAGAACCCAACAACCCCCCCGCCCCACCCACTAAGAATACAATTAGGAGCGTTGGGTAGGTAGGATACAACAATTATCTTCTAATGTTTAAATTAAAGTATAATTGTGGAAGAAATAAATGAACATAATATAAAAACGAAAACTCAAAGTGAATTAAATATGGCTGTCGCAGTATATATTTTATATTATTTTTCTACTGAGCAAAGGAATTTGAGTTATTCAAATTCTATTAAATTTGAATCAAGTTCTTAAATATCTGCGTGGCACTTAAATTTGACCCGCTCATATCTGCTGGCTAAATATTTGCAAGCCGATTTGCTCGACAAGACGAGCCGCTCTAAAAAAAATTATTATATTAATAATAATAAAATAAGTAATAATATAAAAATTATCACTCACAATATATATTAAGTGATAATAACTTTTTGTCACTAGTAATATTTCTTAAGTGAATATTTTTGTTGTCACAATATAACTCATTAGTGACAAAAATTAATATTATAAGTTGTTATCATTAATAACTAACGACAACCTCTATGGTGACAACTTAGTAGCAATAAAATTGTCACTATAATTTATAATAAAGTTTTTATCATAGGTGTCACTGATTGTCAATGATGACAACTTAAACATTATTTAATTTGTAAAAATCATTGAGGTGACAAAACAAAATCTTTTATAACCTAATATATATAATTAATGACAACTTTTGTATTGTTAATTATTATTTTTTCAATAATTTATTTTTTTCTTGTAGTGTCGTTTAGCTAGCTGAAGACGAGCTTAAGTTGTTGAATTTGATTTCAGCTCCATTAAATTTGAAAGAGTCTCAATGTATTGAAAAGATAACTATTCCACCCTTTTTTCTTGATGTTTTGAATAGCCCAATTTCATAAATAAGGATTCCAAGACATTGATTAACTTGAATGAACTGGAAAGGAAAGCAACTCTCAGTAACTACAGAGTTGACTTTTAATAGCTTATGAACTGACGAAAAGAGGGAACGTCGAAAAATCAGATGATATTAAGAGGTAACTCATCTTGAGCTAAATATATTGGCTGCGTTTGATGCTAAAAGCTATGAATCTCATCTAATCATGGCCTGATAGGATTAGGGGTTATTTGAATAGATTAATATACATGTTTGATATTAGAGATTATAGTTCAGATTATAAATTTCATAATCTTGCATTTCTATTTGATTTAAAAGATTGAAAAAGACTATTTTCTTAAATTTGATTATTGCCCTCACTTGCCCATCTCGAAATGAGGGACAAATTCGTCTATGTATTTCTTACTTGATTTGGCTAGACTATAATCTCATCTCCAATCATGGGTGACATTTGGGCCCACTCGTGTGAACAGTATGGGCTTGGAGTCAATCTTAGCTCAACCCATCACCATAATCACATTTATCAAACATGTTACTAATATGAATTTGAGGGACTAGTCAGTGTAATCTTCCGTATATCAAACAGTGCCATTATCATATATAATCATAGATTGGTGTATATTTGTATGTTAGTGGAAGTTGGCCAAAGATTCTAACAATTTGACTTTCCTTTATACCCTATTTAAACATTAGTATTCAATTTTAAAGCAATAGTAGTTTAATTGGATCAGGTGGTTTTTTCTTTATTTATGACCCAAAAAGTACTTATATTTAATGGGTTACAATTCTAAATTAGGTTGAGTTGTGCTCTATTTAAATTCAATGGATTTTAATTCCAGTTTTCTTGAAATTATACTCTTTATTGGTTTAAGAGTTTTTCTTGTATCGAACAATTTCTTTATATGAACTCTTTTGAGAAGACCTGAGGTTTTTTACCATTTTAGAGTTGAACGAAATGTGCAATTCTTCTTAAAAATAATAAATGCAATACTCTCCCATTTACTCTCCAAGTTCATTTTTTCTCTACGTTCTTCTTAAATTATTTATAAATTTTTAGGTAATCTTAATACCAATCCAACAAAGCAAGTCGAGAATTAAATTTGTCCACAGTCAATATAGTGACGGAATTCCTTTGAAGTTAAAAAAAGGTATATGAAATTGATTTATAGTTATCGGCTTGTAGGCGAACTCTAACTCGAACAGTAATCCGAAAATTTTTACTATAACTCGAACAGTAATTCAAAAATTTTTACTATATAAATTTATATTGATCAACCAATCTTATTTTTATGTAATTTTCCAACTATATGAGATATTAAATACGTTTAAATATAATTTGCACTTATGAAATACAGATCCTACACCAAATAGTCTGCTAAGTTTTCAAAATCTTCAACTAGCCATGTACTATTCAAGAACCGAGATTTATTAGACAAAAAGGCTCTTAATTCATTCAACATTTTGGACCCCTAGAGTATGACATTTTTATCAATTATCCATGGGAAATTAAAATTCAAAGTCAAATTTAAGAAGTCAAATTCAAAACAATAAGGGATAATAATAAATTTATAAAAGTATTAAACTTTTACATGTTCACGCATTGAAATTTGAATGAAGTAATTAATTATCTCTGTGTGTAAAATAAGAAAAGATAGAGGTTAGACAATGTTCAATTTGTACTTGAGTATTTTGGAAGAATATTTTGAGAAGTGTTTTGGAGAAAATATCTTGAAAAAATCGAACTTTTTTGAAGAGGATGGATAGGGTGATTTAAATGAAATCTAATGTAGGTGTAACTTTCAATTCACTTATGGAATTCGAACGGTTCGTAAGAGACCACCATGACTTTTCTTCTCTCAAGAATCTATATATCTTCTATTAGTATATGGATAGCTATTCTCGAGCTTTAGGTTCACCTTCAATAAAAAAAATAAATAAAAAATGAAAACACCTAACCGCGTTTCTTCACATACCACGAACTAAGAAATCATTTTCATTTTGGGAGACAGAGGGATCATGCCTTTGAGCTGTTAAAATGTAGTATGGAGAAATGTGTAAAGAATTTGAAGTATGTTTGATTTTATTCTTAAAGAGATATTGTCTATTACAAATGTTCTTCATACACGTTTATGTACAATCAATGATGTTCTAAAATCAAAATAAAAAAATATTAAAAAAAAAAAAGAGTTGATAAAAAGAGAGAAAGAAAACCAGTCACTTCCACCCATTAGATGTCTCCAGATAGAATTTTACTAGTGCTACAGCATTTTTCAAGGTTGCCAAACCAAAACCCAAAGTCATCAAAAAAGTTGGCAAGATGCCATGAAAGATAAGCTGCAATTCAGTCATCCACTAAGGGGATCCACCTACTTATAGTCTTCATGCAAATCATGAAAATTTTGGACCAATTTTAATTCCATCACCAACAAGAAAAAAAGCCAAGAAAACAACAAAATAGAAGAGCCCAAATAGAGGAAAAAATAAAATAAATAAGCTGCACATTTCTCTTTGTCAAAATTTTCATGCCCAGAAAACAATGGGAAAAGATTGTAATCCTAGTATTCCCACGTCCCATCCTTGTCTTTGCCTCCACCAGTTGAGAGCACATACATGTACATAGTATAAAGCAACAGATATTTTCCCCAATTTTCAACCAATAATAGAGAGAAAGAAATGATGATCCTGAGAACAAGAAAAAGGAGGAGGAGGAATAGGGAAAAGAAAATATGTGTTGTTGTGGAGCTTCAGAATTCAGCACTCAAAGAGTCACATGCAGCACATTCATTCAGATCACTACTTTTAAAAGTTTTATGGTTGACCCTTTAATTCCTTCCTCATTTGGATTGTGACCTTCATGGTTCTTGTCCTGCTTCTTGCCTTGTCAATCAGTCACTCTTTTTTTTCTTTTTTTTTTTTTTTTTTCTTTTCTTCCTTCCATCTTTTTATAGGTTACCCCCACCCCCCCACCCAGAGAGACAGGGAGAGTTTTTCTCTACAACCCTTATCTCTTTTTAGCACTTTTATTGCTCTTTATTTATCTGGTTATTTAGTTTCCACTTTTTCTTGAATTTTGTGATTGGCTCAAAGCTCAAAGCCCGTTTCTTTGATTCAGCTTATTGATCTTCTTCTGCTTGCCATGATAGTTTATAACTTAATAGGATCATCAATTGTTGCTTTTCCTTTGTTACATAGTTTTTCACTGTTTAGTCTTGAAGCAATGTAGGCTGCTATTCTGGCCATGAATTTCTCTGCAACTATTTTAGCTGCTGCAGATATTTGTTGATTGAATGCCTCTCTATCTGTAAGTAATCTTAATAGCTAGCTTATGATGTTTTCCCTTTATCTTTTTCCCTAAATATTGCCTTGTCCTCCCATAACAGAAAACTTTTGGTTCAGCCATAGTTTGATCTTTCATTAGGGCCTTTTTTTTTTCTTCTTGACAACTGATTTCTTTCTTTGTTATTGAGTTTGCTATACTTTTGCTGTATCAGTAATGGGAGGCCAAAAGAATTTGCATTTGACAATACTGTTTGGTTGCATACTTGTTTTGGTTCAATCATTAAATGAAGAGGGAACTATTCTTTTGGAGTTCAAGAAGTCTCTTACTGATTCTTATCTTACTCTCCAAAACTGGAATTCTTTGGATTCTAATCCTTGCAATTGGACCGGTATAACGTGTAGCCCTGACTATAAGGTAGTCTCTGTACACCTTAGCGGCCTCAATTTGTCCGGTAGTTTATCTTCAAGCATTTGTAGACTCCCTTACTTGATGGAGATGAATATCTCACAAAACTTCATTTCTGGTCCCATTCCTTATGATTTCAATTGTTTCCAAAATCTATCGGTTTTAGACCTCTGCACGAATAGGTTTCTTAGCCAATTTCCAACCCAACTCTGCAATATTACATCCCTCAGAGAGCTCTATTTGTGTGAGAATTATTTGTTTGGAGAAATCCCTGATGAGATTGGAAACTTGATTTCACTTGAGGAGCTTGTGATATATAGTAACAATCTAACGGGAGAGATACCATCGTCCATTGGCAAATTGAAGAGCCTCAGGATTGTAAGGGCTGGTAGAAATTACTTATCAGGTCCTCTTCCAATTGAAATTAGTGAATGTGAGAGTTTGGTGGTGTTAGGCTTGGCAGAAAATAGGCTAGAGGGTCCTTTCCCTTTTGAGCTGCAAAAGCTTAAGAATCTCACAAACTTGATTCTTTGGAATAATCTGTTTTCTGGTGAAATTCCTCCTCAGATAGGTAACTTTACTAGCTTGGAGTTGCTAGCCTTGAACGGGAATAAATTCACAGGAACTATTCCCAAAGAAATTGGAAAGTTGGCTCAGCTTAAAAAGCTGTATTTGTACACAAATCTGTTGAATGGAACCATTCCAGTTGAGTTAGCCAATTGTTCAAATGCAGTTGAGATTGATCTTTCCGAAAATCGTTTGACTGGCTTCATCCCAAAAGATTTGGGTCGAATTTCTAATCTTCAATTGCTTTATCTTTTCGAAAACCACCTCCAAAGTAACATTCCTAATGAACTTGGGCAGTTGATCCAATTGAGAAAACTAGATTTGTCGATAAATAACTTAACAGGTTCGATTCCATTAGAGTTTCAAAACCTTACATACCTGAAGGACCTTCAGCTTTTCAACAATCATCTGAGTGGTATTATTCCACCATTTCTTGGAGGTAGAAGCAACCTATCGATCCTTGACATTTCCAAGAATAATCTTGTAGGCCGCATACCTGCACATATATGCAAATTTCAGACACTGAATTTTCTTAGCCTTGGATCAAACAAGTTGTCTGGAAACATTCCCCATGGCCTAAAAACTTGCAAATCACTTGAGCAGCTGATGTTGGGAGATAACTTGCTTACTGGAAGCCTTTCTGTTGAGTATACGAAACTTCAAAACCTTTCAGCACTTGATCTCTATCAAAACCGATTCTCGGGGCTTATACCTTCAGAAGTGGGAAATTTTAGGAATATAGAGAGACTCCTTCTGTCACATAACCATTTCATTGGGCACATTCCTCCTGAGATGGGGAAACTTGTCAAGCTTGCTGCATTCAACGTCTCCTCCAACCGGCTATTTGGCAGTATTCCTCAAGAGTTGGGAAATTGTGTAAAGCTTGAAAGGCTTGATCTTAGCAGCAACTCGTTTACTGGCTCTATTCCAGACAAACTTGGAATGCTAGTGAAACTGGAATTGCTGAAGATATCTGATAATAGATTCACCGGACCAATACCAGGAACCTTAGGTGGTCTAGTTCGATTGACTGAACTGCAAATGGGAGGAAACTTCTTCTCCGGAAATATCCCTGTTGAGCTAGGCCAACTTACTGCCCTTCAGATTGCCCTCAATATAAGTCATAATAATCTCACAGGCTTGATCCCTACCAGTCTTGGGAACCTGCAGATGCTTGAATCACTTTACTTGAATGATAATCAGTTGAGTGGTGAAATTCCTAGTTCCATAGGAGGGTTGAGGAGCCTCATGGAATGCAACCTTTCTAATAATAATCTAGTGGGAGTGGTGCCAAATACGCCAATGTTCCAGAAGATGGATGCTAGTAATTTTGGTGGAAACAATGGACTATGTGTACTAAGTTCAAATCATTGCCATTTACTTCCAAGCCCATCTTCTTCTCCAAATCCAAGCTGGTTGAAGGAAGGCTCTGAAAAAGAAAAAATAGTCAGCATTGTTTCACTCTGTATCGGAATGATCTCCTTAACTTTCATTGTGGCAGTTTGCTGGATTATGAGGCGCCAGAAACCTTCTTTTGCTTCACTTGAAGACCAACTGAAAACCGATGAATTGGATTGCTATTACTTTCCCAAAGAAGGTTTCAGCTATCAGGATCTTGTGGAAGCTACCGGGAACTTTTCAGAAGAGGCTATTGTCGGAAAGGGAGCCTGTGGGGTTGTCTACAAGGCAGTAATGGCTGATGGTGAGGTGATTGCAGTTAAAAAGTTGAAGTCCCGTGGAGAAGGAGCTAGTGCTGACAACAGTTTTCGTGCTGAAATATCAACTCTGGGGACGATAAGGCACAAAAATATTGTCAAACTATACGGCTTCTGTTACCATCAGGACAGCAATCTTATCTTATATGAGTACATGGCAAATGGAAGCCTTGGGGAAGTACTCCACGGGAATGATACAGCAGGTATGCTGGAGTGGGATGCACGTTACAGAATTGCTCTTGGAGCTGCAGAGGGATTATGCTATCTCCACTATGACTGTAAACCTCAAATTATACATCGTGACATAAAATCAAACAATATCTTGCTGGATGAATACTTTGAGGCGCATGTCGGAGATTTCGGCTTGGCAAAGTTGATGGACTTCCCCTTCTCTAAATCCATGTCTGCTGTTGCTGGTTCATATGGATACATCGCCCCTGGTAAGAATTTGTTTCATAAAGTTCTCTTGACCTGTCTATAGCATTCTGATCAATCAAGTGTTTCAGTTCTCTTTTGTCCAAAACTTCTAAAATTTGCCTCCGGACAAGCATCTTGCGGCCTGTGCTTTCATTTGTATCATAATAAGAAAGTGTTTGCAATAATTTCAAAAAATATGCTTCTTAGCTTTTAGCTACTTTTTGCTGTTTTGAAATGTTTGAAAGTGATGCTTCTGCTTTTAGTTCTCTAAATTTAAGCAGCAAAAAAGTTGAAAACTAAAAGCAACTTTTTTGTACTATCAACTAATATTTTCAAACATTCTCAATTTTTGCCACGACTTTTTCTACAACTTTTATTTCTCCAAAGAGTAAAAGCTCTTGCGAACACCCTCTTATAGTATGATTTTTCTCTAATACTACATATGGTATGTCATGTTTAAATTTGTTTCTCTTTGTTTCAGAATATGCTTACACAATGAAGGTGACAGAGAAATGTGATATCTATAGTTTTGGAGTAGTTCTACTAGAACTAACCACGGGAAAGTCTCCGGTTCAACCCCTAGAGCAAGGAGGCGACCTGGTAACATGGGTGAGGAGATCAATCCAAAAACTAGATATAGCATCTCACATATTTGACCAACGTATAGATCTTAGCGCCAAAAGGACAATTGAGGAGATGTCTTTAGTTCTTAAAATTGCATTGTTCTGTACCAGCACATCCCCCCTCAACCGGCCCACCATGCGAGAAGTCATCGCAATGCTGATTGATGCGAGAGAAGGAGTCACCAATTCATCACCATCTCCAACATCCGAAACGCCTTTAGATGGAGAGGAGTACTGCTAAGGTACCTTATATATAGTTTTTGCATTAGTTTGCTGGTTGGCTTTGTGTTACTTTGTTTTTGGTGCTTCCACATTCAGGAAGAAGAGAGAACTTATAAAAAAACGAGTTGTGCAGTCTGAAAACTCAAAGACAGTAGTGTCAATATTACAACCTTAACATATATGTTAACTGTTCATATCGATAAATTCACCACTTGTCATAGGAACTTGAGTCGAAGCCAATGATATTCTTCATGTCTTGATCACATAATTTCCAGGTTGTATGGAGCAATTGGCTTCCACGCCAAAGAAGGGGCTGTCAGAAAGATTATATTCTGCTCAATCTACGTCTGTCTGTCGTTAGGAGGCTGCCAGTCTGATGTTAAAATTTAAGCTGGATTACTGGCATCTGACTCATTGCTACTAATAAGTGAATCAACAATTACTTCTCCATTTAATAGTAGGTAATTTATCTTCTTACCAATGTTTCTAGTTACATTTTGTTGTACAGTACTTAGATTTTGTTGTTGTTACCAATAAGTACTTAAATTTTTGATTCTGTCATTGATCTTTGACTGTTCCCAGTGAAGCTGAATCTTTTTGTCAGTTTTTGAGAACTTCAGTCTTTTAGGATTAAGCTTTTAGTTCCCACACATGTACCATGAAGTTTAAAGGCCAAGCTCAGGGCATGCACCATATTGTTTTGCTTGTATGAAATCTATCTGACCTTGTTTTGGGATACAGCCTCTAAGGACAGACACCAGCCTATGTCTTCAAACATTTGGAACTGTCAAACATTTTGGAATAGGCTATGAAACATGAATATAAACAGAGCATTTGAACTGATTGTGGGTGGTTGCCATCTCTAGACGACCAAAAAGGGAATAGCATACTTCTACACACAAGAAGTTTGTAGGTTTTTCATTTCTGCAACTTGGGAAAATTGGCCACATTAAAATTATCTTTTAAAACAGTTCATTTCATATTACAATTAAATTGCTTAACAATAATCAGACAAAAGATCAAAGAATATTGGGTGAATCAAAAAAGTTTGGGTATAGCTAGGTGCAAATCGATGGTTAAATAAGTGTTCTATAGTAGGAACTACAATTATAAACTCGACAGGCCATCCTGAGAATCATTGAAATTGTTGCTGTTTTGACTATTAAAATCAAATCGATTTCTATAATTCAATTTTGATACTAGTCTATAACGATCAAAGTTAAATCATTCTCTTATTTATTAAAGTAAATTAAATAAAACAACAACTTGATATCATAAAGAAGCAGCCATAGACCATAAAGTTGACAACATGGCTTAATTATAACAAGTACAATGACCATTAATAGGGCTGTTTGGTTTTATTTCCATTTCTAATTTTCATTTTCATTATTTCTAAAATTTAAAAAATTAATTAGTGAAAATGAGTTGAAAATAAGTTTGTATTTGATAAAATATTGAAAATGTAATGATTATGTTGGTTTTAATATATTGCAGGTGGAGAGAGATAGAAATAATGGAATAGAAAGAGAAGATATATATGTTATTGGATAATGTATTTTTAAAATGAAAATAAAAATAATATTAAGTGAAATTTTTTAAAAAATGATGATTTTTATTTTTAAAATATTAAAAAATGAAAAAAATGAATTTGAAAATAAAACCAAACAATCCCATCAACTAAATAAAATTTTTGGATATCGACTGAACCACTTGAATTAATGAGTAGCAAGATAGAAAACTAGTGGAATCTTTTAATTTTTTTTACAATTTTTTATATGGTCGGCACTATGTGAGCTGTGAGTGAGAACTGTTGGCTTAAAAAAATATATATTGGAGTTTGCATTGGGAACTACTGAAATTTGGTGGGCAAGCCAATCAGAATGCATTATACCTTAATCCATAATTAAATAAATGGCTCTGATTAAAAGTCAAACCCTTTCTCCACTGCCCCTAAAAAGAAGATCCGTGTTGCTTCCACATGCTGCCATATGTCCAAACAGTTTTTAGTCATAATAAAAATATTAAAATTATATTAATTAAGAATACAAAGAACAATTAAAATATAATAAATATATCATAAGCCTTTTCCGTATGTCCCATATATCTATTTCTAATGTGACATTGCCTATTATTTTTGAGTTAATTGTATGTTACCATTGTTGTGGAAGCAAACTTAAGCCATTAATTAATTGTTCATGAATAATATGCTCAGAACTTTTTTCTGTTTTTATTTCAATTATTTATTAAAAATTTCTGTTAAGTGTATAATAACAAATTAAATTTTACTGAAATATGTTACTATATGTTCTCTTCATGCATGTAAAGTGTAACAAACTAACTTAAAATGTTTTATACCAAAAAAATTAGGTATCCATTACGAAATAAGTTAGCAAAATAAAGAGTAAGAGTGTATGGTGTATCGGTGCAAACTGAATAAATTGAATATAAGCTAATAATAATAAGAACATTAATTCATAAAAAACAAAATAACATATAACAAGCAGTGGCAAACAAATTGAGATCATAAGCAGAAATCACACAATTTAATTAATATAGAAATAAGGGAGGATCCTATTTGTTATAATTAAACTAGAATACGTAAAGGCACAATCAAGGCCAGTGGTATTACAACTTCCTTGCGGCTTTATTCGTCACCCAAATTGGTGCTTGAAGGACTCCAACAAACAGCTTTCCAAAATACAATGATTCTTGCATTGCTAAAGGCGACACTCCAATTGGCTATGACACTGAACCTATTGACCTAACACTCTTCCTTATTAACAACACTGCAATGTACTATGTATGATGTATTTATACTAAAGTGCTTGTAAATGAGTGTTCTCATTCTAAGTAGTACTATTTATAGGTGTTATCATGGCTCCCTGAAGAGACATAGCTTAATTAGGTTGCATTAACCCTCAATAAAGAGCAATTAACCGGGCAACCTAAAAGACTAGGAGTGAAGACACTCTTTAATAAGGGCAATTAACCCAGTAACTTAAGAGGCCAAAATGAAGAGGCACACCAATGAAGTGTCATTTCTGTAGAGGTGTAACTTTTGAACTGAAAATTAAAATTTGATCTAAAACAAGTTAATTCGGCCACACCCAGACCCACACCCAAACTGCACGGCACCCAAGCTATATAAATTCTATCACTTAGAAATAAGATTTCAATGTGCAATAGCTTGGTTTGAGCCTTAGTTTGCCCACAAAATTGCCTTTTCAAGTGGTCACTTTAAGCTTCATTTTCTCATTCAATCTTTCATTAAATTTGACATGTAAATATACTATCTATCATCTCCTTATCAAGATGAGTTAATTAAAATAGGTTTTTTTGAATTTAATCTTCAAAACCATCTTTTTGTTTGACATCAAGTTGGTAGGTCACATATCAAAATCTACAATATTGATATGGCTATAAATTGTCATGAGCGCAATTTCATATATGCAAAAATTAAAATTACAAGACAAGAAAAATCTATACAAATAAAATAAAATTCAAAGTTATCAATTGTGGATTCAATATCTAATCTAATCATCTGATTCTTTCCATCCAAATATGATCTTGAAATTTGATGAACTCTGCGATGAATGCCTTGAACACTGTGAATCTCCTTGAATTTGATATGAAGAAAATAACGCCAATTCAAGGATTTTGAACTTTAATCTCGAATCAAATGCCAAAATATATGAGCTCCGAGAATAACGTCTTGAATGTCGTGGATCTCCTTAAATTTGCTGGAAAGAATTGTTAGACTCTTTCAAATATTCTCTCACTTGCTAGGATTTATGTTGTGCGTTGAATGAGCTTCGATCACCTCCTTTATATAGATGTTTGATGGTAGAGTTACATATTGATTTGAACTTCTTTAATTATTATCTCTTTGATAAGATAGTATCAAATATCAAGAAATAATTTCATATTATCAAAATCAAATATCAAAAGATAATATATTATATTAAGAGATAATATCAGATATCAACAGATAATATCAAATATCTTTGATTCGATCGATCCATAGACAAAGACACTTCATCTTTGATACTTGTCAATATTTGATTTGAGCATAAAAAAAATACTGGAATATTAATTAAAATTAACTATTTATCTTTTGGAATTAAATTTAATAAATTCCAAGATAAATAAAAAAATTTGAATTAATAACTAGCATATTATTTTATATGTGTCATTTTCCAATTGGTCTAAATTAATATGTTTACAAATGCCCTCATTTCAAGGCTTAACGAAAGATGTGTCAATCATCCACGAAAGAGGCAAGACTTGAAGTATTTGAGAATTTTTGCTTTTTCTCTCTATTTTTTCAAATATATCTGCGACAAGAAACCTCCAAGCATTCCTTAAGCTATGGAGCCTTTCTACAAACATGTTGCACACTAATGTCAAGAACTATATCTCTTTATGAAATCTTCATAGACTTTATGGATTGCCAATACTTGGAGATTTTTATGATGAAACCCTCCCATCTACCTATGAACCCAATAAATAGATCAAGTCATAACACAGTTCAAAATAAACATTCTTTTGAGGAAGGGTGTCATACACAATTTATACTCATGCAGGACAAAAGTAACATGCAATTTAGGCTAGGGATGGCACCCGTGGGGAATGGGGTGGGGAGCTACTCCCTCGTCCCCGTCCCCGTCCCCATCCCCGAACTCGAACCCGACCCTGTCCCCCATCCCCATCCCGGATCCCCACTGTGGGGAAGTTTTGACCCTTGTCCCCGTTCCCCAAATCCCCACGGAGATCCCCAAAATAATTAGTAAATATTTTTTTGTGTGTGCATAAAATGGGCTAAAACATAAAAAATAACTAGATCTCAATTAATATATTTTATTAATTTATATTTTATGATTAATAAATTCTTATAAATTATATGGAATTACTAAACAAGTATGAAAAAATAGTGTATATATACAAAATACTATATATGAAATATATATTAAGGGCATTTTAGTTAATATGACGGGTTCAAGGACTCTGCGAGATGGGGAGTATGATCCCTATACCCATCCCCAAATCAGCTTTGGGGAGGGGTTCATCCCTATACCCATCCTCGCGGGAAAAAATTCCCCGAATTTGGGGATCCCTGTGGGGACCTTGAAATTGGAGAATTTTTTGCCATCCCTAGTTTAGGCTCGTGCGTTAAGGAGCATATTTAACTTGAATATAAATTTTATACTCGTTTCAAGGGGTCCATTTGAATTTGATTGACAATTTATACTTATGTCAATGAGTTTATTTGAGTTTGATTTAATAGACAATTTACACTCTTATCAAGGAATACATAGGGAGAATTTAACTGAAAATTTTTAGATAGTTTATGCTCGTATATAGAAGCATTATTAATAGTTTAAACTCTTATCAAGGAGCACATGGGGAGATTTTGAATATTTAGATAGTTTATGGTGATGCTTGTATCTAGGAGCTCTATTGACAGTTTAAGCTCTTATCTAGGAGCATATGGGGAGAATTTGAATATTTGGATAGTTTATGCTCATATCTAAGAGCATTATTGATAGTTTAAGCTCTTATCAAGGAGCACATAGGATTTGGAGCTTTGAACTTTGGACTTGAAGACTTGGAGACTTGATTTTTTGATTTGGAGACTTGAAATTTTGAGTTTTGGATTTGAAAACTTAGAGACTTGAGCCTTGACTTGAAGATTTGGATACTTGAATAGTGGATTTAGAGACTTAGAGACTTGAGTTTTAAATTTAGAGACTTAAAGACTTGAGTTTTGAACTTGAAGACTTGACAACTTGGGTCTTGGATTTGGAGACTTGAAGGCTTGAGAATTCTAGATAGTTTAGGCTTTTATCAAGGAGCATTTGTAATTTGAAGATGAAAATTAATTACCCCCAACATTTTCATCATCATCGGCATCACTTGAGTCTTCTTATTTGTCAAAATTCATGCTTATCTCAATATTATGTGCATGAGCTACTAGATCTTCAAAAGTTTTTGGTTTAATTCCTTAAAGTATGTAGCAAAGATTCTAATGCATTTCTTGGATACACATCTCAATGGTTGAAGTCTCCGATAATTGATTTTGGCAGTTGAGGCTCAAATTTCTCCAGTGATTAAGGTAGTTAATCACAGGTTTTTTTTTCCATTGGAGAGAGTTGGTGAGTTTAATCATACTGATTGTCCTTCGAATGTTGTAAAAGCGATTGAGGAACTCTTATTCCAGTTGTCCCCAACTATCAATTCAACCTGTCTCCAAGTCAGTATACCAATCAAAATCATTGTCTTTTAATGATCGAACAAATTGTTTGACCAAATGATCTCCATATGTCCCAGCATTATTACATGTCTCAATGAAATGAGCCACGTGCTATTTTGGATTGCCCTTGCCATCAAATTATTGAAATTTTAGGGGCTGGTAACCAATTGGCATCTTCAAGTTGTCAATCCTTTGAGTATATATCTTAGAGTAAGTCATAGAAGACTTAGAACTTCCATCAAGCTTGTCTTCGATAGTCCTCATGATAAATTCTTCAATTGGTCAATGGGAATTAGTCCATCAGCAGAAACTTGTAGTTCTTTATTTGCAACCTTTTCATTTTCGGTTGACTGTTTATTTGTGGATATTTCACCTTCGTCCTGAGCCTCAATTTGTTTCTCTACCATGCAACTGGCATCAAGATTGTCCACTTTACTCATCAATTTGGAGATTCAAAAGTCTCACTCTTGGACATGCTTCATGAGTCCTTCAATAGCCTTTGTCAAATTTGCAATTTGTTCCTCCAATGTCATAGCACCTATCATCATCACCGTCGCCATGCTCGAGGAATTTGATATTGAGTGGAGAATGAATAATGCTGATTATTCCTTTGAGTCTCCACCATCTTCAAGAGCCAGCTCTAAAGATGATTGCAACTTCTTGGACACACTTTTTGTGATGACGTCAATACTTTTTGCTCCAGCAGTTGAGGAATTTGAAGTAATAATTTTCAATACAGCAATCTTGTTGGCATCCATTTGATACTTAAATCTTGATGAAGGAAAGAGATGAGAGGTACAGATGGTCCCATTGGGCGTGCCAAAATTTGTAAGCGAAATTTCTTGTCTGCAATCAAAATTATAAAACAAGAAAAATCTATACAAATAAAATAAAATTCAAACTTATCAATTATGGATTCAATCTCTAATCTAATCATTTGATTTTTTCCCTCCAAATATGATTATGAAATTTGACGAGGTCCGCAATGAATGCCTTGAACACTATGAATCTCCTTCAATTTGATATGAAAAAAAATAATGCCAATTTGAGGGATTTGCACTTTAATCTCGAATCAAATGCCAAAATATATGAGCTCCGAGAAGAACAACTTGAATGCCGTGGATTTTCTTAAATTTACTGGAGAGAATTGCTGGATTCTTTCAAAGTTTTTCTAACTTGTTAAGATTTGTGTAGTGTGTTGATGAGCTTTAATCACCCCCCTTTATATAAATATTTGATCGGAGATTTCCAGATTGATTTGAACTTCTTTGATTATTATTTCTTTGATAAGATTATATCAAATTTCAAGAGATAATATCAGATTATCAAGATCAAATATTAAAAGATAATATCAGATTATCAAGATCAAATATCAAAAGATAATATTATATATCAACAGATAATATCAAATATATTTAATTCGATTGGTCCATAGACATAGACACTTTATTTTTTATACTTGTCAATATTTGATTAGAGTATAAAATAAATATTAGAGTATTAATTAAAATATATATTTATCTTTTAAAATTAAATTTAATAAACTTCAAGATAAATAGAAAATTTTAAATTAATAACTAGCATATTGTTTTATGTATGTCATTCCCCAATTGGTCTAAATTTGTATCTACAAAATTTTTATAGTAAATATAATTTTTTTAAAAGAACAAGCAATAAAAATTATTAATTATCAATTCATACGCATGTTGGATGCAAACATAACAGATTACCTACTCATTGTCATTAGAAAAATTATTATGTTTACGGATTGGTTATAACAAGAGTTAGTTACAAGCATCTGCATCAATTATGGTTACTTCATAGCATCAATTATGGATGTACCGGTGGATACCTTAATTTTTTTACAATGATTAATTAGACAAGATAATTCCAAAACTACAGGGGAAAAAAAAAAAAAAAAAAAAAAAAAAAAGAAGAAGAAGCAAAATCCGTCCAACCCAAAAGCGACATTTGTCGCCAAACTGACAAACTTAACTAGATGCAGATTTATTCAGATTTTATTTACGAGTTTTTCTTTTTCCATTTTTACACATATCTACATGCGATTTGGATTCGTTAATGTCTAGGTTCCTTAAACCATGTACATAAGATCCTAGATCTAGCCAATAATCTCACGAATTTGGCACTCATACTAATTTTTAGAGTAAACAAAGGAAAAATAATCAAGAAAAATCAATAAAACTGTGAATATTTTGTTTGGATTTACATGTATGTTATGTATATCTCACTCAAACAATACAAACTTCACCAAAATTGATGATGTATTATCCGACCCGCCTAAATTTTCACAAATTTTACAAAAATCCAAAACCCTCAAACTCTGTAATTAACAAACGAATAATAATTATGATTTGAATTTAAGCTGTACTTAGACCCTTTAATCCTTATCAAATGGCTCAGCCTCTTCCAAAGGCAACGCCGCCTTCTGGGGGACGAAACTCCACCCGCCGGCGCCTTGCTCTTACTCCGTTTGACGGCCAGCCCACGAACCTCCGGCGGCCGGTATGTCCGAATCAACGGCCATTTTATCCCGTTGAAGAACGGGTGACGTTTGATATCCGTCGCGCCCCTGGCGCATCCTAGCCTCCTCCTCGGGTCCTTGACCAACAATTTCTCGATCAAGTCCCTAGCCTCCGCCATCCCGGGCTCCTCTCCCTCCCCTTCCCCCTCCGGGAACCTCACTTCTCTGGTGGATGCTATATTGCGCAGGGTGGACTCCTTGCTACCTCCCTTGAACGGCGTCGTCCCGTACAACAACTCGTAAATCAAGACCCCGAATGCCCACCAGTCCACTCCGTTGCCGTGACCGTTACCACTGACTAACTCCGGCGCCAAGTACTCATGAGTGCCGACGCATGATCTCGAAAACGCCGTCGTTGGCTCGGCAACGAATTCCGTCATACATTCTTCATGTTGCTGGTCGCCGCCGGCGAAACAAGAGTACCTTGTGGAACCATCCTTAATCTGGGTCCGATATTCCAGTTTCGGCGAAATGTCAGAATGAAAGCACAAATCAAAATCTGACAGCATAATGTGACCATCTTCACGGATTAATATGTTTTCTGGTTTTAGATCACGGTACACAATGCCCTGCGCGTGTAAATATTCAAGAGCCAAGAGAACTTCAGCTGCGAAAAACCTCACCGCCGGAACCTGCAGCCGGTTGGAGGGCTGCTTCCGGAGTAAGAAATGGAGGTCGCCATTGGGGCAGTAATCCATCAGAAGACAAGTATAGTGGGACACTTCTAAGTGGGCGTAGAGCGTGGGGAGAAAAGGGTGGTCAAGAGAGGAAAGAATTTGCGCCTCGGTCTGAACATGGGAGAGTTTCTTGGAAGTCAAGGAATCGCGGTCGACAACTTTGAGGGCGAAGTTAGCGTGGTCGTAGTCGCGGAGTCGACAAAGGAAGACGCGGCCGAGGTTGCCAGCTCCGACGAGGCGAAGGAGCTTGAGGTGTCTGAGATGGAGAGCGCCGTCAGAAGATAAAGTGATTGCAGCATTAACGGCTGCCCAGTTGGGGTTATCATGGCGGCGGTGTGGGCGGTGGTGGGCGTTGGGGACGGCTGTGGAAGGTGTAGTAGAGGCGGCGGAGAGGCGGGACTCGTTGAAGCTGAGGGTGAGGCTGCTGCGAGCTAAGCTGCTGCGGGCGGAGAGAGTGCGGTCGGTGGTGGCGGTGATTACGGAGGTGAAGCTGAGGTCTAGGTCGGAGTCTGCTAAATAGTAAACAGAGTCTTCTTGCTCCATTTTCTTCTTAGCTGCGGGGTTTTCACATTCATCATCAGTCTAATGTGTGTATATATATACAGAGAGAGATAGGAGGGGGTGGTGGGGGACATGTAATTAATGTTAATAAGGTGTTTGGTTGACGCAACTGTCCGTCTTTACATTGGATGAAAAAATTATAATAAGAGTGATTTTACACATTTTCTTAGCCCCGTTTGGTATCATTTTTATAGCCTTTTTTTCATTTTCTATTATTTTCATAGCCTCGTCTGTACATATTTTCATTTAATATTATTTTTATTTTTATTTTGAAAACACATCCTTCAATAATATATATCTTCTCTATCTAATTTGTTATTTTTATCTCTCTTCACTTATAACGTATTAAAATCAATATAATCATTACTTTTCAAATTTTATAAATAGTGGAAATAAAAATTAGAAATGAAAATAAAACCAAACGGGGCCTTACACTTAGTTCAGTGATATTAATTTTTCATATAAATCATAAAATTATAAATTTAAATTTAATAAATTCTTAACATGTTTGCGTATAAATAAAAAGATAATTAATTAAATTTGGTGGAGTTGACTAAAGTAATAGCTAGGATAACATTATATTACCGAGTTACCTTAGTTGTTAATTAAAGAAGGAGAACGGAGGGTTCCTAGGAAACATCTTTTAAGTATGTGCATATGCGCTTAGGGCACATTCAAATTTAAATTATAAATTTTACACATATAAATATATGGGTGGTGTAATCACTTAATTAATTGAAAAATCCTAGAATTGAGATTATGTATGTAAATATTTATTTTAATTAATGTTTTACTTTTTATTTTATTTTATAAATACATGTTAAATATACATATATATAACTCATATTCAAGTATGTATATATATATATATATTAAAAAAAACATTTTATACACTTGATTTATCTATATTTTATACTATTAATAAAATATCAGCTTTTTTTATATATTTTCGAATGGTATATTTAAAATGACTCTTTTAACATTTCAATTACAATTCATGTAATAACTGACATTTATAAGCCATTCCCATTACACCTCGATATTATTAGTTTGTCATAGTCTTTTACTTTTATTCATATAAAAACTTAAATAAATACATTAAAATTATTAAAAAAATAATATTATATAGAAAAATTAGTATATACAAAGAGTGTGCCAAACTTGCTAGTATTGAATAAAAAATGAATTATTCATTGAAAATAAGATTTTATGGCTAATTAAGCCACAATTGTGGCTTGGTGTTGAGTCAATCATGTCATGTCATTTTAATTAAATAGGTTTATGCTTAAATAGATTATAAGTTATCAAACAATTCATAGGCTTTGTTTGGTTATGTTTTCCTAGAACGACATTGTTTAGGGGAAACATAACCAAACAATTTTTATTTTTCTTTCAAAATACACATTCTCCAATATATACATATACACATTATATATATAAATTATATATTTTTTTATTATTCTAACATTAAAAAAATCACTCAATTTCATTTTTACCCTAAAAAAATGTCTCCATCAAAACATAAACAAATATACCAAAAAATAACTTTCACATTCTTCAATAATTCATTCTCTCAAAACACATAATAAACATATAATAAAATCAAACAAAAACCATAACCTAACATTCCCATAATGATGTTGATATCTTACTTTATAATATTATTATATCTTAATTTAATAATTAATTTATAGTCCACTTAAATATATACTTAAATGGGCAGCACAAAATTTTTTGGGATCCAAAGTCGCCCAACCGCGTAATTACATTGGAAGCTGTGAAAACTACTACTCTTATTCGCTTTTAGTTTCCTTAGCAACCAAGGTCTTAATTTACTTTTTGGTTTCCACATGTTTAAGTTTTCATACTAGCTAGCATCTTACAATTCGCTTTTGGTTTCCGCGGGTATTCGTATGTTTTGATACCATAGATTTGGGAATTTTAGTAATTGATAGAAGCAAGTATGAAAAATATTCGTTTTTATTATGAGAAAACAGAGACGAATATGGTATAATTCTCTCTTCAACAAATCTGTCTTTAAGCCCGTTCAAATAGATATCTAATTGGGAATGGAGAATCTCCCTTCCACCTCCGCGTCCATTTCCATAATTCATAAATATGTACATATATAAATATATATAAATTTATGTTGATTTAATTAATTTTATAATTTATACTAAATAACTATTTAATTTTTAATGTTGTATTTTTTTAATTAAAATAATGATGTGTAAAATATTTAATTACTTTAAATCAAAATAATGTAATAAGCATAATATTAAGTTTCAATTTCAATTGTAATTCATAACAACACAAATAATATATATTTTTATAACAGAGTTTAATTTGTAAATTTTTTGTTTTTGTAGGATTTTGATACTTATTGTCCGTGATTCTAAATAATTTATCTAAATGTATATAAAATTTAAAATAATATATAATACATAAAATGACACAATTTTAAGGATTTAAAATTAATAAAATATATGCATATTCTATCACAACTAAAGAGAAATTTTAAAAATCAAATCGACTCAAAAAAGGGCCATTACTTGCCAAATTATAAAGGAAAAAAGGCAATAAATCTTTCGCACGCCACATTAACAACCAGCCATTTGCAAAAATGGTGTTTGATTCAAACTTGTGCTTTTCTTGATCTTCTTCGTAAACTATATTAAGGGGGAAAAAAAGAAAGCAACTCAAGGTAAAAATTAAAAAAACAATATTTTTCTTTTTTGGACTATATGATATAAAGACCGGGCAACTAACCTTTTTGGATGACCATTTTACCAATGGCGCGTTTGATTCCATGGATTAGCCACTACAACATAATTTAATTGGACTTAGTCAATCATTTGATATGCACAATAAAACTTTCAGGCCGACAAGTAAATTATCCAAAGGCCACCACTGTTCACCAAATTGAGGGCTATTCAAGTAGCGGCTCTTGGGCTGGGATTGAACAATCATGGCCAATGTTTGAGTGTCATCACTTAATGTCATCCACCTATTTAATCTCTGATATTACCTAAAATTCATGCAATCAAACACGCCCTAAGAATAATGGAAGTCTCCATCAGCCAGAACGTGACATGGCACAAAATCAACTATTGTAACGTCTATTATTGAGCATTAAATTGCCTGCATAAATGTTGGTAGTAGCAGACAAATCATAGTTTCTATTTCATAAAAGTTCTCTTTTAGTGTGAGTCCCGCAAAAGTTCTTTGAAATCTTGACCAATATTAGATTCACTTCATTTGAGCATGATTTGGTTTGGATTAAATTTTATAGGGAATAAATATGTGATATGGGTATAATTTATGAAATGATTTATTTATTTTGAAGAAAATCATCAAATATTTCATGATGTCTATGAATTAGATTAATTTGATCTCATTTCATAATATTCATTAAATATTGATCTTTGGATTAAGATGGAGTGTTTGCTCTAAATTAAGCCGCACCAACAATACATTAACTACAAATGGATACACCATCATAAATACTCAGGCAATGTTTGGTTATATTTTTTGTGTGGTTTTAATGTATGTTTTGAGAGGATGAATGTTAAAAGTGATATTAGAGAATGTGAAAGTTGTGTTGAGGAATGTGATGGATTTTTGGTTATGTTTTGAAGAATAGTTAAAAATTAGTTTGGAAGAGTTTTGGTATGCTTGTTTATGTTTTGAGGGGAGGTATTTTTTTACTGCAGTAGTCAAATTAATATTTTTTTGTTGAATTTTTGAGGTGAAAATGGAATTGAGTGATATTTTTTTTATTAGAATAATAATAAAATATATATATAATATATGTATATATATATGTTGAAAAATAGGAAAGTTTTAGAGATAATGAAGGATAGGAAAGGATATTTTAAAAAAAATATTATTTTAAAAGAAAAATGGGGATATACTTGTTCTAGAAAAATACAACCAAACATTTCCTAAACTACCTCCCATCACTCCCTGTCTCTTTCCTTTATATTACAATTGGGACCTTCTTGATTTAAAAATTAAAATAATGATCCAAGACTTCATTAGTGACGGGGCGCATAATGGAACTATAAATAAAGGACGGTGAAGGTGAAGGTGAAGGACCCCATTTAGCGGGTCCCACGTTAACCGCCACGTTGACTTACTGTGGGCCCACGTGGAAAGTTGAGGGATGCTGCCTGCCACGTGGTCCACAGCGGCCCTACAATACCGCTGATTCAAATGAATTTCTTATATTTTCTCTGACAAAAAATTCGTAAATTATTTGAGAATAATAATCAGAAAACAAAATTAAATTGGGTTTTGGTTCGCAAATAATTCATCAATAATGGCACACCGGTCTGAATTAATGCCTAATAATTCATGCATTTAAATAACATTAAAAATATAAATAATAATTTGACCTCATGCTATTGGCACGTGATCATGCCCTCAAGTTTCAGGTTTTGTCCTTTTTTTTTTCCCATTAATTTTTAGCATGATTCAGATCTTATTTTCTTTATTTGGCTGTGGGGGGTAAAAACATTTGTAATAAGTAAAAATATTTTATGAATTAGATTTAGCAAAATTGATTTAGTAACACATGTAGGGATGTAAACGGATATTAAACTAATCGGATATACTATTTTCATATTTGTATCCGTTTAACTTTTCGAATAATCCGATGCAGATACGGATTTGACAAATATTTAAAAATGATATCCAAATTCATATCCATTGGATATCGGTCGAATTCAAATATATCCGTATTCTATTATAATTATTCAGATGTATTCATATTTGATTAAACTTATCCGCATTCGAATTATTTTTTGATATACATTTTCGATGATAACTATTTAGATACCTATTTACGAATATTCAAATACGTGAATCCATGAACTTATAACAAATACATATTTTTAATTGATAGAAAGAACTATACAATTTCATTAAAAAGAAAATAATCAAACAAATAGCATAATTTTTAATTAATAATTAATTTTATATTAATTATTAATACTAATTAATATTAATAATGGCATATAAGTATATTAATTATAAAGTCAATCAACAATAACTATGTTCATTAACTTTATTTTTCAATTTTTTCTCTATATTATAATAATTTTTGAAATTTATTCTTTTTTTTTCTCAATTCTTCAATTATGATTTATATATATACATATATGGATTATGGAATTTTATTGAAAAATATAAATAATATATTATTTAATAAATATATAATTGAAGCGGATATTAAACGGATCAGATATGCATTTATCACATCTGTATCCATTTATAATCGGATATATACTAATCGAATATGGATAATATCCGTTTTAAATGGATGCGGATAAATTTTGTATAAACAGATACGAGCGCGAACGGTAAACGAATTTTTGAATATCCATATATAGCCCTAAACACAGGAGCTAATTAATCGAAAATTTCATCTTTTTTTTCGTATTAATTTTCAAAATATTTCGAACGATTGTTAATCCATCAAAAGGTTCTCAGTTTTATTCAGAATTCTTACACTACAAATTAAGAAATAAATATTAGTAATAAAATAATAAGTAACAATGAAAAAAAATCACTAATTATATATATATATATATATATATATTAAGTTATGAAAAAATTTATTACAATAAAGATTTTAAAATTTTAATAATAACAAAAATTATATTTAAGTTGTCACTATTGATATTAATGATACAATTATAGTGATAACATAGTGACAACAAAAGTATTGTCGCAAAAATTTTGCTTTGTCGCAAAATAGATCTTTAAAAATTTAATGATAAATTTTTTATTTAGAGTATCATTATTGACAATTAATAACACATTTACAATCAATAACAAAAAAATTATTACAAACATAAAATTGAAATAGGAGTTAGGATGTAAACAAAATTCAACAACATTGATTGGGTCAAAGAAGACTCTAGATTAACTCCGCCACACTTCAATAAATGCATCAATCACAACCATATTCTACAAACTAATTTTGCACAATATCTAATTGTTATGAAAACGCAGCAAATATGCACACACATTGATATCACACACACACACACACACACCCACAGAGAGAGAGAGAGAGAGAGAGAGAGAGAGGAGGAGGAGGAGGAGGAATTATTAGATGCATGAAATTAATGTGGTCATATTAAGAAAGTTTCTATTATGAAGAAGCAAAATGTACAATCGATGTAACTAGGGAAGGATTCAGAAATGAAAGTATTGGGGATAAAGATTATAAAATATAAATTTTTTTATAATTAATGAATTTGAAATGGATAATTTTTATTGAAGTTGAGCACAATAATCTTTTATAACATAAATTTCATCCATGATTGAATTAATCAATATCAAAATTTTTAGTAACATCATTTTCAATATAAACTAAGCAATCAACTAAAAAGTCATCTTTCATTTTAGAATGAGCCTCTTTTTCATAATATTTATAGCAAAAAAAAAAAAAAAAAGTTCTTACTTATAGTGTTGAAATAAAGAAAATTCAAAAAGATTTTTTTTTAAAAATAATCACTTACTTTTGTCTCTTTTTCTCAATTTTGTTGAAGCTAAAAAGATGAATTTTGGTTGTTGTAGGAGTCTCTTAAGGTTCTTTTTTACTAAATCACTATACTATTTTTCACACAAATAGAATGGAAGTACCTAAAAGGCCTAACCTAATTGTCTTAATTGGATTGCTAAATTCCTTTGTAATTTCTCAAATATTCATCTGATTTAAAGCTATAGAATATTTTGATTGGTCTAAATTCTACTGCAAACTTTTTGGATCGGATCATAATTTAAATTTATTAGATTAACAGCACATCAATTCGAATCATACATAAGATGAATATTTATACAAGAGACGACAATTCTTATGCATGTAATAAATGATAAATTCTTATTCTGACCGAAACTCTCATTCAAGAGAACAGAAGAAACAATAATAGATTCACTAACAACGAGTAATTCACCTCCATTACCGACACATATAACTCTGTCCTGTGTTTTCACAAGTCCTACATTTGACTTCATTATCAGTTTGTCTTGGAAAAATCTAAGTACCGATCCTGGTTGTTTCTCTTTCATGTGTTAGTTACTAAGTAATTGCGAATGTCTCTCCCAGATATCCTCAATTAGACCAAGTCATTTTCATTGTTGAGAATTCTGTAGGCCTCTGGGGCAAAGGCATGTTCAACTAATACATACGTTTAGTCAATGAACATCACACAATGTCTGTCCATGGAGACAGACATATGTCATGTTGTCCGTCCAATATGGGCTCCATGAAAACGAACCCATATCGCTAGACCCACAAAAAAATTTGATACTTAGGTTCCTTTCTATGTATATATATATCTCTTTATGTATTTGATGTGGAAATATGTAAAACATATCAGTTTATTTATAATGGGATCTGAATCATAGAAGGAAAACGAAATTTCAACTAATCTAATGTTAATTGATCATCTACAGTCTATTCATCGATCAACCAAAAAACAAAAAGAAAAAGGGGTCCTTCTATAGGGTTACATGGGGGTATTTATAGTGAATGTCGACGTACTATCTTTAGAAGGGCTTTGTTTTGAGTCCTTTCTAATTGAGCCACGTGTCTCAGATCGATGGTCGTTAAGCAACATCGTATACTCCTTCAGGGTCCTTGTGTACGATTGCTGTGCACCGAACATGTATAAGGATCGATGTTACCTCTGCTAATTAACATTTTTCCAGCCTTAATGATTCACTTTTTTTTTTATTTTTTATATCTATATCAGTATTAATGTTTAGTTAAATATGCTTCTAAGAAGCATTGAAGGTAGTCTCATAAAAGATATCCAACAATTGAAATGACCCAACGATGAGAATTGCACTATAGCTAGAGCTTCCAAACTAATAATTCAACAGTTGAAATGGCCAGAATTGTGCTGTATCTAGAAAAACAATAAGCTTTGTATATGTGAAATTAATTGTGCATGTATGCACCAACCTAGCAATTTGGAGTTGTTAGAATGTCTTTAGCTCCAAAAATCCAATTTGGAACATAGAAAAAATGTCTTGGCACCTTAATCTCCACATAAAAGAATAGCTGTGGTTTGAAACATTGGAACATTTTACACTCGAACTTGAGAGGACTATATAATTATTAATCAAATTATTCCATGAACAATGATGGGATGGGGAACTGCCTATTAGAATATTATATTCACCTTTTCAACTCTTTCTGCAGATGCAGTGTACCATTCTATGTTTTTTGATTGGACTTTAGTACAATTAGTTGGTACATTAAATTAGACAAACTCCATTAAATAATCTTAAATACAAATTGTCATGACAATGTCACATGCATCCATCCATTTTTATCGATTCTCTATTTTAATTTATATTTTATCATGTATTCCGTTTTAAGAATACATATAGTTAAAGATATGTGATCCATACTTAAGTATTTATTCAAAAAATGTTTTATCTAATTTGGATTTATCTATTATTTGAAGTAGCATATAGAGATGCAAACGAACCAAACTAACTTGCGAGCTTGACAAGTTGGCTCGAAAAGTGTTTGAGTTCAAGTTCGAAAAATTCAAGTTCAAACCAAATAATTCTTGTTCGCAAGTTCACAAGCCGGATTGCGAAATTATATTTTTTTAAGAAGGATATTTATATATAAATAATTATAATAAAATATATTAATTTTTTAGAATTTTTAATTATAAAATAAATAGCATTTCGAGCTCGAGTTCATGCTCAAACTCGAGCATGTAGCTTGATGACAAGTTCAAGTCTAAGTCTAACAAATCGAGTCAAGTCGAGCCCGAATAAGGGTTCGAGCCGAGATCAAGCTCGATTCATTTGATTTGACCTCGAGCTCAAGCCTAAAAAAATAATCAAAGTTCAACTCGATCTGACTTATTTACGTTCTTAATAAAATATAAAGATCTAATTGAATTAATAAAAAATCTGAACTAACATTAACCTCGTTTATTCCCGTTGTTTTATTAGTCTTCTGAACACACAAAAGAAAAAACAAAAACAAAAACAAAACTATAACATCCTTGGGAGACAACAAAAGAAAGAGAAATGTACAAGCCCAACTAGAAAAGATGCTCATATTAATGTGTTATACAAATTGTAAGATAGTGATAGTGTTGCTCAATACAGTTGGCTATGGCTCCAATTTGTCTGCTGACCCACAGAATTGGTATACTTCAAATGGTTGGCAGGGAATGCTTCTAAAGCATCAACTTATGTAAAGCTTGGAATAAAACCATGAAACTCAAACTCTATTGACCTTTCAATTCTAACTTCTTTCATTTATTCAATTATGAATTATGTATAAGAGAAACCCTTTATCACTCTAACATAGAGAAGCAACCAAGAGAGAGAGAGAGAGAGAAGGAGACATGGAATATTAAAGTAGAAATGAAATCCCCCTTGGTCATTAAAGAGAGAGCACAAGGTGTTCACAACTATATATGGTTGCTAATTGTAGTGATGGTGACTCTCACATGGAGCAATATGCATTGTGTGTCTATAATTTTTTTTTAATGCCCGAAAATTCGTAGTCAGATCTTAAATGCTAAGTCGATATGTGTCATACACACAAAGTTCGTATCTATAATTATTGTCCTTTTAAATGTACGTGGTCAATGATTTTATTTATTAAAAAGAACATTTCAATAATTAAAAGAAAAAAAGTGAATTATCACCTGTTTAAAAACTGTCTACTCCTTTAAATTTGATAGTATTAGCATATATTTAAACTTGTTTTATTATTTATATTTATGAGGGAGAGAGGGACTTAATTGATTTTTGCTAGTTTAGAACAATACAAGCGGTGGAAAGGATGGAAAATGACAAAGCTAGCTGTCTTATGAGTTCTGGTACAAAGAAATCTCCATTTTGTTTTCTAAGCACGAGAGAAAAGTCATGGCATAAAACAAAACAGACCAAAAAGAAAAATTATCTCAAATTCTTGATAATTACCTACCAAACTAGACTTTATAATTATTATAAGTTGTAGACATTCAGTGAATGGAATTTCAAATTGATCTTAATGGGATTGTTTCTATTTTTATTTTTCTCTCATTTTCTTTTAGGAGGGGATGAGTACAATTGTGCTTGCAAGATAAAGACAAAATTGATGTTTGGCATTTTTCTATTGAATACGTAAATATACATTTAATAATTAAACTTTACCATAAGATATTTGAAGAAATAAATAACAACATTGTCTTAAATTTTTTTATCATATAAGTAATTTGATTAGAAAAAGTTTCCAGCTACTACAACGAGCATTTTAATGTTTGTGGCTTTATTGAGTTTTCATTTTTTTTTTTATAATTTACTCAAGCATGCATATGAAAAATTCGTTAAAATTCGAACTCCATATTTCACACATACAAATATGAGGATACTGAACTTTATTGAAAAGAAGCGAGTAATTAATCTTAATGCAACTGGACTTTTTGGGGAGGAATAATAGTATTAATTACTTGGGATTTAGCCGATAGATGGCTTGTCCCAGCATTTAAGCTTGACGTCCTAAAATTTTAAATTTAGGTTTCACAAAAAATATGTGTTTTTGTTCATTTTAATTTATTGATGCGATGATTATTTTTATTTTATTATCTGTGATTGCTGATTATATAGATATGCAAAACAAGTTATACTCTCAAGGAAATACTTAAACACTTCATAATTAATGAGTTGGTGGGTCGACTGAGTTGATCCAACTTGATCAACAGTCATCGTCAATAATGACTTTTAATTCAGATGGAATGTCTCAATTTTAACATCTCCATCATACATAACTACCAATATAACATAACACAAATGCCCCAACTCTCAAAATTACATTTATGATTTGCACTTAACACTTTATTAAAATTAAAATTTCGAAATTAAGCCTTTAAAACTCATTTTTGACTGAATTTCGAGTGATTTTTATTGAAGCCAATTTCAGCAAACATAACTTATTTTTAAAACAAAATTAAATATTAACTAATATCTTAATATAGTGATGTAATTATTATTCCTCTAAAAATTTAGCTTTGAATTTAAAGCAAAAGGGTATACAAAACTAGAAATTGATAAAGAACAATTGTAAATACTCTTCTTACGTGATGAATAATTTCAATGAAAATTACCACATACCAAATTACAAATATTCCATATAATATTTGAAACTAAAGAAAACAAGAAATCATGAGGATTCAAATTCGAAATACTTTATTAGAAAATGTAGAAAGTAAAATTAAGACTCAAGAAGCACTGAGCCATGACCATGTGGTAAAACCATATACTCCTGTACTCCAAAGGATTGGAATCTAATTTCAATCCAGTTTGAGTACATACATAATTCCTAAATCCCTAATTGATTAAAAAATTAATAATTAAAATATATATATGCACAACTCAAAATAAATAGAGCGAATATAAAATTAAATGATTGACCGTTTAAAATCCAATAATTTCTACTTTATACTACATTAGCTAGTTGTTCTATTTCACTTTTAACCTATTCTAAAATCTAAATGTTTTAATTATTAACCATGCTTATTAATTATTTATACATGGATCTTTATTAATTCCACACCCCGACCCCCCCACCAAAAAAAAATAATTGGTTTTAATTATAACTTCTTAAAATACCTAGCAAGAGAATTTTCTCATACCACCTCAACCAGACAAGTAAACGATCGTGTGGGCCTTGGCCTGTACATGGTCCGGTCTTGGGCCCCGAGTAGATCCATTACCTTAAAATTTTAACTCTGGATTATAAAAAAATTTAATTGTCAATTCTTTTATCAAACTTGTATCATTTAGCATCTCAAAATAGGGATGGAAATAGGTTGGACTACTCGTCCAGGCCTATGGTCTAACTTGGCAGAATCTATTTAATGAAAAGGTCATGTCAAAGTAGCATTTTAACTAAATAAGCTAGACTTAGATTCTTTTAAAAGCTTGTAAAACTTAACCCGCCAACTTATTTATTTTCACATAAAAAAGTGCTATAATAGTGATATAATATTAAATGATTAATTGTATTTGACTTCTTTAATTAGTCCTTTACAGAATTTATTATATTGTTTAATATTGCTTTATGTTGAAATGATACTATTTTATATTTAAATTTGAACTTTTATAATTATGCATTTGGTGTTTATCATTTTGATTATTTTTTATCAATGTTTATTACAAGTTTAAGCATATTAAAAATTTAGATTTATGTGATATTTAAACTTAATTGAAACCTTAGTAGAAAATGAGTTTTTAGGTAGGCTTCTAGGCCAAACTAAGGTTTTAAAATTTATTAAAAAGGCTAGGTCAGCCTAACCTTAAAAAAAACCTGTCATAGATAATAGACTAGGTGCAGGCTCTTTTTTTACATAACAGGCCTGTCTATTTAAGTCAAAACCTAACCTATTTCTAGGCCTATATCAAAATATAAAAAATTAATTAAATGTGTCCAATAATACAAAACTAAACTATACAATTTAAGGGGAAAAAATATTAAAAATACACTGACTGATATATCAGAACTCAAATATGAAACCTTGTAATTATAAAGTTTCTGTTTTCATAATTCAGACGGTAAGGTGCAAAAATAAATTAATTGACAAAGTGTAAAAACATATAGTATGGATAGTAAGGCTTTAAGGCATGCTTGAATGTAAGACCACTTCTTGGTCTTTAGAATTTAAAATTTTCTTAGGTTCCGTGTTTGAAAATAATGTTGCTGACACATTTATCTTCTCTCTCCTTTTGTTTTCTTTTTGTTTCTTTCTTTCGTTTTTTGTTTTTCTATTTCATTTTTTGTTTTTTTTTTCCTAATATTTTTCATACTTTGTTAATATTAATTTATTACTTTAAATTTTTTATTTTTTATTTAAAATTATAAAAAATGTGTATTTCTAAATTTATTAAGAAGTAGATATATATTTAAACTTATTATAGATAATTTAAGTATAATTATATTAGTTAAAATATATCAAGTCTCTCTTTTTACTTGCAATTTCTAGATCTGAGCCTCACCCCCATTTTTAAGATATTAGGAATTTATGAATTGATTTTTTAATTATTTTTAAATATAAGTATTTATAAATTTTTCATTTTCAAGGAACGTTTTATGCATATTTTAGATTTAAATATTTAATTAGGGTTTTTTGAAATTTGTAAAATTAAATAAAACTACACAAAAGAAATTTTTTATAATTTATAAATTATTTATAAATTTATAATTTTGAAATTTGATTTATTAATTTATGGATTATTTAGAAATTTTTACATTATTATAAATCTTACACAAACACGTAACACCAAAATTCGATTTATTGATAGACGATCTACTTTTTAAATTAAAAAATTTTGATTTATTACATTTATAAATTATTTGCAACTTTTTTATATTATTATCTCGAACAATTCTAAAACACCAAAATTCGATTTATTAATAGACAACATATTTTTTAAAATTACAATATATATATATACATGCATATTAAATTTATAAATTATTTATAATTTTTTTTACTCTAAATCACAAACAAAATCAAAAACTAAAACTCATAAAATAATTTCATTATTTCAAACAAATCTATCAAATATATATAAAAAAAAACTCACAACCAATCACAACATCACATCAACCCATCTCATCACAATAATCATTACACTTTACCTCACAATCAATCATAACCTCATCTCCAATTCTCATATCTCTAAAACACCAAAACATATCCAAAATCTCTAAAACACTAAAACATAAAACAAATCTCACAAGCAATCACAGCCTGAAGTGTTTTGTGTGTGTGCGTGTTTTTTCTTTCAAACTGCTACTACTACTATAAGAACATACTTACATGATAAAGAGCTTATGATGATCCATCAAGAAAATCAAACATTAAAACCAAATTACTTCAATCCACTAGTCAATCATTATGATGAATCAAGAAAACCAAACATTCAAACCAATTTTCATTGTTTATGTACATCCCTAAATCGAATTTACTTCAATCAAACAAATACAAGATTTCCAAGAGATGATAAGCATCATCAAATAATCAACAATAATGTCTCCCCATCCATCCAAAACAAAAAAATAAGAGAAGAAAAGCAAAGAAAAGAAGAGAGAAGACAAGCATCTTGAGAGTCCCACTGTGCATGGTTAGTGTAATAAATACAGGAAACAGGAGAAAACACAACCACTATAAAAGAGTTCTTGTGGCTGTTCCAATGTTCCATCCTCTTTCTTTTTCTCTCTGGCTTTGCTTCTGCTGAGCATGATCCCTTGCTACTGCTCTTCTAGCATTGCCAAGAAGCACTCTCTGACCCATTTTCCCTCGGCTCCCAATCGACACTCTGACCTTCTCCATACCAACGTTAATGCCTACTCTTCTGAGGGGCGGCTGCATTGGGGACTTCATGGGAATTTTCTTCTGAAGGCTTCTTCTCAATGCACTGCTCAGCTTCTTACTTCTGTTTCTTTGATCTTTGGGACTATCACAAGGTATCTGTTCTGGCAAACATGCAACAACTTCAGCTCCAGCAGCAACTTCTGCCTTACTGGCTTGAATTGGAGTCAAGGGCAGAAAGGAGGGAGGTAATTTAGGCAGTGGAATAAGAGAGTTGCGTCGTTGGGATGGTGCAACAGAAATCCTTTGAACAGATGGACAGATGGACACTCTGCCGGTCTGCTTTGGCAGCTGCAGTTGTTCAGCCATCAGAGGATTATTTTCTTTATCTAAGGACTCGTTGTTTTTGGCACATCCATCCATGGAAGGTGGGAAAAATGAGAATTCTTCGCTTTCAGTGGATAGAGGAGTGATATTTGCAAGTGGTGCTCTCATTGTTTCACAATTACGCTCCTCTTGCTGTTGTTTCATTTCGTGCCGCTGCTGCTGTTCTGCTATTTTGGAATCCACGTGCTGTCGCGCTAGCTTTCTCTCCACCAGAAGTTGTGATTCCAATTCTTTGATCTGTAAATTGTTCAAGCGGCAATAGTAAAATGTGCTCATTTTTGTTCCAAGTAAATTGTGGGAAAGAAGACCCCGAATCTTTCAAGAAACAGTACTTTGGAAAGCCACAAATGAATTTCATGCAGTATACCTTCTCTTGCAAGTTTCTGTTTTTCACATCTCTTTCTTTGATCTTTACCTCGAGACCATAGTTGGTATCCTCCAACTTTTTAACTTGAAAATCTTTACTCTTCAAATCCTGTCTTAGTTTTTCAACCTTCAAGCATGAAAACCATGGTTTTACAAAGCAAGTTTTGAAATGAGAAGAATCTATAGAAACATAAAATTTAAGGTTAAAAAATTAGAGTTTCATATAGTAGTTGCTGCAATTACCATTTGTTTGTATTTGAAGAACTCAGTCTTGTCCATTTGCTTCTTTGCAGGACCTAACTCTATTCCGCGAACTCTACTAGCAAAATTCAATGAGCAAAGGGTCTCAGCCAGATCATTTTCATTGGGACTTATCTGAACGAACATCAATGTCTTTGAATCTCCTCCTGCAAGTAAGAAGTTGGAATATTTTAGTATTTATTTCGTCTCTATACAATTCTTCTTGTACCAATAAAGATAACGCAGTAAATACGGATATGAATGGATACCTAAAGAGTCTTGAAGCAAGTGGGTGAGTTTCGAATTCCTACATCAAATGGAAAGTGAAATACTTAGAAAGCTCTACAGCAGAAAGAATTTAACATTGATATAGCACAGTAATTTCAATACCTGAAAGGGACGTGAGGGCTCCTAGTTGCGAGAGCAGATATCACGTCTCCAAGTGCAGAAAGTGATCTGTTGATATTCTGAGTTTCTTTTAGTCTTTCTCCCTGCACATCTGTCTTAGCTATTCTCTCGCTTCCTGCAAGGTCAACCAGCCAAAGCTTGCTTCTTGTGCATTCTCCATTAAGCAGATTCTCTCCTTTCACCATCACACAGTGCATGCTGCATTGGAGAGACATCATTTCAGCATCAATCTATTGTCTTAATAGCAATAGATGAGAATGGAATAAGGTGCAGAACACAGCTAACCAATGTGACCGGCTGCTATGTTCATTTGCATTAGTTGATCCAACTGCCCTTCCGTTGCTGCCAGTCCGAAGGACTTCCCAGACCTCACTCACATTGTTCACTTGAGCTTCAACTAACCCTGGAACATGATGCCCTCCCTCGCCAACTTGTTTTACCTCAAGCCTGAATTTACTCCAAATATAGAGATATTAATAGTAGAATTTTGACTATTATTAACAAGGTTTTGGCAAAATAACTTTATGGTTTCTAATAAAGCATATCACTGGCTCTACACAGTGCCAAATTTTGATAAAGAAATGAAGTAATGAATAAAGTCCCAAGCTTTATATTAAGCCTACCTCTTGGCACTCGAACCAGGCTGTGAATCAGAAACTAGTAAATCCCTTATCTGCTCATTGTAAACCTCCAACACACTCACTGTTACTTCATATCTGAATGTGTTCTTTCGCTCCTCAATGATGTCAAATAGCTTCTCAAGAGTTCTATAGTTAACCCCACGGGCTTCACTCGTTCCCTCCATGGTAAAAGTTTTACCAGTTCCAGTTTGTCCATAAGCAAATATGCAGACGTTATATCCATCTAGAACTGAAATTGCAAGTGGGGCTGTTTCCTCAAAAACATCAACTACACTCAGAAATAAATGTGTTTTTCAGTTAGATAATGCCAGCAATATCATCATTAGAAAAAGAAGGGTGATGTTGGAATTACCTTGGTCAGCTTCAGGACTGAAGACAGCATCAAACTTAAAGGTCTTTCTGGATATCCCATTTGACTTAACAGTTAGTTCACCATCTTTTGCAGCTTCAAAGTCAACTGCCACTGAAGCTCCTCCATCCATCTCTTCAGCATTCAAAGGCCTGCAGCGACAAAATACTCTAATGTTTCCTGAGAGAAAAAGTATTACCAAATCTGAGAGCCTATCAATTTAGAGCCTTGAGATAAAACAATCAACAAGTTAACCCCTAACCTTTCAGTTCCAGAACTTTGTTATAAAGTTCTTTCCTCTCCTTGACCTCTTGGAGGAACTTAATTTTAATATCATCATGTAATTGGGCATTCTGATTCACTGCCAAAGAATACACTCATATAAATATGAAAAAGCTAATCAATGTCAAAATTGATAATCAAAAGTTGTATGAAAAGATTACTTGTAGACTGAACAATTGAACGGACGCCCTCCATCTCCGAAATGTACTGCTTGAAGAGTGAAGCTTCTTCTGAAAGTCTAATATGATCCATCTTCAGAATCTGTCATAAAAAGAATCCAAATTTGATAAAAATGCACCCATTGGACTGGAGAGATGCCTTAACTTTGAATGTACCTTCAGTTTTCTTGTCAAGTCTCTTAGTGATGAAAACCATCTGCTCTTTTCTTTCACTTGGCCCTCAATTGCAAAAGCTACAGAATTGAAAATTAGCAAAAAGTGCAATAATATGTGTATGTATATGGTTTTAATAGTATATAGTATTGCAGATCATAACAATCATTAAGATGACTTCCTCACCCAATGATCCAACATGCATTGATTTCCGCATAAGTTCATTTTGAAGTTCTCTCAAAGATTTCCAAGCTTCTTGGCATTCTCTACTCTTGAGCTCATTTTCCCTCTTAAGCTCCTCCAAAAGCCTTTTTGTGTCTGAGAGTTCCCTCTTCTGTAATGCATGTTCTGTTTGAAGCCTATCTAATTCTCCTCCGCTGGAACAATTTTCAGTATCCTATCAAATATTAAAGTTAGTGAGTTAAGTACATGATGCCTCTGATCCCAATTTGGAAATATTTGACTAGTTTCAAAGTGTTACATTGAACGACTTGCACTGTGGCATGCATGTGAATCCCACTTCTTCAGATAATTTGATCTCTCCAGAACCTGAAATCAATAAAACAAATGAATTTATCAGCAGCGAAAGAAGAAAAGTTATAAGCACTTGAATTTCAAAGATGTTTAGAGCTACATTTGGGCTTACTTTCAGAAGAATCTTTCCTAATAAAAATTCCACAAACTATAGGGCATCCAGTTACTCCTTCAAATCTAATAGATAATCCCTCATCCTTATCGACGTAAGTTTTAAGATCAGATATCACCAGGGGCGTATTTGTGCCAACGCGTGCATAAACATCTAAACAAGATATGACCTGCAAATTTAAACCAAGCAAGCACATATGCTCATATCATGTGCCAACCAATTTACAACTCGAACATGGACTTGTCTATTGATCCCTTAATACACACCTTTTGTTCTTGCAGGAAAACATCAAAGACTCTCATTCCTGGAGGACCAGAAGTGAACACAATCTCCGCAAAGTGCAGATCAACCAGGTAAGCTCCGCCCCCTAAATTCTTAAAATTATAGGTAAAATTCCCAAACCGTGCTGTCTGGTAAAGACTAAGACCTTCTGTGTTCCCAATTATCGGATCTTCAGTCCGTATAGTATCTCCTCCATTGAAACAACTATCTTCTAAAAAGTTTAATCCATCTTGAAATTCAACACTCCTTGTTGATCCCACATTTATGGCAATAACAGTAGTGGAATCTTTTGTCAAATTCTCTTCCACTAATGGTGGTGCAACAAGCTCAAAAGAAGCTTCTGTACACAAATCTTCCATCTTTGTAGCTGGGGCCTTAAAAGAGTCCCTGATTTCTGACCCGTCAATCCCATTTTCTAAGGAGACATCAATTCTTCCACCCATCAAAAACTCAGGTGATTCTTCATATCTTTGGTTAGTAATATCAGGTGAACCCAAACATACTAGATCAGGTGATGTCAAGGAAAATCCCGACGCTGAAAAACCTAAAATAAAGCATGTACAATTAACTCAATCAGGATCAGCAGAATCCTTGCTATTCAAGATTAAACTTTCTTGAATTCCAAACAAAAACTAAGCTAGTCCACACAAGTCCAAATCCAAAAAGTTACAATTCAAACAAGAAATATCTCATTGAGATAATTATATATCTATATATAAAGAACTAAATTAAAACAATCCATAATCAAGAAAGAAATGATCCAAAAAGAAATGCCAAATATTGGAACTAAATTCAATCTAAAGAGGGAAAATTCCGAGAGATTACTATCAATCTTGGTCGGACTAGAGTCATCTGGGTTCCCCATAATTGAAGATTCAAATCCAGACAAAGTCACCAATTCACCTGCCAAGTGAATCAAAAATCAAGAAAACAGAAAAAGCCCATCTACATATTAGCAAAAGATTCAATCTTTTACACTTCTTTGCTTGTAATTCAGCTCTGGAGGACTTACAATGAGTTTGACTTTGATCTTGTTGTCGCAGGGAAGAAACGTCATCTGTTATAAGAAGTGGGTCATGCCATTCAAAATCTTCCATTGATAAAGGAACAGATTCTTTCGAAGTTTTTGAATGAAAAAAAAAAAAAAAAAAAAGGCACTTATTACACTGCTGGGAAAAGATGAAAAAGGAAGATTAAATGCTTTTTGTAAAATCACTACTCATTACAGAGTCAAATCAAAAGAGAAAGTGTCCTTCAATAGGCCGTTAATTTCGTTGTGCCGTTGCAGTGGAAGCCCTCCTTTTGAAATTTGAATTTTTAAACGGGGCAACATGTACCTATACTCTATAGATTCTTTTCTTTTTTTTTCCTTTTTTTTCAAAAAAAAAAAGATAGAAAAATCTGAAATATTTTTATACCAATCTATGAGCATGATTTTGTGATTAAATATAGAATATATTTTTAATTTAATTTTCTGTAAAATTGGTGAACTATAATAATACTAATTTTTTATGGATGTTTTTATTTGAGTATTACTTTCAAAATAATAGTTGAGAAAGTGAAAAATCTTTCATGATCATATATTTTCTATTTTATAAATACAATATTGCTATATAACCTACCAATAGAAAAATATTTACAGGCTTACATATAGTTTGAAAATATTTATTGTTCATAATCAATACAAAAAGCTAGTTAATCAATAAGCAAATATATAATGAGGCGATTTGTACGAAGAAAAAAAATGACATTAAAAAGAAAATATAAAAAAATTAGTATATTTTTATTTATGATCAATTATAAAATTTGACATATTAAAATATGACGTTAGATTTTTGCTTTTATAATTTTTTGGAACATGATTCTCAACATATATTAGACAATGTCATCTATGTGCTAGAAGAAGGTGAAAATAATGGTTAAAAAACTAACTTGGGACGAAATAATGCATATGGATAGGGATGCAAAAATACAAAATAAAAATTAATAATTTATTTTTACAATCAATACAAGTTTTTAACAATTTTTGAGTGTTTCTCTGATTTGCAATAAGCGACGAAAAAATATTTAGGAAGGAATGTGATTGGCCAAAAAAGGAAAGAAAGAAAAATCAGATAGAGAGAAAAAATTAGTTGACGACTAACATCCTTGGACATGTAATTTCCTTTGGGCCTTGTGTTCTTCAGACATAGACTAGAGGAAAAATTCATTGCTTGTACACTTCATTTGATTTGGAGGTTGAATTTTGAGGAAATCCAAGGTTTGTTACACCTAATTTTCCTTGTTTATATGTTGAAAAGTTGCTACTATGTGAGCTTTCTCTATTTTCCTTTATTTTGAAGGTAAAAATTTGTAAGACTTGAAGGAATTTACTCTTTACTTAAACTTTCTGCAAGTTGAAAATGTCGTCATTAGAAACATCATTCTGAATTTTATCTTTATATGCTAAGTATGACACTGTTATTGGTTCATTTTGAGTTAGGATCAAAATCTTTATAAGAATTCTACTCATAATTTCCTTATTTGTAAACAAAGTAAATTTTAAGGTATCGTTCATTCAAAGGTATAACTTGTACTGACATGTTTCATATGCATCCAAGTTCGGTCTCAAAAATATAATTAGCATACTCCTCATGTCAAAACATTTACACTTGCAGCAAAGACTTTAAATTAGAACATTAAACTTGTATCCTTTTTCCTCCGCAGCCATGTAAAAGAAAATTGTTGTAGAAATCATCTTCCGGAATACAAACAATGAACAAATGAACACCCATGATTCAAGACCCTATGGAGGCAAATAATGAGCTACATTCAGAGTTCAATTTTCCAATAAAAATTGTCTTGACATTTTAAATGACTGGTCTATTTGAAGAGAACAATGACAGAGAGCGTAAAAATAGCTAGTTCACGATTAAATGCATATTTACAAATAGTCTAATAAATGAGCATTTATAAATGAGTGTCACTTACAAATAAAGCATTGTGGACATAACTGAATTTTGAGCACTACATTTTTTAGATTTAACAATCCAAATTAATCAGGTCATCAATTCGATCCGACCCAGATGGAAAGTCCATTTATCAAGATAATTATGAAATTTTTAGTACACCTTAAATGGAATTGATACAAGTTAAAACTGGAATAAATAAGGCAGAACTACCCTATAGCACAGTTGATCCAGTGGCAGCAGCTTTCTTGTTATAACTCTTGGACATTAATGTGTGTGGTTCCTTGAAGATTGTTATAATGAAGACAAAATGAGGCTTTTTGAGAAAATCACAACAGAACAAGACTCGGTCCCATCAATCGGATAAGTCCTGAGGTCACAATAGGAGTATGGCCACATCTTAATGGCCTTGTACGGTTTATTCCCATGAATTCTCATATGATAAAAATACTCTGCTTCTACTTGATTCTTCCATGGTGAACCTTTAGACTTAGATAATTAATTCTGATCATAGGTGATTGGATTTCTTCTAATCAAAATCGAATTTTTCTATTGGGTTTTGAAGCTCGATCAAAATTTAAAAACAAAGATGGGTTAAGGTTGTTGTGAACCATACAACAAAAACTTTCAATGTTTAAGTTAGTAAAACTCTCATTCTTGAGAATAGATCGTTGTAGATTCGAGCCTCAAAGATGGTAGTTGAAAAACAAGTCATAATCTTTCTTAAAAACAAAAAAGTTACTAAAAAAGGTATATACTTGTAACAATGTTAGGATTAAGAATGCAGTCTAATTATTAATTAGTGAAATAGCATATATAAAACTTGTGATAATGAAGCCATTTGTACTGGCGCGAGTCGAGGATGAGTGGGCCGTGAGGCTTGATTCACCCCAGTCATATTACTAAAATCCGACAGCTATATGGATGTTGCCCGTAATGGGTGAATGCTCCAAAATGATGAACGTGAACTTTACTCTTGACTCGTTCCTTAATAGAGAGCATTTTAAAATATTTTATAAACTCCTACATCTTATAAGATGTTTTTGGAGCTTATAAAATGTTGGATCTTATTTTTAAAATAAGTTGTTGAAATGTTTGGATAAAATAAGATCTTAAAGCTTATAAAATGTTAATAATGACAATTTTGTAATTAAAATTGTTAAAAATAAAGGAGTTTGTTAAGATCTTAAAAATAAGTTAGGGTCTCCTTACTTTTTTAAAAAGAACTTATAAGATTCTAACATCTTATTTTAGAATTTTATAAGCTCTTTTTTAAATAAATTTATCAAATATTTTTTTATCAATTTATAAACTTTTAAACATCTTATAAAATATTTTGAAGAATTTATAAACTCACCCAAACATCCTCTTAGTAATACCACCTCGAATTCACAATGATATATTTTCTAGTCCAACGATTTCTGAGAGACTTTTGCACAAGAAAACTAAGCACAGTTGCCAAAAACATGTTCTTACAGCAAGATGCCAGCCTTATTTGAGACAAACCTCTGATCAATCTGCAATTTTAGATGTTAAAAATCAGTCAAAAAAGACTGCTAAGGTCTCATCGTATCCAGTGGTGAATTCAGGTCAATTCTGAAGCCAATCAAGTTGTGAAAGATTAGAAACAACGCGGATGAAAATCTTATCAAGATTTCTGGTCCCTTTCCAGAAAATTATGCGCGGGAGGAGAGCTGTGGTGCCTCTCACTATCGTTCTGTTTCTGTACACTTTATGCATTCAATGCAAAGGTCAGATTTTCAGGGCTACGACGTACGAATCAGGTTAATATGAACGCGACTTCTACCTCTTACGCTCTATATATAAACTAAGCACAGTTCCATTCTTCTCCACAACCACACTTCAAAATTTCTTCCATCTCTTCTCCATCTGAACTTCTCAAAATCACAATGGCGAAAATTCCAAAACTGAGGTTCACAACAGAAGTAGCTCCACCAAAGTTTATCTCAGCGGCAAAGCGACCAATGATCAGAATCTTGGACACCATTGATGAGGATAAGGCTTATGCATCGGCCCTTTCATCGTCTTTTTGCAAAGCTCTTGATCAGGAGAGATGTCCGTTGAGAAGTGTTCCCTTATGAGCGATCCTTTTTCTCTTGTCGAGTCCATCTTTTATGTATTTCTTTTTCTTATATATTGGGAAGAATCTTATTTCAAGCCAGCATTTTATGGGCTGAAGTTATGAGATAGTTGGTCTTGAAGGGATTCTTGTCCCCCCTCTTCACCGCCATCTTTTTATTAGGGGTGAAGGAGTAGTTGTACTTTAAATTATCAGAATTGTTTGTTTGTTCTGAATGTGTAACAATTCTATGTTTAAGTAAAATCTTTTTTAAATGCAATAGATGGTGTTTTCAAGCATACTTTTGAAGCTATGCCTTTTTTTTTTATTTATTTATATACACACACGCTAAGAGTTTGTTAAATTCAAAATCCTAATCTTATACTTATTTGTGAGATTTATGTCATTGGACGGAAAGCCACTCAAAGAAGCTATGCCTTTGGTAGTGTTCCTAGATATAGCATGATGAAGGATTGTCCGAGCCCATTTATAATGGTTCCAAAGCCAAAGAAGGAAATTCTTCCGTAGTGTTTGACTTAAATAGCAATTAAGACAGATGCATCTTTAGAGGCAAACTGAATGATTGATCTACATGTCGACGAAAACCATGTTCAGGTAAAGAACAATAATGATGCGAGAAGGGTGTATTCTTGCAACCATCACTGTATAGCATGAAACTTTCTAGCTAGTTTTAGTTTTCATCTTGTATGAGTTGAAAAGAACAAGGTTGTCTTGGTTTCTTGGCGTCGGCATGCTATGCTGGAGAGCTTTTCCTTTCGTACTAAAGCATACAGCATATGTGAATTCCTGGAAATCTTATGTGAGGACAAAACTCACTTTTAATGGAAAATTGCAACTGAACAGAGGTTGGCCCCCTAATTGGAAAAGTCTTGATGTAGCAATAGGAAGAGGATTTTGATCAGTTATTTTTGGCAGATTGTCCCATTGGATAAAATGAAACAATAATTAAAACTTATCAAGATTTGGTCCCCCTTCAAGAAAATTATCTCCAAGGCACAGGTGTAATGCTTCATACCATTTATTTTGTTTATAATTTTGTGCAATTACTGCCAAAAGTGGAGGGCGGCAGTAGACTGGAATGTTCAAGGCAACTACGTATGGACCAGGTTACTATGAATATGACTTCTATAGAACAAGTTCTCCAAGGATTAATCAAATGGGGTTCATTATATCGAGTTAAAGGATCTTACGTGATTTGATAGAATCACCAATTGTAACCCAAAATCAAAACGGGATTAAGGTCAAAGAGATGTGCAGATAAAACTATCCAAGTTTAAGTCGGTGAAAATTTTGGAGTTATTTACAATTGTGGATTTTACAGTCAAGCTCCTTTCTGCTTCTGCACTCAAAAGTATTTGGGAATGATGAATCACTCACTCCTAAAATAAATTTATTGATTCTCTCAATTGGTTGGGCCATAAGTTTTCACCACTCTACCACCCAATCAATTTTGTTCCACTTAATTCATCTTTCACAACTGCATATCTTTTCAGCTAATGAATGGGATATCTTTCTCTTATTACATGAATTCAATTTTTATTTCATTTGAGAAAAACCATCTTTAATTGTTATCAAAATTGTTCAGGATAATAGAAAATATTTTTTAATCATTTTGTTACTGGGGAATTTATAAGAAAGAGTTAATGTAGCATGTCATATTCAAATCCTTTGACATGGTGTGATGGTGGCATATGCATATCATAGATAGTCCAACTAGCAAGATCAATCGCACCTGTCGTAAAAGAGGACCTTTGAATGTACGGATAATAGTTTAAGGGCAAAATTGTCATTTTAGTACATTTTGTTACATCAAATTGTAGACTGATCTGCAGAACACTTCAAGGCATCAAACCTTGGCATTGGCATCCGAGGTAGAGGGGAAGTTTTCAGGCAATGCAAGAACAAGAAAAAATTCAAACAGTAATCGACAGTTCCAGGAAACTTAAATAAGCTGTTGCAGACTAATGTAGAGTAATCTTACTTTGAATATATATCTCAAAGTTAATGCTGAGACAGAGTGATCCCAGATAGAGATTGGCAAGGAAAATTTTCAAGATTGATACATTTATGTTAGAACAATCTGAGTACCTTTTCTTTTTCTTTTCTGTTCCCTTCTCTCAGTGCATCTGTTACATGTTTGATCATTTCTGAAATTTTTGAACTTAGATGAATGCTCAACCTATTGCTCTTCAACAAAATGGAGCTTGATTCTAATATACATAAACTATATACAATAAAATAGCATACAAGGATCCTACGAGTAAACTCATCTGCACCATGCACAAGTCGAATTCCGTGGAGATGTTTTGAACTTGAACCGTTAAGCCCGAACAAGAATTATGTGTTGAGTCTCTCTAAAATCGCATCCCTACTTCTTTGAGTGCAGCTGACATTGAGGCTGATGCCTCTTCGAGTGTTCTCTTCTTTTGCACTGTGTTAAAGGCCTCAATAACATCGCCCTCCTCCCAATCATCGAATTCCTCAACTCCAATTCCACACTCTAGTCCGGCATTTACCTGTCACATGGTAACGGGATGATCCATGAGAAGCACGCGCGCGTTAATATCAAAAAATGGACCTTGGGCCTTACTCGTCTCAAAAATTAGCTCAAGATGTGAGAATTGTTAAAACCACATAAAGAGACCACAACACTTATAACCAACGTGGGAATCTAACAGTTAAGATGTATATTATTAACCGACAAAATTCCAATAATATAGCAACTTAATAGAGATTTTGAGAAAAGTTGCTCTAGTTGTACTTGGCGCAGTGGAGGATTATTGTAGATCATTGATCTGATAAAAGAGGATCAGTCGGGAGGAATGAGAAAGAAGGGGAAGTCCGCATCTAAGACAGTCACTGATACTATATCGAATCAGGCAATCAGTTTAGCTGCTAAGACACCAGGGACAGCGTATTGATAAACTATGACTGACTCAGCCTACTTAGGGCTTACACTTTTGAGCAATAATTCTATTGATGCATCAAGAAAAATAGACAGATAATATGTTAACATTTCAATTAGTGGAAAAAGCGATTATAAGGAGAAAGAATAAGAGATGAAGACTATAAATAGTTACCTCTTTCACTATCTCCTTGACCCGTCTCAAGGAAGCAAGAACTCCAACATGAAGTTCTTTTCCTTTTCTTAATACTCGAATTCCACAGTCTTTCACTATTTTTCCATCCGTCACCATGCATCCAGCAACGCGACCACTGCCACTTGTAAATACGGCCCTTACTTCTGCTGAACCAATTGCCACTTTATCCTGCAAAAACAATGGATAAACCACCATCTTTGACTCTTTGATAACAATGACAGGCAGATGTATATCAAGAACTATCAGGTATATATTCCTGACTTATCCATGATATCTAGAATCTAAACTTAAGGGATTAGTCAATGAGCTTCTTAAGGCAACCTTTTAAAAAACAAAAGAAGCAGGATTCCAAGGAGACAAATACAGGTTATCTTAACCTGCTAAGCTAAAAAAATCTCTTCCTCTCCATTTTTTTACCCACATGGATTCCAGTTATTCCAGGGAGATTTGAGAACTATGGAAAATGTCACAAGTAGATAATATAAAAAGGGAAAACTCAAACTATAGTTTTTTAATCTCACAAGATTTTTGACTGGAGTGCCTTCCGCACATAAAATCAGATCAACACCAAAAGTGCACATGGATCCCATAAGAACACTTATTATATTGAACTCTGGATTATCAGTCTCTTTAAAGTTAAAATCTAAATAATCTGACACAGAGCCTAAAATGAATCTAGGAACATGATTTACCTCAACGAGATCCAAGAGTCCCTCCATTGCATTTCGCACATCATCGATAAGTTCATAGATAACTTTATAGAGCCGAATTTCAACACTTTTGTTATCTGCATAGCTCTTAACCGAGCCAGGTGCTCTAACATTAAAGCCGAAAATGATAGCTTTACTTGCCACTGCAAGGTCAACATCGCTGGTGCTCACATCCCCAGCTGCTTGCAGAAGGAACTTCAGAGTGATGTTATCTTGTGGAAGCAGCTGTAGGGCTTGTTTGACGGCCTCAATGGATCCCTGGAGTCAATTAAAGATTTACTTAGTTGCAGATCAAAACCTCATAAGTGGGGACCGATCCAGAAATGAAAGCGTGGGGGGCCAAGAATTTAGAATATAGAAATTCAACTACAAATTTCATAATTCACGATTTGAATGCATATTTTCATAAAAGTCGAATGTAATGCTTCTTTATATCATAAAAAATTTATCAATAACTAAATCAATATCAAAACTTTAGTGGTATCTTCTCCATATAAGTAACTAAGCAAATGCCGAAAATTTCATCTTCTTTTTTATTTCTGAGACTACTCTTGATAACATTGATAGCAGAAAAAGTTCTTTCAATTTTAGCTGTCAAAAGACAAAAAAAAATTCAATTTTTTTATATATCCACTTACCGTTATCTTTTTATCTTAATCTTAAAATGAAAAATGAAGATATTTTGGTTGTTTTGCAAGTCTCATAGGCCCTAAGGCTTTCTAAGACTATTCTTGATAATATTTATAGCGGAAATTTTTTTTTCAATTTTTGCTCTTGAAAGATAAAGAAAATCTATTTTTTTTTTAAGGGAATGCTTGGTTATGTTTTCCTATAACAACATTGTTTTGGGGAAACATAACCAAAACATATCTTCATTTTCCCTCCAAAATACACATTTTCTAATATATACATACATATATTATATATATGCATTATATATATTTTATTATTATTGTAACATTAAAAAATCACACAATTTCATTTTCACCCCAAAAACCCAACAAAACAGTATTAATTTGATTACTACAATAAAAAATATCTCCCCCAAACTATAAACAAACATACCAAGAAAACAACTTTCACATTCTCCAATAATTCATTCTCCCAAAATACATAATAAAATCACACAAAAAACATAACCAAACATTCCCTAAATATTTACTTACCTTTTTCTCTTTATCATAATCTCGTTAAAGTTAAAAAAAGATATTTTGGTTATTTTACAAGTTCCTCAAGGTTTTCTTTGATAAATCCCGATAATATTTTTTCAAATAAATAAAATAGAAGTGACCTAATGAGTCTAATTTAATTGTCTTCACTTTTTTCTTTTATTTATGCACACGCATACTGAGAGTTTGTTAGGCTTTGAATTCCTAATCTCACATTTATATGTGTGAAGATGATGCCACTAGACCAAGAACTTGATTACTTAATTGCAAATATGTAACTAATTCTTTTGAGGGTTACAAAATTAAAAATGGTAAATATTTAATCAATTAATTTTAATTTTATCTTTAGTTCAAAATAAATTAAATTTAACCCTATAAATCTAAATAATTAATTTTTTATTTAAGACCCAACAAGAAAAGTTGAATTTTTTAGAAATTAATGAATGAATATTAAAAATTAATTATTTTAATTAATATTAAATAATTTATTCTTTTAAATTCAGATTATTTAAAAAATAATTAATAAAAAAATTAATATATATAAAATAAGTTGGGGAGCAATGGCCCCTGCTTGCCCCCCCTTGGATCCGTCCATGCTCATAAGGAACCGTTGAGCATAGATGCATAATTTACAATCATCACGTGCTTATGATTGCATATATTAAATTTGTGCAAAGAAGTATTTGAGAAATTACATGGAAATGTAGATGCATTTTGTTTTAGATTTCAAATAAAGGTTTTCTTAGTTGAGTTGGGCTTCTAATACTAGAATAAAAGTTACGCAGTTGAACTAACATTACATGAATAAAACAGACTTTAATCCAACAAATACAAATGACTAGCATAATCCTAAGAAATTCAAAAGGCTCCGGAATGCCTGGCAGCTGACATAGTGCATTTCAAACAATTCTGAAAACTTTCATCTAGAAAACTGGCACCTTTTAGATAAGAGCAATGTAGGGTCCAAAACATTATATACATTTCAAAGGTATAATTTTAGATCTTTGAGTTCCATCATATAACTTGAACTATAATAGCTGGCCAGATTTTACTAAGATTAACATTGATGAGCAACCCAATGTATAAATTATCTATTTTAGTTCATCAATCCCAATTGACAATAAATAGCCTAAGGTCATTCACTATATCTTGTATCATTACAGGCTTACTAACAGACATAAGCATCTGAAGGAATCAGTTCACTGTTTTTGTGAGTCCAAATTTATTGAACTTCATTCATTTCTTCTGTTTTCAACAAAACGTTCCAAATCAACCTGAACTACATTATATTAGCTATTGCCTTTAAATGCTTAACAAGTAGCTAAATTTCACCAAAGGTCAATACTATCTAATGCATTTCAACCATAGTTTAAGAAGTATAGAGTGTAGCTGTTATGCGTATAGTTTAATATTTCTGTTCAGGTTATTAAGTCAATGGTAAACTCATGGGAAGATAGCAAGCTAAAAGAGATTTAGAGAATTATAGGCAATGAAGAAGATTGAGGTGGACTCTTAATAAGAATGAGGTAATGTCTTGTTGACCTCAGTTGCATTGAGCCTAGAACAAAAATGTTTTACCATTACACCTCCTGATTACAACCTATGGATGCCCCCCCACCCCCCACCAAGAGAGAGAGAGAGAGGAAGAAGAAGAAGAAGTCACATATCCATTTAGCAATTGTCTACAGAACCAATCATCCATAATATCAAATAAATCATTTTTGTCTTTGATAAATTTACCAAGGACTATAGTCATAATACTACTCCTAAGAACTTCTTTGACAATTTCCTATGATTTCTCATGCACTGCCCCTTCCAAATGGTTTTGGAGATAAAAAATACCTTTATTGGCATACACTAACTTAGGGAAATCCATTAACTCAATTTGATTATTCTTTTCTACTAAGCATATCAAAAATGATTTGTGTTTCATCCACCAAGCACAATCACATCCAAAGATGAAAAGATGCTGATGGTGAATTACTTATCTTAGTATCTAGAGTCACACAATATTGTGAATGAAAAAACCAAAAACTCGAGTTGGTATTCTCTTATAAAAAATTTATCAATTACTCATACTACGGACAGCCATTACATCTTCAATTATATACTTGAAAGCTTTTAAAACGATAAAGTTTCAAGGCATATAGAATAGCATACCTGAACATCAACCTTCAGTATGATATTAAGTTGGTGCAAATCCAATCCAGCATTCTTTCCTGCTGATATAGCAGAAGCTAAAGAAGAAAGTGTAATTTTTCCATCCCCTGCTTTTGCTGTTATTCGTTCATTTCTCAAATACTCTGCTCGTTCCTCTGCCTTTTCTCGAGCAATATCAAGAGAGCCAACAACCTCAAACTCATCACCAGCAAAAGGAACATTATTCAATCCAATGACCTGCCAAAGCATGCAGCATAAATATCAAGAATTCAATGAAGATATAAGCTCCAAACAGAAAGACTGCCACATAATATAGATTAGTAAAGAAAGAGGAGGGGATACACAGTCAAAACTTGATCAAACAGTTCTTGAGCCCATCAAAATGAAAGTAAGAGTACCTTAGATGATCTATTCTAGTCTGCCAGATTTAGCAGTTACATGCTACCTCTTTTACAGAATGAAGGTTTTTAAATGATATATAACTTTTCCAACATGAAACATTATTGGGTCAAAGTATCTGGTCATAACCCAAAAGGTTTTACCCTAAAAGAAGTTTTAAAATGTTACTAGTATTAGGAGATAGTTAATAGGATGTCTGCAACTCAAGGATCTTGAAAGTATCAGCTTTCTCGATTGCAATAGCCCACCACTGATGATTAATTGGTAATTATACTAAAACCCAAGAGAATGCTGGAGATATTGTGACATCTCAAAACATAATCTCTTGCATGATAGCAACTCTCATTTTGGAGATCAGAAGAAAAAGTCAAATTTAAATGACGGAATCCAAATTAAGTAACAAGTATATGGTTGTTACGGTTAATAACAATTTGCTATGACATCAATAAGTTAATAAACAGGATAACTAAATCAGAGAACATACATATCTAGCAACATACCTGTACTGGGATAGAGGGCCCTGCTTCATCAACCCGTTTCCCATTATCATCAAATAGAGCCCGCACCTGAGGTTTGCAAATTAGGAAGTCTTTTTCACATAAGTGAAAAACTAACAAAACTTCCAAGATGAGTCATACAAACCTTTCCAAAAGCTTCACCACAAACTACCACATCTCCTCTTTTGAGTGTTCCATTTTGCACAATGAACGTAACGACAGGTCCCTTGGATTTATCAAGACCAGCTTCAATCACCGTTCCTTTAGCATTCCTATGTGGATTGGCCTTCAGTTCTTGCAACTTAAAATGGAAAATTGACACCCAAAATCAGAATCGACAAGGACACATGATAACCAACATAAACAACTAAAATCAAAATAAACAAAATATTTTTCCCTCAGTATAATCTTCACAATTTTTCGACCCCAAGCATTAAAGGGAAATGCGAAGGTGTAGTTTGGCAAGTGTGAGGAATGTCCACTCATATATTCGTCTTAATAAGCCATCAGTAAGGGAGCATGTGTCAGAGGGGAGAAAAGCAGTGAAATACATTAATTTCAGAGTAGCTATAAATCTTGGGAAGCAAGGAAAAGAAGCATTTTATTCTCAAAGAAAGTACGTGAGCTACCTCAGCAACAAGCATGACGGTTTCCAGCAAATCATCGACATTCTCCCCTTTAAGAGCACTTATCTGTCATCAATGGTTCATGAATAACTTAGCACCCATACAAAGAAATATTCTTTTTCTTAAAAAGTGCGCATGGAACTCCAAGGTTTTGGTTTTGTCACCTTAACCATTGGGATGTCACCACCCCAGTCTTCAGGCATCAGACCAATTGATGAAAGATCTTGCATGACTCGATCTGGATTGGCTCCATCCTTATCTATCTACAGTATGGGATAAATGAAATCAAAATTCCTTAAACCAACATGATACTCAGAATTTAGCAATAAAACCATTATTGTAAGAACCTTATTTATAGCTACAATAATTGGCACCCCTGCTGCTTTCGCATGAGCAATAGCCTCACTTGTTTGAGGTTGGATCCCATCATCTGCGGCAACTACAATGATAGCAATGTCTGTCACTCTAGCTCCACGTGCTCTCATTGCTCCAAATGCCTATGGTAATTATTCAATAATAAAAAATGTAACTTTATAAGGACTAAGCAAATCAATCTCCGAAATTGATCCTGAGACACCCTTGTCAAAGAATGTATCTGGGGTGCAAGGATAAAGAAACAACAACAACAAAGTAACATCATAAGCTAATAACGATATTACCTCGTGGCCGGGAGTATCAAGAAAAACACATGTTTGTGTCTTCCCATCAATAGGTACTCGAACCTTATAAGCCCCAATTCCTTGTGTAATCCCACCAGCTTCACCAGCTGCCACCTAAAATGTATAGTGGAATTCAGTTTTCTTGTAACTAAAATTTATAAATGATAGTGAATGTTAGCAACTCTTTCTTAGCTAATCAGTCAATAAATAGCAGCTCGTTAACATCAGGATCGCAAAGACTTGAAGTGACATATACCTTGCTTTTCCGAATGTAATCCAAAAGTGTTGTCTGCATGTGGAAACAAACATGTTAGCTGGATCTTGCAATGATGGTGCTATCTATTATAACAATGGACAAATTGATTAATGTTGTTCCCTACCTTTCCATGATCAACATGTCCCATTATGGTTAAAACAGGAGGTCTATCTTCTAACTTATCCAAGTCATCTTCATCAAGAATTTCCTTCTTCTTTGCCATTTCTTCTACCCTGACAGGGACAGCATCAATGACTTCTACCTCATATTCTTTGCAGACCATCTTCACCATGTCTTTGCTCAATTTTTGCACACCATCAGGCCTAATGCCCTTAGAGTACAAATATCCGAGAATTTCACCTTCACTAATGGCCAAGTTGTGGGCCAACTCTTCAGTTAGCATGCCATCTTCATCAACTTCCATTATTTCCATCCTGATGGGTGCAGCTTCTCTGGCTGCCTGGAGCCTAGCAGCCTTCCGGCTTGCTTTAGTCCATTTTCTACCTTTTCGTGCAGTAGCAGCGCCAGGAATGGAAACATCGAGTTCAGATGTATCCTCATCAGGAATATCATCATCGTCATCAACCATACGCCTACGAAGCCCTCCAGATGGGCTACTCTTCTTTCTGAATTCATCTTTGAACTTGCCAGGTGCAGGGCTCTTCCCTGGTTTTGTAGGGGCTAAAACAGCTTCAGCAATCAGAGGATCAACCACTGGCTTCTTAGACGCAAACTTGTCGATTAAAATTGGCTTCCTCTCTTTTTTCTTTGCTGCCAAATCAGTTTCATTAGCAACAGGGGACTTGGCAGCTGAATTTACATCCTTCAAGATGACAGGTTTTTTGATGGAAGGTCGAGGAGCTACAGAGGGTTTTGATTGTAACTTTGGTTGAACTTTCTGAGGTGGCTGAGGTGGCCTAGGCGGAGCAACAGATTGAGAGCCAGCTACCCCTCCTTTATCTGTTCTAGGTTCCCTTACAACTTTTTGTACTGTAGCCACTGGATTTCCCTTCCGCCAAACACTCTTCAAAGTCTTGGATTTGTGATTCGAGTTTTCCACTGAATTAACTGGTTTACCATTCTTTTGGTCGGCTATCTCATTTGTTGAAGGTTTGTTTACAGAAACACTCACTTTCTTACTAGTCTCTAGCTTCTCTGCCTTCTCCAGGACCTCCCCTAACGTCTCAATCACCTTACTTCCACCTTCCTCCTTGTCACTCATCTTCTCATTGTCCGAATTCCCACTAAGTTTCAATTCATCCCAAGATGAACTGAGAAGGGGATCAACCTTAGACCCCGATTTCAACACTGGCTTGGGAGCTGCTTTCAGAAATGTATCTGCATCATTATCTTTACTACCTCTATATGTAGAATCAAGAGATACAGAAGTCCCTTGTTCTGCAATGTAATCAGTTGTAACAGAATATCTATAAACACCAACATACCTCCACTTCTTGCCACTCCAAAACCTTCTAAAACTACTCCCATTTCTGTGAAAAGAGACCCTCCTAACTAAACACACAGAACCGTCAAAATTACCAAAAGAAGTCATATTCACACTTCCCAAATTCACCAGGGAAGCTAAAGAAGCCATGCTGAACACTTATATATCCTTCACCATTAGAAAATATACCCCAGGGAGCAGAAACCGCTTTCTTCAATCAAAACCCAAAAAACACTCACAATACACTATAATTCAGGCAAGAAAAATCCAATCTTTATATCCCCACTCGACTTCCTCAACGATACACTTAATGTCAGCAACCCGGAAATCCAAGCACTATAGAAGATATTTCTGGCTACTGAAAACCCAATTCAAAAAAACATTAATTAGAAAGTTATGGGCCAAGATTAGCATATAATACCTGCAAAAATTCAAGATTATATTCTTGAATTGAGTGTTATGTTTTTGCCAGCAGTTAGAGGGAAAGAGGAGCAGGAGAACCTGTGGCTGTAGAGAGAGGAGATGGCCCCAGAAATTGGAAATGTGAATTGGGTTGGGTTGGGTTATGCTTGTGTGGCTATATCTCTTCCTGTCAATATGCTACCATTGCATGATAAGGCTTTGGCTGAGGTTTTGTGTTTTGGTGCCCTCTCATTTTTATTTTTATTTTTCCTCTTTATTTACTGCCATTTCTATTGCAGATAAATTTCCAGCTTCACATTTCATACTGTCAGTTTTTCACATGAAATTTTAGATAAAAATTAATATGTATTTTTGTGTTTAAGAGAATTAATGGCGTGATATTATTGTTATATTTATAAAAAAAAATCATTCTTGAAAATAAAGTTTTAGTTAGGACATTTTAAAAAATTAAGAATCAAATTTTAAGTTTCTCACATCATGTAGGAAGTCAAGAGTTAGGTTAAGAACTCAAAGTATAACAAACTCCTAATATACGTAAATTTAAATATAAAAAAGAGAAATTTAAAAAAAATTATGAAAATTAATTTTCTGAACTGTGTAATGTACTTTTCCAGACATGTCGCTTCTAATTTGTAGGTTTTTTAAATACTTGGAAAATAACTATATTGTCCTCCACTATTATAATAATTATATAAAATTTTATTTCAAAATTATCTATATCTCAATTATAACTTATTTTCATCTTAAAATTGTCATTTTTGTAGATCAATCCATCAAAATTTCATGATATCATCGTAAAGATTTAAGAAACTTCTCAAATTGTCATCACAACCACTTTGAAGCATAATTCGTAATTTTTAAAATTTAGAAGAGTACAATCTTTAAAATTTAGAAGAGTACAATCTGCAAATTTTGAAAATAAGACAAGGTACGGAGAAATATTGTTGTAAATTGTAACTAGTGATGATAATAAGGCAGGTTTGGCAAAATACAATATACACCCCATCGAGATTTTTATGGATTCGAGACCTACCACACCCCAAATCCTTGTCTAGTGGGTTGAACTCGCTAGACTCATTAGATCCGTTTAAAATGTTTAAAGGAGTTAAAAAAAAAAATTAAAAAAAATAACATCACCATAACTTGTTAATAAAAAAATAATATTATTAATAAATAATTTATTATTTAAATATTTATATATGCATATTTTGATTTTTGAAAAATGATAAATTACAAATATCATTGTTACTTATATATAATATTGAATGTATAAACTATTTATTATGACAATATTATTATTTTTATATAGAACATATATGTAATATTCATATTTTTCATATATGCTTTCAAAACCTGCTTCAAGGGGGGTGGATCTGGGGTAGGTCCAGATTTTATTCGAATACATTGTCATCCCTAGTTATAACCCATAAATTGTATGATTTTTAGGAAAAAATTAAATAAAAAATTAGTAAATTTTGTCTATTTTTCTTTTTTTGTTATTTTTTAAAATTTCTTGAGTTATAATTTCCTTTTCGAAAGGATTTGTTTTCTTCAAGCTTTCTTTCCATCAATAAATCAATATTTTAGCCCTTTTAATATTTTCCTTGATAATTGTTTAACGCACCAATAATTGTTTCTTTCCATCTTCAAGAAACAATAAATTTAACGCACCAAGATAATAATCATATAAAGATGGAAAAAAAAGAAGATAAATATTTTTAAATTTTTAAATAGCGAATTGTATGTTTAGATTATTTTATTACATATAATTTTAGAGATTTTTAATTTAGATTTAGGAATTTTTTCAGCTGTGATTAACTTAATAAACATGTTCAATTATGGAATAACATAATGTAATACTTAAAATTAAATTATAATAAATTCTACATTACTATAATACTCCATATATGAAAAGTTTATATATGCACAATATATAGGGAGTAAGACATATTAATTAATCTATATTGACAAATACAATATATATATGCATGACAATATATATACACATATGTGTATGTGTTCATCCATAATTATATTAAAAAAATAGCACTATTAGACAATACAATAAAGAGTTACAAAAATTATATATTGATAAAGAGAGTTACAAAAATCATTATAAAAAGTTACATATATGTTAATATATATTGAATATTTATTAAAATTAAACATATTACTATAAAAATAAATTAATATAGTTTTTATATTAATATTAAAATAAATATTAATAGGATATCAAATATAAAAATATATTGACATAGTAAAAGTGGATAAAATTAACTTATTTACGTTACTACCATATAAGAAAAAAACTTAAATCAAGACTCTTTTTTTTTTTCAATTATCCTAGCTCATAAATATAAAAATTAAAAATGTTAGAAAAGATATTGTTATATTTTGAAATAGAAAATTGTATGTTTAAATTATTTTTAATATAAACAATTGTTAGGATTTTTAGCTTATATGTCAATTAAATTGTATTGACAAATAGACTTATATATGCCTGGTTGCACGCGCACACACACACACACACACATAATATAGACAATTGTTAGGATTTTTAGCTTATGCAAGACATGTCAATTAAATTGTATTGGCAAATAGACTTATATATCCCTAGTTGTACACACACACACACACATGTTGTATTGGCAAATAGACTTATATATCCCTGGTTGTACACACACACACACACATGTGTGTGTGTGTGTTTGTGTTTGTCTATAATTATTTACAAAATCAAATTTGAGAATATAAATAACAAATATAGAAGAAACTATTGGACAATATAGAAAGGACTATAAAAATTATATATCAAAATAAGGAGTTACAAAAATAGATATAAATATTATATATTAATATATACTTTTTTATTTATTGAATATTTATCAAATTTGGATATTGATTTATAAAAGATGAGCAAATATAATCTTTTACATCAATATAATAAGGAGTTACAAAAATTAATATAGAAAGTTGCATATATATTATATATGGAAATATGTTTTAGGAAGTTACATATTACATATTGAATATAATCAATATATTTACATGGTAAAAGTGAACAAAACTAACTTATTAGATTTGGTAAAGCTATAAACACTTTTTTTTAAAATTTATATTAAAAAATTCATTGCATAAATAAATATTTTATTTTCTTAATGTCAAACTAAATGGCTCTTTTATATCTTTTTTTTTTCATTTATTTTTTTCATATTTTGAAACTAAAGATTTTTTTTTATTATTATATCAAAACCGCGTTCAAACATCCAAATTATGTTTTAGAAATGTCAATGACTTGCTAATTTTTTTGTGATGAGGATTTTCCTCTTATTGACTCAAATTATTTTAATTTGGAATGAGAACATCTCAATTAATTATAAAAAAAAAAGTTAGCACGAAATATCAAAAAAGTGAGCTGCATATTTATTTATGACTTGGAAGATTTATTATTATTATTATTATTATTATTAGTTGTGAAAAATACATAAAACCCATCGTTTCTTCAGCGCCAAACGACCTCAAAACCTAAAATTTCTCTCTGATTATTGCCCGCCGAATACAATGGATCCTCAGCCTGAGCCAGTCAGCTACATCTGTGGAGGTACTCGATTCTTTAATACTAAATTCCATTATTGATTGCATAAATTCTTGACTTCGTTTATTTGGTTCGTATGTCTGTGTCGGTAAGCGCGTATTTTGTAATTTCTGTGTGTTTTTACTTTATTCTTTTTTTGAATGGTTGATTAATTGAATGAGATTTAACTGGGGCGTTTCAGATTGCGGCCAAGAGAACACACTGAAGCCAGGGGATGTGATTCAGTGCCGTGAATGCGGTTATCGTATTCTCTACAAGAAACGTACCCGCAGAAGTAATTCTTTCTTTCATCCTTTTTTGTTCTTCAATTTTTTTGTTTTCCTGATTTTACTGCGCCTGTTCTGTGTTGCTTATGCTGTTTTGGCCCTTTTAAATATGTTTTCATTTACTCCCTTTTAAATATGTTTTCATTTACTCAATTTTTTGGGTGTGGATACAGGTAAGACAAGGTTATTTGGTTTTAGTTATTGGGAAAAAAATTATTAGAACTAGTAACAGGAAATTGCTGTAAATTTGGTTATTTTACAGGAATATGGGGTGCTTAAGCCTTGAGTTATGATTTTTTGTTATTGGAGTTCTATTGTGAGTGCTTAATTATGTAGAATTAAAATTAGAATTAGCTAAGATTTAAGTTTTTTATTTTTTTATTTTTTATTTTTTTAATAAGTTGATCATTGCTTCTGTTATATTCTTTGAGTATTAGTACAGTTGTATGTGGAATCATTTCAGCCCTTATTAGGATAAGGGCTCTCCTTCTACCTCCTTTCTCCATATAATTCATATTCCATTCCCTTGAAAAACGAAATAACCTCCTTCGCATAACAAGCTTAGGGGTGTAAGATGAGTTGGGTTGACTCACAAGCCACATCTATCTAGTATCTACTAACCAAATCCTTGCATAGTATGTCTAGGGGTGGAAATTGAGTTGGATGATAAGCCACGCAAGTCGGTTGAGTAAAACTCAAGTTTATCAAGCTAACTTATTGAGCTCGAGCGTAAAAAATACTTGTTTGAGAGATCACAATCTTTTAATTATGTTTATTTCTATATTACAATCTTTTATAGTACTTCACCTAAAATCAATTATTTTTATAAATTTCTCTTTTCTATGGGCTATGGATGCCATCACCTTCCAACAACACAAGATCTGTCATTCGCTGTTCTCACCATCGGCACTATAGAAGGTTTATTAAACCACCACCACCATCACCAATATAAAATTGTTATTTATCTCCCAACCACATTCAACACTCTTTCATGTCTCAAACCTCGCAACAAGTTTGCCATTCACAATTTGCCAAGTATTAGGCAAGAACCCAGACCTACAGCCAAGCAGCCATCGCTTTAGCCCTAACCTGTTGTTAGCTGCCCCCTTTTCTATTCTTTTCCCTCTCTTGGCAAAGTCATTTCTCATCTTAAGGGAAAATTGGAATTCCTGCCTAGAGTCTCCACATCATCATGATAGCAAATGGACCCTTACCATGATTTAGAGGGTGTTTGGCTAAACTTATTTGAAATGTTTTATAAGCTCCTATATCTTATAAGATGTTTTTGGAGCTTATAAGATGCTAGATATTTTTTTAAAAATAAGTTCTTAAAGTATTTGGATAAAATAAGATCTTGGAACTTATAAAATGTTAGTGATGACAATTTTGTAATTAATATGATTAAAATTAAAGGAGTTTGTTAAGAGCTTAAAAATAAGTTAGCAACTCCTTACTTTTTTTAAAAGAGCTTATAAGCTCCTAATATCTTATTTTAATAGCTTATAAGCTCTTTTTTAAAAAAAATTACCAAACACTTTTTGACATCTTATAAGTTCTCAAACATCTTATAAGATATTTTGAGGAGCTTATAAGCTCAACCAAATACTCTCTTAATGTTCTTGACTTAAAGCAAAAGATTAGCTTGATGAAGTCTTAGCAGATTGTGAAAACTCAGGGTTGATGACTTTTTTCATGCATTTTCTGTTTGGTCACAGTTTATTTACTTCATTTTAACTTGTCTGCTGCTGCAGTTGTTCAATATGAAGCTCGTTGAAGCCACTTCAGAAGTTCATATAGCAAGATGAAGCAGCTATTTCTGTATTACAGCTAACAAATTGTTACATAATGTTTTACATGCTGCTGAAGACTGTAATCTATAAGCTTTATGTTTTAGAGTTCTGCCTGTCACCTATGTAATTTTGTCACTAGTCTATGTTGGGATCATTAACCGTTCAGTTTTACTAAAAGTAATTCTCTTATTAGTAATCTACTTGCTTCTGGTTATTGTCGATAACTTGTCCTTGAATTACTTAAGGCATGGAAATTTGTCCGGTACAGTTTGCAGTGAAATGGTAAAGGTGGACTTGAATTGTTTGTCCACCGTCGCTTGCTTCACAGCTTCATATATTAGAAGAAGATATCAACTTTGTCATGGTTAGGGCTGTATATGGGTATTGTATTTATCATATCAGTTCCAGCTAAAAGTTTCTACATATCTAGATTCAGACCTGATGAGTCTATGCTGCAAACCTGATCTGAAGACTTGGAGTTCATATGCATATGTTTTAGCGCACAGACACACAGAGAGGGGAGGATGAGAGAGAGTATACCTACTTAACTCACATCAGAAGGAGATGAGGCTTTGAAATAATTTATAAATTATTTTCTCCTCTCTCTTTAAGGTGTATTTTTAGGATAAAATTCTTTACCAACTGCATTTAGGTGGGATAATAGCTTGAAGTGGTTGTATCTTGATGTCAGTGAAGATCTCAACATTTTTATAATTCTTCGTAAACCATATGGTCCATGCAAGCATACATGAACATATATAGAGTGTAAGGGTTGGGTGGAAAGGTGATTCAAGACATCGATGGATATAAACAATTTATATATATATATGTGTGTGTGCGTGTGTGTGGTTTTTTTTTTTTTCCCTTCAAAAAATAACTATGAAAAACTCATGGTAGTCCTTCAAGCTGACAAAATTAGTAATATTATCTTCAAATGTACTGAACAATATAATGGGAAAGGTAGGATTGTTAGTACCAATACCATACTTCAAGTGAGCGATGGTATTCCTCGAATTTATTAGGAATCGGAATGATTCCTAAGAAGCAAACACTTAAAGTGTTCGAGTAGTTTCTTTTCCGTGTAAGGGCTGGTATGGGGTGATACCTTGGGTTCTCCATATCCCTGGAACTAGTCCAAGTCTATAGGCCCAACTAATTTGACCGTACATGTTCATTCATAAGCTGGTTGTGGCCTTTAACTTTCATTATCACGAGTCTTCATCAGTCTGCATCAGGGCTATAACTTGAATAGTTGAACCATTCTTAGATATATTCATATCCCACGGGCGGTGGGGGTTGCAACTTGTGTTAAATTGTTGCTTTTTCTGATTCATGAGCTTGAAAATGGCTGTTCGGTGCTAAGTGTTCATCAGTGATGGGATGAATAAAAAGCCCTCTTTGCTGCATCACATTGTGACTTCATTTTCAGATGACTTATTATTGACAGGTGGTTGCATTTAAAACATTCATGGGCCAATCTTGTTCACATATTCAGACAATATGTACAATTATGCAAGTACTCTCTTTATTATGAAGAAAACAATACAAAATTCTACATTTTTATCAGTTCAGTGTTACATTGCTAAGCCAGCTATAATCTCAGCTCTGAAATGTGCCAACCTCAATCTCTTTGTTACTGCAGGCAACCGGTGCGTCGTACTTGCTGAAAAGCCTGTAGGAGGAGATGATTGAAAGGCCTACATAGCAAACGGTTGCGAGAAACGTAATTGCTACTGAGGCAGTGGCCTTTCGGCAGAACCCACCAAATGAGCCGCAAGTTTGGCTCCATGTGATGGAGGGGTCGCCTTTGTATGCCAGGTACACCACCTCAGTTGATATAGCTCCTGCTGCTAGTATAATATATGTCAGCAGCTGCATCAAACAGAAAGAAACTGAGTAAAATTACCTTCAGAAGTTAATTGTGTGGAGTTCAGACTTCAGAATATGAAGTTTAAGCTTAACTCGATTCAATTTTGTCTAAAACAAGCTTAAACATAACTCGAGTTTGGTAAGAAATTTCAAGACAATCACGTCAATTAGCTGAATGGTACGACTTATCTGTAACATCGACAACTTAAACAATATATATTTGTACCGACAGTGACAAATGTTGTATATTTGTACTGATTCATCTATAATGGTTACAACTTAATTTAAACACTGTAATATATATGTATATATATATATAACCTGGTCGAGGAGGAAGAACGTCCAAGCCCAGGACATGGTGGGGGGCCGGGGAACCACTGCCGCGACGGCCGACAGAAGTGAGTAACCGGCACAGACTCCACTGGCATGCACTAAATATCTGTAAAACAGCAGAAGAAATAAAAAAATTATTTAGGCTGGCAAAGAATTTTGATTTCTGTGAAAAATGGATGATGATTTGTACCTGAAAGCTCCAATGTCGGAATAAGAGAGGGAGCCATAGTCGTTAGTTTGGGAGTCCTTGAGCATGATAATAAGCGCCACCACACAGAGGGCCAGGGGAAGGATGCGCAGCAGCGTCTCCGCCGTGCGCATGGTGGGGCTTCCACTTTCTTCCACCACAGCTCCGCCCATCTCCGCCGGAATTACACCATCTTTCCTCATCATGATGGAATTATGTGTTTTCTCTCTTACTATGTATAGTGTTGAAGCCTGGAGTAGTAACAAGGTGCTGCCCTACTTATTAATGGAGTTGGGGTAGGGGATTGGTAATGCTGAAATAAATGCCCAATTAAAGTATATGACACACTTTCCCATGCACCTCATTTTCTCGAAATTTCTTTTTATACTTGGTTTTATTTTGTTTGGTGTATTTTATTTTTTAAATGAGATCAAATCTCCCTTTAAAAAAAATATAAAAATCATAATGATTTCAAATATTTACATTGATAAAACATGTGGAATAAGCCCAACACGATAACAATCGATCAGAAAAGATTAAACATGGAACAACCCAATTACCTCAGGCTCCTCTTATTGTTAATCGACCAAACCCAGTCCCACTAGGCCTTTCCTCTGGTGCAAGTACTAACATCTTGCTTAGTCGACCAGAGTATAGTCAACCAGATTGAGGATACTTAGCCAAAGCCCAACTCGTGAGATATTCAAGTCAAACAAAGTTCCATTGTGTCAACTAAAATCTAGCCAAATGACTCATTGGTGAATTTTCCCCTCGACTTGGGATGTCAAATGGACGCGAGCTCCTTTTTGTTGCATTGAATGCTCTGATAGGCGGCATGCCTCTGCATTAATGACGCGTGACACCACCAGTACCACATTTTCTGCTACGCTAGGGTAGTGCGTGCCTTCTATGTTTCACCATATTCTGGGAAGCTGGAGATGATGCCACTTAGAATAATACATAGGTTGAATAAAACTTAAAGGTCCTCAAATAAGGACAGAGCCCCTTTTTGTATAGCAATGGCACCATTGACATATCAACCTCACTAGAAGGCTATAAATACCCCATTATCAGCCTTCAGCCAAGGATGTTCATTATTATTCAAAGCCTTCAATCTGCTGCTCTAACTTTTAGTTGATTAAGTATTGACTTGAGCGTCGAAGTGTCTTAATTGAGGGCCCCTCGACAAATCTGACGTGTGCTATTGATTGCAAGACTAGATCTCATTAACTCATCAAGCATCTTTCTCGACCTCCATTCTGGTTGATTAGATTGGATATTAGCCCAATTTACTCCTAAACAATTTACAACCTCATCAATTATTATTCTAATTTAAAAATATATTCTTCGGTACTTATATTGATATGGACATTTCGTGTGAAATGTTTTATTTCTTTGAAGTATTTTAAAAAATTATAATCATTTTAAATTCTCACATCAATTGTATATGTAAATATATTAAGAGTTTCCAACTATTAATAATATATTAATGTATAATAATATAAAATTTGGTGAGATAATAGCCAAAACATAATATACAATAGAAATATATCCTTTCAAAACAAAAATATGTTTTTATTTTTAAAATATTTTTAATTTATTTTTATAAAATATATTTTCTCAAAAGATTTAAAAAAGGTACCTTAATAATTATTTTTTTCGATGATTTGGGATGGCCAAAAAAAAAAGCAAAAAAACATATATGCATGGCATGGTGTTGGAAAAGATGTATGCGTTTAACATAAAATATTATTTTAAAATTTTTTTCCTCGGGAAATTATTGATAGACTAATCAATGCAGAGATGAGATTGAATAATGCAGTATTAAATTTTGGTCACAAGTAGTACTATTTCATTTTTTTTAATCACCATTGAGAAATCAATAAAAATAAAATAAAGTGCTCTAAATATAGTTATCTCCAATAAATTTATCGCATATATAGAGACTGCGGATAACACAATGAATAATAAGTATTTGAAAATAATTGAATATGTAGAGACTGCGGATAACTCTATCTCCGTTTGTTCGAAATGGGTTTGGGCTCAACAGCAATAACAAAATTGCCTTTCATGCGTTGCTATAGTTATGCTTGGAAAGGCCGTTTTCATATTTTTGGGGACGAGATTACATTATTTAAAAAATAAATATTTTTTGTTTATTTAAAAAAAAGGACAAAGTATATATTCTTAATTGAATAAAAGATAATATTATCACTCAAAGTATGATGACAACGTAAAAATTTAATAATATTTGTAAAGTATATTCAGATTTTCAAAATTTTGAACGGGGTGATTGTCCCCTCTCAATTACCCATACGACTCCGTCCATACTAAGCCTTATTTCTGGATATGAATCAACAATTATCAATTTGCTATTTCAATTAGGCCCAGTAAGTATTTATTTTTTCAATTTTTATATGCATGTATACTAAAATTTGAATTTCAAACTATACAAATATAAAAATGGGGCAATGCCATTAATCAATGAATACTCTACATTAGGTTACGTGAGCTAAATTATTATTGTTCTAATAGCTATATGTTATTAGCTTAATTATAACTATTTTACTCAATTATTCAACATATATTGTACAATTATATTCACATTTATGTCATTGTTCTGTCATTATCGTATTGTTGTAATGTTGTTTTCTTCCTCTTCATTGTCTACTTTTCCGTATTAATTAGCTACGCCCGCTAAGATCAAATTACCTTTTTAATAAGGCGTTAAGCATTAAACTTAGGGCATGACAGGTTTATTCCCTCGATCGTAAGAAATCTATGGCTTAGATTTTCCAAAACGTTGAGATACTTTTAAATTTTAATTGGGGTCCCTCATTATTTATAAGTAATAGCGTTAGGTTTGGTTATGAGTATTTTTTATCATATGATAATTTTGCATGATTCTTGTCTTTCTTGGAAAAATCCTCTATTTAAAGAGATCGAAAGTTGCAAAGAAAATGTACGAAATAATATTTAGAGTAAGAGTATAGCCTTTCGAAGTATCAATCCTTGGTGTGTAGAAGCTGCCCTTGTTGTTGTATAACATCCCATCATTCATTATAATGATCTGTTTCAAAAGTTCGTTACAAAAAAATATAATATTAATGATAAAATAATAAGTGATAATATAAAAATAATCACTAATGATATGTATTAAGTGACAATAACTTCTATTTTGTTACTAATGATATTTTTTAAGTGATATTAACTTTTATTTTGTCACTAATGATATTTTTTAAGTGACATTAACTTTTATTTTTTCACAATATGATACAATAGTGATAAAAATTAATGTTTTAAATTGTCACAGTTAACAATTAATGACATGTCTATGTTGACAACTTAGTGGCAATGAAAATATTGTAACAAATCATAGTGTAGGTTGTCACTATAGAGTTGTGACTAATTGTTAATTGTAACAAACTTAAAGACTATTCTTATTCTTATCACTATTTAATTTGTAAATATCATTAAAGTGACAAAACAAAATCTTTTGTCACCTTGTATGTATAATTAATGACAAATTTTATATTATCAATTACTATTTTGCACTAATTTATCTTTTTCTTGTAGTGGTTATTTCATTATTTCTTTGATACTAGTTGTATAGGTTTGATAATAGTGAACATAACTAACTTGTCACTTGTATGTCTCTTACCTCCTATTTTACACTTCTCTGTTTGGAACTTTGAGTAATATTACATGTCAAAATCCTAAATGAGAATTTTGGTTGTGGTTTCGAATCGCTATAAATTCATTATATCCTCATTTTATTATTTATTGCTTTTTATCTTTTTGGAACTTTCAACCGTCTCTCAAACTTCTAGCTCTCCATTTTATTAGAATAATTAAAAACTAAGGGCTTGTTCTTTTGGCTTCTTCCAAAAAAATTTCATTCTCGCACAATAATTACAAAATAGATACACGTTCTCCAATCCTTCTTCCAAAAGACAAAATTTCAATACCCAAAAAGCTCTCAGAAAACAATTCCAAAAAAGCCTACGCCCTAATTTTAATCATTACAAATATATATATATATATATAAATCACTTTCACCTTACAAACCCAACCAAAAAGCAACTGATTTGACATCAATAGTAAAATTTGTCTCTCTCCAAAACACAAAAGAACAAACAACTCATTCTCAATTTATTTTTCATATTTTTCCAAAAAAAAAAAAAAAAAAAAAACCGCATGGTACCTTATCCAAATTTTTTTTCTAAAAATCCATTTTCCCAAAATATTTTCTACAAAACACCTAAAAGCCAAAATATCAGGCCCTAAAAGATTATTTTGGTAAAGTAGTGGAGCCTAATTCACTTCTTTTGGCGCCTCATATTCTTTCAACTAGGGATAATTTGTGGATTTGATCTAAATACACGGATTATTTTTTACTTTTAAAATTACACTAATTTTATTTCTCTTTTTATGTTTCTTTGCAATGTTATGTAACTCCAATTACTAGTCTTACAAAATAAGAAAAGTCACAAAAACTTAATAAAAAATCAATTTTAATGTCGGCATCAACTCTTATATATATATATATATAATATTTTATAGATGGCAAATTTAAAACCCGTGAAATTAATCTATATTCACAAAAACTTTCTTTAAAATTTGTCCTAAATATTCAAGAATCGTCTTTGAGATTTATACAATTTTGTTCGCTAATACAAACAAACGCATTTTGAATTTTTAAAATTACAAATATTAATATCGAAAGTTATCTTCTATTTTCTTAAATTAATCAACACTCTCTAGTGTTGTCTCCATCACATCCATGTCTAGTATTCCCTTTATAGAGGTTAACTTAAATAAGGTAAGACAATAATAGTGTGGTGTTGGTGAGGGATGAAAGGAAGAGACAATAAGACAATAATTCAAGTTCAAGTCTAAATTCAAATAATTGTGTAGTGTCATGAATCTTGAATGATTTGGATATTTAACTTTTTTAATATTAAAAAAGGCCTTTAAATATTTTATGATATTTCATTTTTTTCTTTTGTATAGATTACAAAATGTGAAATAAAAAAAATGGTAAAAGAAAGGTAATTGTAATTTTGAAAAAGGATAAAAGATTCATTCATAAAAAGATACAATTTCAAAAATATGAAGAGATTTACCTTTGTTTTAGAATAATACCATGTTTGGACCTAAGGTTTTAAAGAAAAAAAATGCTAAGGAAAATATTTTTCGTACTTCAAATGATGTACTTTATACTTTAATATTTGTACATTTATATTTTTCTTTGTTTTTTTCCTCACTAATTTTCTTAATCCAGATATAGTATACATATTGCGCGAGGTTTCTATAATTATTTTGGAGTTGCATTTCCCTATTGTGTATACTCTTTCTGAGGACATCTACTTGCTTTAGACTAAGAATGTGTTTGGGTGAGTTTATTACCTCCTAAAAAATATTTGATATGATGTTTGAGAGTTTATCAGATACTATAATATGTTTATAATTTTTTAGTAAAAAAAAAATCTTATAAACTCTTAAAATAGGATGTAAGAGTCATAAATTCTTTTTAAGAAAAATAAATAGTTCACAACTTATTTTTTCAAAATCGTAATAAATTCTCATAATTTTAAATATATTAAATATAGCTGACATTATTAATATTTTATGAGGTATAAAATCTTATTTTATTGAAACGTTTCAAAATTTTATTTCTAAGTTAAGTCTAGCAACTTGTACTTTCAAAAAACATCTTATAAGAAGCTCAAAAAATATTTTATAATATTTAAGAGCTTATAAAATGTTTTAAATATAAGTATGGTCAAAACACCCCCTTTCTTATTAAATAAATATAAGAAATTTTATTTAGGGATAATTATGCAAATCAATCATTCAAGGAAATATGCGTACTTTATTTCATGAAGCTACTAAGGTGATAGATTACTAATAATTTGAACAATTTATCTTATTATTTATTTATTTATTGATACACATAAATATGCACCTAAAGATGAACTCCAAATCTCATATATAAAAATAAAAGGGAGAAGCCATTAAATAAGTTGACTACTCGATAATTTAAATTATTATCTTAATGTTAAGGGATTTAAGAGGGAGATTGATTTTGACATTGCTTAAAAGATGAATGATTGCCCAGATATCTTATGAACAGTTTAATTTTCTCCACTTCTCATTTAATCCATCCAAACACTATCTTTATTATACGTCATTTTCTCATCATATAACGATTTGGGCTTAGTGTGGGCAACAACACAACTATTTGGCATGGGCTTTTCTATTTCTTTTTAGATAGGACAGTTAATAGATTGAATTCGAATTGAATCAGTCATATCCGAGTTTGAATTTGATTATCAAAATTTATATACGAATTCAATTCGATATCCTATAAAAATTTTGTTAGTCAATACCATATTCGAATTCGATGAATATTCAAAATTTGATAAAAAAAACCCCACCCCGATTTAATATCCCCCCTTTGGATTGTATTAAAGATATTGTATTTATAAAATAAATTTACGTCATATTTGAATTTTTAACAACTTTTTATTATATATTAAATATTTGAATACTAAACCCCTAGTTCACATTATATTAATGCATAGATGAATTATTATATATTATTATATTTGATATTTTATTAGTATCTTTCTTATTTTTTTAGGCTAAAAACACAATATTAATAGCACAATATAGATATTAATATAAATAATAGGTTAGTATAATATATAAATTTTATTTTAAAGTTTTTATTAATATAATATATGAGTTTTAATTTAATAAAAAATTATTAAAGTTTGAATTTGGATCTATAACATATTGGATTACTTAATTCCGTATTCGATCAACTTATTTCGAATTAAAAATATTTATAATCGAATCTTATTCATTGAATATTTTAATTGGATAAAAATCCTAAAATTCGGATTGAATTTAGATTAGATTCATATTAAAATTCGATTCATTAATAATCCTAATTTTAGGTATATAAAAATTAAACTCCAAAATCATCTCAAGTAATTCAAAATATTTTTAGGCCATTTGAGAATAATAATGAGTTTAACTGCATGAAATTATATGCATCGTCCTTCGAACTTAAGAAAGCATGTCATTTTACAACTTTATTTTTTTTTAAAAACTATTAAGAAAGTATTGAAATTGATGAGGGTGTAAATTGTTTAGGTGTAGATTGGGTTAAAGTCCAACCCAATCGACTTGGTGGGAGGTCGATGGAAGTGCTTTGTAATGTATTGGGGTCGAGTCCTGCAATCAATAGCAAATATCAGGCTAGTCGAGGAGCCTTCGACTAAGGCACTCCAATGTTCACGTTAGTATAATCAACGAGATGATAGAGCAGCAGAGTGAGGGCTTTTTAAGGGTAAAATGGCATACCTTGTTGAAGGCTGGTAATAGGGTATTTATAACCTTCCCAATGTGGTTGATATGTCTATGATACTCTTATTGCATGTGAAGGGCTTTTGTCCTTGCTTGGGGACCTTTGAGTTTTCTCTAGCTTGTGTACTAGTCCAGGTGGCGTTGCCTCTAACTACTTAGGATAAGGTGGTACACTAAAGGTGCGCACTAGCCTGGTGCGGTTGAAAAAGTAGTACTGGTAGTGGCACGTGCCATTAATACGGAGGCACGCCGCTTGGTAGAACATTCAATGCAACTGAGAGGTTGTCGCCTAGGTTCGACCTCTCTGGTCGAGATAAATACTTCTTACGAGATATCACTACGGACTCTTGTCGACAAGGTGTAACTTTGTTGTATTCAAGTCTCCCTGGTTGAATGTTGAACGATGCATCTCCGAATAGTGATCAACCCTAACCTGGTCGACAGGGCAAATGCTGCCTAGTGAGGTCGAAATTCGGTCGATAATGTGGCTGGCCCGAAATAGGTTGGGCCTAATACGTAATTGGCCCATCTCTAACCTGGTCGAGTGTTATTGAACTGGGCCTGCTGGACTATCCCATATTATAAATTATAAATTTATTATTCAAATTTAATAATATAAAAATAATTAATTTAAATAAAATAATCAAAAGTTGCCAATAATTATATTTTATACTTAGATTACTAATTGAAAAAGTATTTAGTTAAATAATGCCCCTAATTCATGCATAGTCCTTTGATAATTAATAATTATATCATTACCGTAAATGAAATCATTCTTTGAAAAACCAAGTTCAGATATAAAAAGAATAATAGTAATTTCGAGAATGAGAATATAGGGGCATATTATCAATTTTAATGACCAATCGGTATTAGGTAAGAGTTAGGCCCCACCCAAAGTGTGTAACTTGTTGAAACCTTTGTTTCAATAATCTTTATGATTATGAAGAAGCCACTTTTTCCATCAAAATTATGAGTCTATCTTCTTAAATTCGAAAAATTTATAGGGCATGTTTGGCTATCTTTTTTGTGTGATTTTATTATGTGTTTAGGGAGAATAAATTATTGTAGAATGTAAAAATTATTTTTTGGTACGTTTGTTTATATTTTGGGAGAGATATTTTTTACTGTAGCAGTCAAATCAATGCTTTTTTGTTGGTTTTTAGGGTAAAAATAAAATTGAGTGATTTTTTATTGTTAGAATAATAATAAAATATATATGATGTATATATAACAATATATGTATATATTGAAAAATATGTGTTTTGGAGGAAAAATAAGAATATAAAATAATATTATTTTGAGAAAACGTAACCAAACATTCCCTTAGTGTTTCAAGGATTACCTATTTATTTTATATTCATTTAGGTAAACTTACCATTGTACTTAAAAGTTCTTTTTGAACTTTCCTTAAAGGTATTGATATAAGTGGTCTAATTTAAATTAATTTTTTGATATTATTAAGTTCAACTAATATAAAATTGTCAAACTAATTATTTTTTAAAGTACTTTAAAGTTCAGGGACTTGTAACTCAGTGACATCAAGTCTTTCCTATTATGTGAGATGTCTTTTTGCACATTATGTGTGCACTTGTGGAGTTTGTATTTTTATTTTCTTGATTTGATAATTGAATTCTAATCATTTGTTGTAAGAATAATTTTCGTTATTTGTAATGTTCTCTTTCTTTAAAAAAAAAAAAAAAAGAGGTAACATTAAAATAATATTTATATTTTCTTAATTAGATTAGAAAGGTTTTATAGTGCACATAATAAAGGGGGTCAAAGTAAAATTCATGATGCAAGCATTACTCAAAGTCATCACATCAAATTAATAAAATAAAAAAGAGAAGAATTTTTTTGGGAATGTTTGGTTATATTTTTGTGTGATTTTATTATGTGTTTATTATGTATTTTGGGAGAATGAATTATTGAAAAATGTAAAAGTTGTGTTGGAGAATATAACTGATTTTTGATTATGTTTTGGGGAATAATTAAAAATTAGATTTGAAAATTTTTGATATGTGTGTTTGTGTTTTAGGAGGAGATATTTTTTTACTATAGTGGTTAAATCAATGCTTTTTTGTTGATTTTTGGAGGGTAAAAATGGAATTGAATGATTTTTTTATTGTTAGAATAATAATAAAATATATATAATATGTATATATATATTGAAAAATAAATTTTTTTTGGGAATAATAAAGAATAGTAAAAAGTATTTTGAATTTTTTTTATATTTAAAAAAAAAAAAGAATATGTTGGGTTATGTTTCCCTCAAACAATTTTATTTGGGAAAAATATAACCAAACATTCCCTTTGATATTTAGATGTGCATTCACACTCAACATATGACACTCTTTATCTATGCTTTTTATTTATATATAAATAAAAAAAATAAATATAATGTCACATCAATAATTAAATTTATATTACTTAATATTATTGACACGACATATGAAACTTAACCAATAATTTTTCCTCTAATTTTTGAACAACGTCAAGTGAGACAATAGATAATAAACTCATAAATCCATAGGTTATAGAATAAATCGAAATAATAAACAAACAACATATGATTAATTATCAAACGATGGCATGATTGCTGTCTTATTTAAGTTCTATTCAGGTCTTCTCCGGGCAGAAAGAAGATCAAATATTGCATTTTTCTGAGTCTCCCAATAGAAAATCTTTGCCTAAAATTTGTCCTTTTTTGGTCTTTTCTTGTGCCCAAGATAAAGGCAAAGAGGAAGATCAACTATGAGTGAAGAAAAAAGGGACAGCCGCCACCACCACGAGCAACCACCAGCACCGCCACTGTATGGAACATTCCAGGGTGTGGCCAACCACCCTCCGCCGACGGCGATAGGCTTCCCTCAGCCTGTTCCGCCACCCGGAGTTTCTGGAGGTCCACCTCCTCCACCATCCCAATATTATGCTCATGGTTATCAAGCTGTTCCAGGTATATTATTGCTTACTAATTATTATACATCTGTACGCATATTTGTGTATAATTGTAGACAGCCGGATGTTGATTTTGTGTTTTTTGAGGAGCCCATTGAGAAAGATTGTGTCTTTATATGTAGTTTGTTCAGATCATTGGATTATTTAATGTTATTTTTGAGAATTTGCACAAAAATAATCGCTCTGAAGTGGGCCGAATTCTTTTTCTTTTTATTGATTTAATTTGGGTAACGTGGGATCCTTTAGTATTCCTTAATATCATCTTGACCAGCGGCGAAGTGTGGATCTTATTTTTGTGTTCTTGATTTGGGATTTTTCCGAATAAAGATTGATTTTGTTCCCACTGTTTGAATGGGAAAAGGGTCAATTGTGGAACCATACCCTGATATCCAGATCTTGCGTGAATTATGTTTAGGATACATAGAATTATACAAAGTACAAATATTTGATTTTGGGATCTGATGCTGGTTGTAATTCTTTTGTAATTAAAAGATGATCTGATATTTACTTTGTCAGAAGATTGTGATCTCTTGAGTTTGTGGAACAATTTCTATGCACTAATACTCCTTCCACTCAGTCGCTAAGTTAATTAATCCCCTTTACTTGTTTGAATGTCCATGATTTTGTGATTTATGGTGTAAATTTCCATGCCAACACAGGTTATGCTGTTGCAGAAGGAAGACCTGTAAGGGAGCGCCGCCTTCCTTGCTGCGGTATTGGCATTGGCTGGTTCTTGTAAGTTTTTATCCACAGAAAACTTTTTCCTTGTTGATCAACTAATTATGATTACAAGTGCTTTCGACATTGAGGTTTGTGCTGGTTTCTGCATTTAACAGTTGTTAGATGGATCTCCATCTCTTTGGTTCAGGTGTGGTGCTGTTTCTTTCCATCCCCTGGTGGCAAAAGAATTTACTTGAGTTTTGGATTTATTAATAAATGGAAAAGTTTTTAAGAAAAAAATTGCATTTAAGAGATTCAAGAGAAATAAAAGTAAAAAGTAAAAAATATGAAAAAAGGAAGTCATTGAAGTGTTGAAGATATGCTGTAACTGTTATGCTTTGTAAACCAAGCAGGGCTCATGGTTTTGGACTTCTGTTAGCTCGTTATGATACCAAGACTTTTCTCAATATAGGTTTTCACACCCTGACCCTACTCAAGCTTCCAAATTTCATACTTACTTTTCTCTGAAATTTGCTTTGAAGAGACATGTTTGGCATGGTATTACTTCTATTTGGAAAATTCGCTTTCATGATTGGAATCTCTCTCTCACTCAAAAAAAAAAAAAAAAAAAAAAAAGAAAAGAAAAAAAATGATATAAAAGTAATTTACCTGTGCTTCTATTTTTGGATGGGGCTCAATGGAGATTTGCTCTTTCATGATCACTTTCTGCTTAGATGCACAGTCTTATGAGATTGCACAGTATCCATAATTCCAAATATACTTATCAATTCATTGAAATTTTGATGGCACTTGAATCTTTTTGGTGAACAGGAGAGTTATAAATGATTCAATTACTGATGCATCTTCTGATAAGGTGGTTGCTGCTAGAAATGATTTAATTAGATCATATAGCATTGCTTAAATCTTTTCTTTTTCTTTCAAGGGGTTTCAACAGTTGGGTTGTTCTTGTGATAGTTCACCCACTAGCCCTCATATATGGTGTAAAAAGTGTATATTTTAGAGATGTGATTCACAGATTGCAAAAGTTACTTCTGACTTTGCTCTCTTTGTAGGAAGAACTTCTTTGATAATTTTATTTTATTTTATTTATTTTTTGAGACGTCTTTGATACTTAATATTGCTCACTTGATTTATTTTATTTTTCGGTGAAGTTGCATAGGTCCTGACGGTTATTTGTTCCCAGTGAGTTATACTGTTAGTCATTTTAATTACTGGTACTACTTTCGGTTTTTTTGAAGGTTCATTATTGGTTTCTTCCTTGCTGCAATTCCATGGTATGTTGCAGCATTGATTGTAATTTGCTCCAGAAACATGGATCCTCGTGAAAAGCCAGGATATGTGGCTTGTACAATTGCTGTAAGTATTCTTCTTTTATCTTCTCAACCTAGTATGGAAGTATAGTGGTAGTTTTACCCTTGGTTACTTTAACAAGATGTAAAGATCTAGGGGGTTAATTTCATTAAACTCTCCTCTAAAATAGCTAAGTTACCAATTCTTCCCCTCTATCTTGCATAATTACAAAACCTTCCCTATAAGTTTACTCTGTTAAAAAACCTTCCCTATAAGTTTACTCCGTCAAAAAACCTAGATGGAAATCGTGAATTGACCATTTCACCCTGAACTTTAAAGTTGAAAAAATAATTAAATCATTAATTTATTAAATGACCATTGTATGCCTGAGTGTTTTGGTAAAATATATATATTTATGGAGGTGTCTATATGTAATATTTTTTTAGTTGAGGGGTGTCTTTGTAATATATCTATAATGAAATTTCATTATTTAAAAAAAAAAAATTGTAACTTTTTAAATGTAAATGACATTTTCGCCAAATTATATGACGAGTGTTTTGAACTTGTCCCCCTTTCTTTTATATTTATCTTTCCCTCTCTCCCTACCACCTCTCTCTCTCTCTCTTGTCTCCTTTTGTCATTACCATGGTCGCCTTTTCTTATCTTTTCCTCCCAAGCACCATTATCTCTTCTGATCCTCTCTTTCCCTTCTCTTTGTATCGTCGGCTTCCTCTCTTTCCCGTCATATTCTATTTCCTCATTTCTCCGCCCACCCTCTTATGTCCGTCTCTTTAATTCGCTATCTCCTTTTTTTTTTTTTTCTTCTCTTCCACACCTACATCTCCTCTAATCCAAATCATTTTTCTTTTTTCTAACACCATTTTTCCTCCCAAAAACCCTAACAGTAGGGGAAATTTGGTAAATATGTAAACTTAGAGGAAGGTTTTTGTCATTATAAAATTTGGAGGGAAGAAGCTGGTTATTTAGCTATTTAAAGAGAGGTAACTGTAATTAACCCTAAGAGCTTAAGTTTAATCTTGCTTTGATTGCAAGGTATATTTCATCATATACGCATGATTGATACAGGCATCTAAAATGGTTCATGGTAAGAGTTGTCAAAGTGATTATACAAGTCTTTGCTTGTCTTGGACATGTCTTTGGCAAAATAAACAGTTGGTCTTTCTTTTTCTGTGTCAAGAAGATCCTTCTTCTTTGCTCTATTTTTAAAATTGGTGGAAATTTCTTACAATAGTCCAATTGTATTAACATGTGAAACAGTTCCTTATTTTTGGCTGATAAGTTCCCAGAGCCATTAGACAAAGTCCTCCGCTTTGTCCTTTTGACATGTCTTAGCCGAGTAAATGGTCACTCTTTCTGCTTCCATATGAGTTGCCAATAAGCATTTCATGAGCTACACAAGAACAACATGAATCATAGGTACCCAGTATGTGAGTCATAAATATGGATGTAAGAACGACCCCTTGTTCATAATCTACCGTGCTGTTTTGCCGTTTATGTCTTTGCATGGAAACTAGTAGACATTCCTCAGCTTTGAAAGTACACCATCTCTTGAAATCCACAAACTCTTGCAACATGTTTTTACCTGTCTGAGAATCCGATGTACTCTACTTTGTTAGGCTGTTCTGGCGACAATTGCTATCATATTTGGGTTGACAAGGATCGACTGATGATGACTCACAGAGAGGAGCACAGGTTTAGAAAACAAGTGAATGCAGAGCAAACATCTATAAAGTTAGCCTGATCTATGTTTGAATTGAAGAAATCCTTCTTCTTGTATACTTCTTATGTTGGTATCAACTATGTATTCAGGGCCAGCCCTGTGATGATGTATGTAAATACTGTATCATCTGACTGTTACTGGTGAGCTTGAAATCTTGTCGTGGATGTTTGTGAATTGTGAGTATAGACCATTGCAATTCATTAGTATATTATTATCATTATAGTGGAAATTAGTTTGTGTGTAAGAACTTGCTTTTTTCTTGCTGCTTAAATCGAGCTAGTTATGGAGGCTGGAGCCATAACTGGTATCCTCCAAAACCACATAGAATACAGGGGTCAGGACGAAATCAGAATTTTCTAATAAAAGAAGTAATTGATTTAACATCTACAGTTACTTTTATCTCCTATAAAACAAATTCAAACCTATAAATTTCATTTTTTATGTTTTTTCAAAACAAAATGAAATATTTGGCATACTCTTTGAATTTAATTTTCAAAATACTTTTTTTCAAAATATTTATCAAAAAATGCCAAAATTACAACCAAACATAGTGTTAAATTTAGTATACTTTCAACATAACAAATCACCAAGACACTATAATATAGAAATTGCGGATCTTCTGTTAACGTACAAAAGGCTGAAGCTTACACATATTGGCCCACAAGCCACCCATCTCCAGGAAGGCCCGAACAGAAGATCCAATCCTATATACTTGCACTGGCCCATCTTACAAAGAACAAACGAAAACTCCACAAAACAAATACTAAATCATTTACTAAAAATCTGTATCTTAAATCATGTGTAACATTTTTCTTTGCATATATTAATGCACAACATGAGTATAAATGGGTTGTTGTAACATGAAGAGAGGAAAAATTGCAATACAAAGAGAAACGGCCATTTGGCTATATATTTCTATTTCCAATTTTCATTTTCAACATTTTTAGAATTAAAAAAAAAAATAGTTAGAAAAAATGAATTAAAAATAACTTTGTATTTGGATGGATTGTCTAAAAATTAATGATTATATATGGTTTGGTAGGTTGTAGGTAAAGAGAGATAATAATAATAAAAAAGGTTAAATACACTTTGCCCCCTTAAACTATACTGATAGTCGCAAACACCCTCCTAAACTATCAAACGTAACAAAAAAATCCCTCAATTTAACCGCAATGGATGAAAAAGACGAGAGAGAAAATTTATGTGTATATTTTACTCAATATTTAAAAAATACCCTTCAACTACTTAACTCAAAAATTATGCTTTTGATAGTTTTCTTGCTTGAGAAAAAACGATTTTAGCCAAAAAATAAAGAAAAGAGATTCATCTCATGAACTTGTTCTAGAAAAATAAAGCTCACTTTCTTTTTTTCATTCATGCACTTTCAAACCAAGTTTTATAGAAGATTATCTTCATTGCAGCATTGGTGAAAAATCATAATCTAATTTTTTTGTTAGTGTTTTGAATTTTTTAGGTATTTTGGATTTTTGCAAAAAGTATTTTGAGTTTTATATCTTTAACAACAAATGGGATTTTCTTCCTGAATTTTACAATAATGAATCAATGAGTTTATATTTTTATTCTTGTATGTATATCGTAGAGTTTAGGGATTTTATAAATTACAAAAAAGATTTAAACTTTTCATCCTTAAAAAAAGTAGGGTCTTTTTTTTTCCATAGATTTCACAAAAATTATTTCATGGGTCTAATATTATGTTCTGCCGTGTGTGTATATATATGTGTGTGTGTTATAGGGTTTAGGAATTGTAGAAATTAGGTCATTTATGATGGTACGTGTTGGGAACATTTTGTAGAAATAAAGTTGGTAAAAAAGGAAAAAATATTTGTTTGTAAAAAGGTGAAGAAGACAATAAAATGATTGAATCCCTTTACAATCCTGCAAGTCAATAGTATTGGGGTACTCAATCCTTTGGTTATAAAGATAAAAACCCAAAATACTTTTTGTTAGAAAATCTAAAGTACCTGAAAAAATTCGAACCACCAACAAAAAAAATAGATTATGATTTTGATTTTTTACTTATACTGTAATGAAAGATAATTTTTCACAAAATTTAGTTTGAAAGTGCATGAATGTAGAAAAGAAAGTGGGTTTTGTTTTTTCTAGATCAAGTTCATGAGATGAATCACTTTTTCTTCTTCTTTTTTTTTTTGTGTGGCTAAAATCATTTTTTCTCAAGCGAAGAAATTATCAAATGCATAATTTTCAGTTTAAGTTGCTGAAGAGTATTACTACACAAAATATTCCTTATTTTTCTTTTTAATTTTGCATAAACACACTATATCATCCATTTACTATATCGATCAAATTTAAATTCGAATTGCAAAGTGCTCATTATTATTTTAAAATTAATAATATATATTTAAAAGATAATTTTTAATTTTGAACATAAAAAATATAAATCACTTATATTTTCAACTTATATACCTACTTTAATCACTATTTCGAAAAAAGACATCCAAATACATTCTTATTTTAATTTGCAGTACTATAATTAATTTTTCAACTCTTTTAAAAATATTGGAAACATAAAATAAAAATAAAAATATCTTATAAAATTTCCAAGTGGGCCCTTATAGTCACTTTCTTTATACCAAGAATCTTACAAATATCAACATCGATCATAGAATCCTATGTAAGTAGTCAAGAATAATTGGGGTGAAACAGTAGCCTCCACTGATAATACCCATGAAGAGGAAAATGGAAATGGTCAATGAACTTTGCCGTTGGTTTCTTTAAGGTTGTTTTGTGGTACTTCCATAGGAATCAATATGAGAGATTCGAGGTTGAGATTGTTGGCTCAACTTAATTATTACTAGCTCTTCTTTCATTCCTCTTACAACTTGAATTCTTACTGGAATTGGTAAGTCAAGATATGCAAAATATATAGTGGAAATAATTTTTATTACATCCTAAAATGTACATTAAGAGTTTTTCATGGCTATTTGGATTAATTTCAAAATACATGTCAGACAAAATTTTGAATATATATATGTAAACTTCATTTCTATTAATTAATTAGATTGGAATCGAATATTTCAAAAGAGTAAAACGTTATGCCCCTATATGTTGATGAAGGGGCAAAGTATTTTAAATAAATTGATTCTATACTTGCCTACATTAATTAGGTCTACACTCTTGATTTATGTTTTGATATTTATTCTCTTGCACCATCTTCTTCTGCTACTTTTCTGGTAGTTTTTTAAAAATTGCTTCTATGTGTAAGTTAGGTCTCTACTCTTAGGTTTATGTTATGATATTTATACTCTTGCATTATTTTTTTTATGTATTTCTTTTTTGATATTGTTAAACAAATTGCTTCTATACCCACGTTAGGTGTATACTCTTTAGATTTTATGATATTCTGTATTCTCGCATTATCTTCTTTTTTCTAATACCTTCAAACAAATTACTTTTATGCCTATGTGGAATTTTATGCTCTTAGGTTTATGTGAAGATATTTAGACTCTTAAATTATCCTCTACGTTTCTTTTCAAAATTGTTAAACAAGTTGCTCCTATGTCTACATTAGGTCTATAATTTATATTCTGATATTTGTATTCTCGCATTACCTTTCTATGTTTCTTTTCTTATATTTATACTTTTGCATTATTTTATTTATGTTTTTAGCTGACATTCTAAATAGATCGCTACTGTACCCACGTTAGGTCTATACTCTTAGGTTTATCTTATGATATTTGTATTCTTACGTTATCCTCTTATATTTTTTCTGATACTTTTCAACAAATCGCTTTTATACCTATGTCAGGTCTATGCTGATAGATTTATCTATTATAATATTTATATGGTCCCATTCTTTCTTCCTATGTAATATTTTTAAACAAACTTCTTAATTCTATGTCTATGTTAGGTCTATACTATTAGGTTTGTATTATGGTGCCTATACACTCATATCGATGATCTGGAATGCACAATTATCTTTCTTTCATTTCAACTTTTGCATGTAATATTAACATGAGTATTCTACTTTATTTCATGCAATATAAAAAAATTACAATACATGTATAATTTATACTAGATTGATGGTCATATAACACCAAATACCTAGAATGGTCCCCCATTCTACTGTTCATAGCCCTAACATGATACCCAAGTGCGTGCATTGACTAAACCAGTTGGACTATAATAATCTAAGTTTATCACTCAGCACAAACAAGGAATATGATGCTAAACTTAAAGGGTCCAATGGAGAAATTTTAAACTTTTAATCAGTTAAGGTTGTATCCAATAAATTTATCTGTTGATTGTACCAGCAACTAATATTCTTCATTTTCTTTTAATTTTTAAATTTTTTTAATTTATTTTTTCAAAATCCACAGGGAAATTTGTCCTTTCCTTCAATTTTCTACCGTTATACCTGTCAAGTGTTAATTTTTTTTTTCTTCTTTTATTTTGTCCCCATAGTCTTTCCGGTCGGATTCTTTTGCTACAGTTAGTGCATTGCAAGTATAAATGACAGCAAGATTTTTAGGGAAATGAACAACTTCCCTGCAAAAGATTAGAAAATAATTCAATTATTAATTGTGATTTAAATATTTGCTATTTGTGCAAGTGGAGAACAAAATAGGGAACTGCTCAATGCACCAAGTACGCCTAACATGTGAAATGAATGCATAAGAATGCTGTACTCCACTTGGAATACAACCATAAAAATGAAACTAGTGCTGAAAATTTGCCATCAGAAAAACTTCTTTCACCGATTTTATTTAACTAGATCAAGAAAATGAGCTTAGCCATGTTAAAAAGAAACTAATCAACTATTTTTCCTTTGTTTCTTTCACTATCAAAAAATTAAGTACTCGTTACGAGAAAAATATTATGAAATTAATGTTGTAGCTATGACTACAAATTACAACTACAATTTTTTTGTAGCAAATGTAGTTTTTAAAAATAACAAGCAACAAAATTTATTAACTATAAGTCCGTAGCCATGTTTATATCATAACGGATTGCTACGTATTATTCACAGAAAATTATTTATATATATAAAAAACAAATAATCATAAGTTTCAGGTTGATTGTAGCGAAGGTTAACTATGAAAACATCTACCTTGAATTCAACTAGATCAATATGTCATAAGTAAGACTATGGATTTTTAGTATCAATTACGGAATCGTCGTAGCCATGCTCTATTTTTTTAGTGTTTCTCAAATTTTTATCTCTGTGTTAATTAATTTTAGAAGTTTACTTTGATTGATTATGACACATGCATTAAGAGACATCTTAGTGAACACTCTGTACAATGATGCTTACATAAAGATCTGTCTAAAAGTCAACTGATTATATTATAACGTTGATGTATATAATCATGCATATGATGCCTCACAACAACCAGCAGATCCACTGAAGTAACCAGTCACAAGAAGTTTCCGCAATGTGCCATAGGGTTTTGGTACATTAATTTAGGTCAACTAGGCAGTAGTAAATTGTAGACTGCACTAATTTGGCGCTGGTTAGCTTATAATCATAAAAATATTGTCTTAATTTTTGGTTAGAGACACGACAAATTAAGGTGGTTATGTTTGAAAAGTAATTTGATGTGAACAACTCGAATTTTGATTTTTTTAAGGGTCATTGGTACTAAATTTTTTACTTGTATACTTGAACAAGTTACAAGTGTATGGAATTTTCATGTTTCATGAATGTGACCACATGCATAAATGGACCACTATGCGCTTCACAAAATTAAGATGTGGGCATATTACACTTAAGAAATTTAATAACATTACAACATTTGGTAATGGCATCTATGGTTCTTTGTGGATGCTAATTCATTTTTAAAATTTTATATCGAATCTTTCTTTCTTGAGAAATGTTTTCGTATTGTGATGATATCGAATCAAATTTGTCTCTTTCTAAGGTAATTTATAAGTTCTCATTTTTTTACCATTCAAGATAACTTTTTAAAACAAAATCTCTCAAAAATATATTGCTTGTCATCAGGAAAGTACCTTGGTACGACCAAACCTTGATATTTGACGATCATATGAAAAAATACCTCTAGAAGTTGAACCTTCTATATATCATCATGTTATTGTTGTTATTATTACAATATGATTAATTGAATAAATACAACTTCTTCTTCTTCTTCTTCTTCTTCTTCTTCTTCTTCTTCTTCTTCTTCTTCTTCTTCTTCTTCTTCTTCTTGTTTTTATTTTTATTTTTTTTAGATAAAACATATTAGTCCAAGTCTCACAAGTTTTTTATGAAGGACACCATTAATTCAATCAATTGAATCTCAACATCCCTCCTATCACTCCAAACTATCACTCCCCGAATCATCGGGAACATAAGTGTACAACGTTTTCTTACATATACATGATTTTTATGTAAATAAAAAGGGAAATATTAGAGAAAACAAGTTGTAATATCAATAAAAACTTGAAAATTCTCTCACCATACACCCAATATGTTATGCATTGATGATTATAACATAAGATATTATACCTACTTTAACTAGTCAAAATTTTCAATAATACTCACATATATATATATACATATGTGTGTGTGTTATACATGCATCTATTTTTCACTAGTCAAAATTTTCAATAACACTACTCATACACAATACACATCACTAATTCTTTCCAGTAGCACCTTCCTATACTATTTGATTAAGCCACAACCACAAACTTACAGCTCAAGTGGTCCATGAGCTAGCTAGCGAATGAGATTCCCAGGATTAAATTCACGATTGGTCCTATGATTGGTTAGTAGTACAAAGGACCCTATCGACTGGTTAAAGGGCAATTTAGAAGATGCTTCTTCTATGATTATAAATTCATGAATGTCATACACTCACATTGTGCCCTCTTTTCCCTTAATTCCCCACGTCCATATGGTGATAAACATGAATTTTAGCTTGTTTTCAATCTTAATTTTCCTGATTTTATCAGTTATATTCTGGGCTTGGAGAATAGTGAATTGGGTGTGGATTAGCCCTAAAAAGATAGAAAAATGTCTTAGGGCACAAGGCTTCAATGGGAACCCTTACAGGCTGCTGTATGGGGACACCAAGGACATGGCCACCTTGATTAAGGAGGCTAAATCAAAACCCCTCAAACTGTTTGACGACATTTTTCCTCGAGTCCTACCACTGCACCACCATATCATCACAAAGTACGGTAGGTAAACTTTCTTAGTTCTTTTTTGTGCATTATCTGTGATAAGCAATCATTGATCAAACCGAAGATAACTGGTTTAGATTCTCTATTACAATTTACGTTTCCACATCATCACAAAATATGGTAAGTAACTCTTTTAGTTTTTGGTTGTGAATTATTTGTGACAAGTAATCATCGATCAAGCTGAAGATAACTTGTTCAAATCCTCTATTTCAATTTATATGTTATCATTACTATTAGCCATCTATTACTTATTTAAGGATACCTATAAATTTTATTTGTTTATTTATTTTCAACTTGTGTACTTCGTAGGTTTTTTTCTTTTGGTTTATTATTTGTGATAACCAACCATTGATCTCAATTGACCGACCAATATTACAATAGGATAACTATTTCTCGTACTAATATATAGTTGTTTAAGGACACGTAGAGTTTGTTTTTATTGCAACTTGCAAGTTTGTCTTGTACAAGGATAGTTTGATTAAGTTGAAACCGAGCTATAAACATGATCTCTTATTAGGCGGGAGCTAACCCTAATTAATTTGGAACTTTTCAAAACCTAGTGATGTCCCTTGAATTAATAACATTATTTCTGTCGATAAATCAGCTCAAAAACCAATATTTTTCCGCTCAATAAAAGCACTGTCCTCTAGAATGAGCCAGCTTCTATTTATATGGATGATTATATAATAGTAATTTTAAGCTAGGTTAACATGTGTTTCTAGTGAGATCATGCGATTTTGATGTGCTATTGTTAGATTAATCCCTTAACAAACTAAAAGCGTTGATGTTTGTAATCTTGAATCATTATGATTTTGGAGTAGATCTTGAATAGTACGGACTTATATATAAACAACCCAAAAGATATTGTTAATGGCTACAAAAAAGAACAATATTAATGGCCAAAATTAAGTGGTAATATAGAAGTTATCATTATGGTAATAATAACTTTTATTTTGTTATTAATGATATGAATTAAATAATAAATTTTTTTGTTCTATCATAATAATGACTTAATAGTGAAAAAATTAGATTTAAGTTGTCATTATTGACAATTAGCAACACATGAATAGTGATAATTGTAAATTATGAAAATATTTTTGCTATAACTGCATACATATGTCACTAATTTTCAATACTGATATATAATCTAAATACATATCTTTTGCCATTATTAAGCTTGTGCAAACTATTATTGCGATGAAATAAAATTAATTGTTATAATTGAATTTGTGTAATTAGTAATAATTTTTAGCAATTAATTTTCTTTTTTCTTGTAGCGTTTGGGCAGCATCTTAAAGAGATGCAAATTAATACATAGATTTCGCTTTCTATGGGATAAAATAAGTAAATTAAACTGATGGATTTCTTTTTGAAAACATTAAGCTGTGTAAAGTTGGATATCAGTTCATATAATTTTAGGCATGTTTCCAAAACAAAATGAAACATCATAATTTATTAATATCTGCTTGAAGATTAATTTTTATTTGCGTAAGTAACAATGAACATCACATCAATAATTGATAATAAATTTCATAATATACTTCGTATAAGTTGATATTGATCACATACGTTCGAAAATTATTTTCTAGACTAGAATGGTCCACTTTTTTTACTTACAGGTTTCCTCTTGGAAGGATAAGCTAAGCTACAGGATTAGGGCTACCTAGGATTAGGGTTAATAGTGCATAGAAATGAATAATAAACTACCTAGGATAAGTGTAATTTATTCACTGTTGGGAGTACAGCTGTGATGTCTTGTGCTTCGAAATATATTTGGAAACCCGAAATACAAACCCTTTTTTTTGGTGCCAATTAAGGATTCATTAAAATATCCGACCAAGAATACATCCAAAAATTTCAAAGACAAATTAAAACATCCTGAGAATTAATCTAGGGTGGCTGCGGGGACATCATATGGATCTGGAAACTGAAGTGCAAATACTACACTTTAATCACTCTAAAATGAGCATTATTGTTGTTACAATTTTCCACATATTCATAGGGAATATTTTCAGGCCGAATCCACTTTGAAATTAATAAACGCATTTTTTGTGAAGTATGTATTCGTATGTGTCTCATAGATCTACTTGTTAATTGAAATTGGAAAGTGATATTCGAAAAAATGATTACTTCATTACAATATTGATTTTGAAATTTATATATTTTGCGTTGAGTACTGGACAATAAATTATTTAACAGTCGAAGAATATGAACTTAATTTCTTATATATGATTGTCACTGATTTAATTATAATCAAATTGTTTTAGATCAACTATGGTGTCAATAAACTTATAGAGTGGGAGTCTGCAAGTGAAATTTTGACATAATAGTTTCTTAAAGCAACTATTTTGCACTACTTTCCATTTTGTGATAGTGAATAGTTTAAAGTCTAAAAAAATACATTATAATTATAAATTATTCTAATTTTTCTCTGGCTGAGATTCAATACTTAAGATCAAAAGTTTTAACTATTAGTAACAACACGACTTTATTTCTTATACACTTAACAACCTAAAGCATTGTATTATGCAATAGTCAAGATGATTCTATATGCAATGTCACGAGTCAAGTGAATAGTCCTCCACTAATTATATTTTCTTGCACGAGTAAGGGATTAGTCTGATAAACAACCCACATATATATATATATATATATGGAATAATCAACCTATTTATGCGTGCTAGTAATGGCCTCTTTATCTTTATTTTCATTAGATCCACTTTAGATCCACCAATTCCAATCTCGCTACTCCCCCTGTCCTCATTTGTCACCCCAGAAATCCTCTCCTCTTTTTCCTTTTTTTTTTTTTTCTTTAAAGTACATAAGGGTTTGTTTGTTTACATTTTCAAACTCAATTTTATTCATTTTCACCATTTGAAAATAAATTATTAACAACTTATCATCATTTTTACCAAAATTCCAACTTATTTTCATCTCAAGACACATTTTCTAATAACTTATATATATTTTCTCTCTCTGTTTTATTATTACTACCTCTCTCTAACTATAACCAACTAAACTTTATATAATTATTATTTTTCCAACAAGCTATCTAAATATAAATTCATTTTCAATTCATTTTCTCTAACTTTTCAAATTTTAAAAATACTAAAAATAAAAAATGAAAATGAAAACATAACCAAACATGTTGTAAGTATATCTGTTTTTTTTTTTCCTTTTTTTTCAATTGTAAGCTTAGTGTTTGTTAGAATCCCACATCCTCTCTCTCTCTCTCTCTCTCATCTTTTTTTTAAAGTAAGTAAGTATATCCTTTTCTTTTTTTTTTTTTTTCATTATAAGTTATTGTTTGTTAGAATCCCATATCGATAAAACAAATAAGTAGTGGTCTATATATGATCTTGAACATTTTTCATATCTTGAGGTAATTTTTGGGATGAGACCTCATGTCCAAGTTTTATTTTTTAATAGTGTTTGAACAATTTTCCTATATAAAAATGAAATCCACTACAATCTTCCTCGTGACCATACATGGCAAACATATATATATATATATATATATATAATTAATGACATCGTAAGCCATACATACAGGTAAGGCTTCTTTCATATGGATCGGTCCAGTTGCAAGAGTTCTTATCACAGAGCCTGAACTGATAAAAGAAATCTTGAACAACCACCTCATCTTCAAAAAGCCAATCCCAAATCCACTCGCTAAATTTCTCGTCTCTGGAATAGCTGGTTATGAGGATGACAAGTGGGCTAAGCACAGAAAAATCATTAATCCAGCTTTCTACGTCGAAAAACTTAAGGTAATTAATTAATTAAGAATGTCTGAACCTTCTTTCCTTAATTTTCATGATCACTTCCCTAACTAAAAAAAAAAATTGATTGATTTCAGCACATGTTGCCGGCAATGCGCACGAGTTGCGCGGAAATGATAAAGAAGTGGGAAGATTTGGGAATGGAGGGGAAGAGAATAGAGATAGATGTGCAGCCATATTTGGAGGATTTAACCTGCGAAGTCATATCGCGAACGGCTTTTGGAAGTGGGCATGAAGAGGGAAGAAGGATTTTCGAGCTCCAGAGAGAGCAAGCAGAACTCACTCGCCAAGTTTTGCAGTCCGTGTACATTCCAGGATGGAGGTAATTCACTACTTCAAAAAAAAAAAAAAAAATGAATGTGAAAATTGTCACTAATAATATAATATATTAATTTTTGTTTTATGTTTATTTACTGACAATAACTTTTCTTTTGCCACAATAATATATAATTTAACATGATAAAAAACTAATGTTTTAATCAGTGTTTGCAAGAGTTGGAGCTTTCAACTTTTACACATTTTGCTTTAAAAAAAAGTGAGAATGTTTTTTGGAGTTGTTTTATATTCTCATGCAATTGCCTAAAAAGAGCTAAAAATAAAATAGGCGAAAAGCTGGAAGCATCATTGGGGTGCTTTTTTCAACTTCTTCTTTTTAGTAAAATTTTTAGGTTATATTTGACAATTTTGTCATGATTGACCAAATGATGATTTAGAGGGTGTTTGGGTAAGCTTATAAGTTCCTTAAAATATTTTATAAGATGTTTAAAAGGTTATAAAATAATAAAAAGTGGTTAGTAATTTTAAAAAGGAGCTTATAAGATCCTAAAATAAGATGTTAGCATCTTATAAACTTTTTTTTTGGAAAAAAAATAAAGAGACCCTAACTTATTTTTAAAATCTTAACAAGTTTATTTATTTTTAACCATAGTTCCTAAAATTAATCACTTTGAAAAAGCGTATATCTGTGCAAATACCCCTTAAATCTAATACTGAAAACCAATACCCCATGTATATATGTAATTATCTTTGTCGAAAGTTCGGCTTTAATTAGTCCTTAAAAATTGCTATCACAGGTATATCCCAACAAAGAGAAACAGGAGACTGAAAGAAATCAACAATGAACTGTGCACCCTTTTAAGGGGGATCATCAAGCAAAGAGAAATGGCCATGGAAATGGGGCATTGTACAGATGATGACTTGTTGGGCATCTTGTTAAAGTCCAATCAGAAAGAAATTCAGGAAAATGGAAGCAGCTCTGGAATGAGCATTGATGAGGTGATTGAGGAATGCAAGACGTTCCACTTTTCTGGACAAGAATCCACGTCGAATTTGCTGGCTTGGACGATGGTTCTGTTGAGCATTCACCAAACATGGCAAAAACGTGCAAGAGAAGAGGTTTTCCAAGTCCTTGGAGACAATGCACCGGATTTTGATGGTTTGAATCGACTCAAAATCGTAAGTTTATTTATTTATTTATTAATTAACATACATCCGAATTCATAGATACAAGTGCGAGAGCGATGTCATTGAACCAATTGACCACTGAACCAAAATCAATACCGTAAACAATACATAACAAAGATATACTCTATCCGTGACAAAATATTAAGCACTAATAATATGAAAGTTATCACTGATAATATATATGAAGTAAAAAATTATTGTTTTACTAAAACAATGATTCTCGCATAGTTAATAGTGACATATTAAATATTAATCATATTACTGTTGACAATTAATTACACATATATTATGTTTAAATTATTATTATTGATACATGCATAGTGATAACTTAATTATGATTGAAAAACCTATCATTATAAGTTAAAATATCTCTAACTATTAATACTGGCTTTTTAAACACAATTTTATTACTATTAAATTTATAAAAATCATTATTAAGACAAAAAAAATTGTTGCTATATATATATATATATAAATATATACAACTTTCATATTTTTATCAAAAACATCTTATCACTAATATCTTCTTTTCTCATAATGGAAGTGTCACTACAAGGAAAATAAAATTAGTGGCAACTCAATTTGTCACTAATAATAACCATTAGGTAATAACAGTTTTCGTTCTGCCCGTGGTAATTTTCACAAATTTAATAGTGACAACAATTATGATTAATTTATACTATTGACAATAGTGACATGCATATAAATAGTACAACTTGATAATAATAAAAATTGTCAACTGAGTTGCCACTACACATGTTACTAATTTTTAATATTGATGATTTATAAACAATAATATATTGTCATTACTAAATTGTGAAAATGATTGTTATAATAGACCAAGCATAAATTCTCACAAATAAATATATATAATTAGTGACAACTTTAATATCATTACTCTTCATACTGTCATTAATATTCTTTTTACTTAAAGTAGTATTGTGTGATTTGATCATGTGTTAATATAAGAGTATCAAACAAAGAAGTACAAAAAACAAAATGAATATTATAGAGATGCCACACTACACGGCCGGCATAAAGCAATATAAATATTTGTCTTAAGAAAATACCGAGATAAGCAGGCCAGAAAACATTTACATAAATAATAAAAACATTTATATTTCAAGAAAATCAAAAACCTTTTGCGCTTCAAATGAATTTCTGAATTTTATATTTGTGTTGCATTTGTATCGGAAGAGTTCAGATAAAATATTTCCTCTAGTGCACAATGGCTATACATATATATATATATAATCATTAACCTAATTCTCATTTTTCGCCTTTGTTTGGATGTTTGAAGTTTTGGTCGCGTGCTCCACGAGTGTGCCCAAGTATCCAATATGGGTACAATAGATTTTGGAAATATGTTGCACTTGAAGAAAATGTCCTAAAAATATCTTAAATCAACATTTTGAGGATAAACTGTCGGCAACCACAATTATGTCTTAAAACCAAAAAGTTCATGCTTTTGTCCACTTTTTGTTTACATCTAATGTTTGCCTCCAGCCCTCATATTTGACTTGTGTCTAGCTATGTCATGATTGTCGTTTTATGATATTTTTTAGTTTATATGCCATGTGGTTCTGTATATACATTCATCACCGAATTATGAATCATTGCATCATACATAATGATATCAGTATTTTATTTTATAACATCATTATATTCTCATTAATTTAATAATTCACGTGAATGTAGGTAACAATGATTCTATACGAGGTTCTCAGACTATACCCACCGGCTATAATATTCAATCGAATTGTCTATAAAGAAACAAAATTAGGAGAATTGACTCTACCTCCGGGGGTGCATCTTTTACTGCCTATCGTCCTAATGCACCGCGACCAGCAATTTTGGGGTGAAGATGCAAAAGAGTTCAAACCTGAAAGGTTTTCTCAAGGAGTTGCAAAGGCAACCAAGAATCAACTTTCTTTCTTCCCGTTCAGTTGGGGTCCCAGGATATGCATTGGCAATAATTTTGCCCTTATGGAGGCAAAAATGGCTCTAGCTATGATCCTTCGATGCTTTTCTTTTGAACTTTCTCCATCTTACACCCATGCCCCTTCCAATGTGGTCACTCTTCAACCACAAAGTGGTGTTCATCTGATGTTGACTAAAATTTAAAAAGTATTAGTATCAGAATACTACTGTCTTGAATGTATATTAAATTGGGTCATGACTCATTATAGATAGTATGTGAAAATATTAATTGTTTTTTGCTTTATAGTATCATTATACTGTTATTAAACAATTTATAATTTAATTGCATACATACTCAAATGGGTTGTATGAAACTTTACGACATAAAGGGATTGCCACCACCCATTATTTGTATTTTAAGTTTGTAACAGGTAAATGTTTCTCCTTCCCTTTGGTTCTTTGGATTGTTGCACATTTCTGTTTGAACCTTGTGTAAAAGCTTTTAATTAACAGTGAGGTCATTGGTTGCCACAATAAATTCTAATTTTTTATTGACAATTTCGAGTCAATTGAATATAGATTAATATCTAATTAATGGAATACTATTTGAAAATCTCTTTGATACTCAAAAATGAAATGCTCCAAATAATTCTGAATGACCTTGAGAACTTGATGCAAGCAAATGAATTTTTAAAAATTCATATTTTTTTTCCCTTTTTTGTAGTGTTTGTGATTCTCTCTCCTTTTTATAATATTTCTCTAAGTTCTCTTTTGAATTGATACAATATTTTATAAATATGTTATACTAACTATTTTTCTATTTTTTGATTGCTTGGAAGGGGAAGAAAAAGGTACCTTCTTGTTTAGTTAGTCAACAAATTCAATTGTGCATTATTACCGAATGTTTCAAAATTATAGGCGCATCGCTTATCTTACTAACCCCCCAACTTTTATATATCTTATGAATATATATATATTTAATAATTAATTTAAATAATTTATATTTCAAAAGAATATATTATTTAATATCAATTAAAATGATTGATATTGTATTACCATCCATTAATTTTTAAAAGATTTAACTTTTTTTTATTGGGCCTTAAATAAAAAATTAATTATTTAGATATATCGAATTAATTGATTGATTTTTAATTAATGATTGCAATTAAAATTAATTAATTTAATCTTTACCTACTTTAATTTTTAAAACTCAAAATAAAATTTGAAGTCCATATCCACAATTAAGTAATCAAACGAAAACAATTAGGCTAGATTTGTTAGGGCCGGTACTTCATTTTATTGGCATAAAACAATTATAGAGGTTTAATAAAAAGAACCTTAAGAAACTCATAAAAAAACCAAAACTCATCCTTTTGACTTCAACAACATTGAAACAAAGAGATAAGAATAAATGAATACTTTAGAATTTTTTTTTGAATTCTTTTTTGTCTATCAATAGCTGCAAATGAAAAAACTTTCTCCACTATAAATATTGTGAAAAATAGGCTAAAAAAATAAAATAAAAGATATATTTTAGCTGATTGTTTAATTAGTTACATTGAAAAGGATATTAATAAAAGTCTATTAATTTGATTATTGATGAAACTTATATTATAAAAGATCACTATGCTCAACTTGATGAAGATCATGTATTTTAAATTCATAGATTATATAAAGTTTGTATTTGAACTTTCATATTTTTATAACTTTTACCCACATACTCTTGTTTCTATATATATCCGTCCTTGATTTTCATGGCTACCTATAATGTAATAGTTTCTAATTGCCTCGAAAAACATAAGAAAAAAAGAAGAAGGTTCGTGGTAAATTTAGTGATGCGAAAATTCAAGTAGACATAAAAATTTGTGATGCATTTATTGATGTAAAAGTTTAAGCACACATCATTCACCAATGATGCGTATCGCATTATTAATAGGTGGTATGATGATAATTTAGACCTGAGTAATTTTTACAAAATAATAAATAAAAATATAACCAATCGAATGCTTAATTTAATTGAATTAAAAACCATTCAACAATTATTGCGATTTGAAATTAAAATATAATATTATAAATTTCAAAATTAATATGATAAGTTTAAAAGCTACATCCACTACAACGGAAGGATCATAAATGTGAACTAGAAAACGATATATGAGAATGAAGTTGAGATGCACTAAGATTTGTCTGCTGGCCATGAAATATAACTCAAACAGATAAATTTGTGGGGTTTTGATTTCGCTTTGTATCCCCCATAATGCACGTATAGCAAGCACTCTTGAAAATAATAATAATAATAATAATAATAATAATAATAATAATAATAATAATAATAATAATAATAATAATAATAATAATAATAATAAAAATATAAAAGAAAACATAGCACAACATCTATCACTATTAAAAAAATATATAGAATTGATTAGGATAATAATTTTTGTTTTATCATTAATTGTATTTATAATAAATTTTATTTTGCACAATATATAAAGACTCGATATTAACAGAAACTGATATTTTAAAAGTGATATTTGTATTTTTAAATTAGTGAAAAATTATTTTTATGATTAAAACTTTTATCTTTTAATATATGTGCATGTAAAAACTTTATCACTTGTTGTCCCTACATGTAAGATTTTGCTACCTACAGGTTTACTTTTCTCCTACCACAGGCCTACACGATTGTCCTTCCTAGCATTACCACAAGTTTCTCTTATGCATTTTTCTAGGCTAATGCAAAAAATCATTTAGGCATAATGGGAGCCATTGTATTTGGCTATTTTCTTAAGCACAAGACTCTAAAGTTAGATGTTGATATTAGTTTAGAAGGGGACGTGTGATAATGATGATTTTGCTTTTTAACTTATATCTCCAAGTATTTGAATTTAATTGATGTGATAATAGAATAATAGAATAAGTTTATGAGAAATGAAAAAGAAAAATAAGTATTATTTTCTGAAATGGGGGATGGTTTTCTGTTATGAAATAGAAGAGAAAAATTCGAACATGCCTCATGAAAACATATCCAAACGAGCACTACTTAAGTAGCCAACTTTATCTCCTACTTCAAGTGTGCTCTCCACATCTTCCACCCCCAAAAAAAAAAAAAAAAAAAAAAAAAAAAGAAGAAAAAAGAAAAAAGAAAAGAAAAACTTCCAAAAAATGGAAGTGAAATTAAACTTGATCCTACAATCCTTCAATCTTTACTTAGGTGCTACCGTAATTCTGTACTTTTGCCTATGGCCAATACTAAACTATTTGTGGTTAAGGCCGAGACGACTGGAGCGATGGTTGAGAGCACAAGGGTTCAAGGGCAACCCATACAGGCTGTGGTGTGGAGATATGAAAGATTTTGGGAGGATGGTGGTGGATGCGCAGTCTAAGGCAGTCAATCTGGGTGATGATATTGCTCCCTATGTTATGCCCTTTCACCACCACATAATCTAAAAATACGATATGTTTTAAATATTATGGTTTGACTTGATATAAAATTTTACACTGAGTTGAGTTCTGAAAAATTTTTCAGTTTAAGTTTGAAATTATTTAGACAAGTTTATGTTTGGGCAAATTGAAAAATTAAGTTGGAATGAAAGTGTCGAACTCTAGTTTGAGCTCACTTATGAGAAAAAAGATATATAAATCACTTTAAATATTACTTAATTACTGTAAATAATAATGTTGTTATTTTTTGATTCTTTTGTGATTCTTATCATTGTTAATATTGTTATATATGTTCACAATAAATTTAAAATATCATTTTAAATTATTTTTGTTTTACCGTAATGCATAGTAATTATTATCATTGGTGAATTAATATTGTTGTTATTTTATTTAATTAGATATTTTTATATCTAACATCAACAATGTCAAATATCAATATAATCTCATTTTATATTGCTAGGGCACGTTTATTTGGTTGGATTTGTAGGATAGATATATAATTCGGTGTAATTAATTGTTTAGTTGTCACAATTAAAGCCCATGATTAATAAAAAGTCCAGTATTTTATTTTAAAGTGTGGAGATTATGTATCCTATCCTCTTGGTGTGATTAATAATCTTAGGATTAAAAATATTAAGATTAATGTATCAAATGATGAAATTATCCCTACATATAAACTACATATAGACTTAATTAATAAATATGTATATATCACTAACACTTAATTTATAAAAATAAGTTGTTAAGAAAATACTACCATGGTTAATTTTTTTTATTATTGATAATAATTAAATCAAATATTCTAAATTAATAAAAGTTTGAGGTTTTGAACACTTATATTTGAGCTCGGCTCAATTTGTTAAATAGTTCGAGCACGAAAAATTTAACTTCAAGTCTGAGTCTTTTATATGTCAGCTCCTTAGGATAATAAACCAACTTGTCTCATGTTGCACCCCACATAAACCCTATACTATTAATAAAGCCAGCACCAATCCTTTTTTTGGAGTCATGTGCCTCAAATATTTTCTCATTTTTATTTTTTAATTTTCACAATTATAAGTACTTTGCAATAAGTCCCCCACCAACTTTATACCCTACTATTACCATTTTATCTTATTTTTTTTTATTTTGATTATATAAAATTTTAAATAAGGATATTAAAATTATTAAAAGAAATATAAATATTATGTTGAAAATCAAATATGTATTCTTATTTATTTTATCCCATAAAAATTCTATTAAACATATAAAAATGTGTAAATTAAATCCCTAGCTAGTATTAATAATGTCTGCAGATGTGACATTGCATGGATTGATTGAGGGTATTTTAGGCCACTTATTTAACACCTAAGATATGCTTTTCATGATTATAATAAATTTTTAAGGTTATGTTGACTTTATTTGGTATGACGAAGTTTGACTAATTGTTTAGATGATAAAAAATTACGTTGATTTAATCCGTTATTAGCCAATTATATTTCGGAAGATAGTTCACATATCCTAGGAGGCATTTAAGGATAAGAAAAAAAATAAATTGATAATTCAATTTGTAATTGACGAATAAAATGATTTTTTTAATAAAATATAAAACCAATCTAATAATCAAGATTGTTATATTATAGTTCTTGGGCTGGATTCTTTATTTAATATTTTCGCAACTATATATGAGTTATGAGGCAATCTTCACATTATGAGTCTTCATCACCACAAAAGAATATTGATTGGCACAAATGTTCTAGGATGACCAAGTATATCATTAATGTGATCAGAATTTATCTGTGGAGGTCTTCTTGGAAATTCGTAGTTAGATGACGAATATTGTGGAATTCCAATTGAAAGCCCTTGACGGCAGCTATAATAATACTTAATTCAGTAATTTGTCCTAAATGGGAAAAGTCGAATATTTTGAAATAGTTTATAAGTAATCCATCATTCGTCTCTCTTACTTTTTGAGACACTATTCAGTAATTTGCCCCAAATGGGAGGAGTCGAATATTTTGAAATAATTTATAGGTGATCCATCATCTGTCTCTGTTATTTTTTGAGACACCTTTTCAGGATAAAATCCTCCACCACATTCATGCAGGTGAGGTAATATCTTTGAATTATTGGACCTTCATATCTGTCAATGGATCCGATCTCATCAATCATAAAAAGTGAACATGCACTAAGGTCTAAGTGTATCGAGAATGTTATACAATTACTATTTTTAAATGGTTTTTAAATGTGCTTATCAAATAGCAATTTAGTATTTAGAAAAAAATAATTTTAGGTAGTAATGTGTCAAAAATTATAATATTCCTTTGAAGCGAAACGCAGTATATAGTTCTCCTTATGTTAGAAAAATTCCAAGAAGATATCATTCCTAGTAGGAAACCATGATAAAAATTGATAGTGATATTTCATAAATTACTACAAACATTCCAAAATTTCCAAATTCTATTTTTTTTTTTTTTTTTTTGTGATTAGTGAATGGAGTGCTAACAGAAATGTGATTTAGTATGTATTTAACCTTTTGTTATAAATTATTTAATGTGGTCATCAGTTTGTAAATTCACTTTGATAATTAGATTATTACAATTAAATATTTCTTCAAATTAAGGAAGCTTTGACTGCAAATGAAGGTCGAAAATTCCTAAAATCCCAGGTAAAAGATCTTTCATGTGGAATGGGCCAAACCCAAGGATTTTCATAATGGAGCCTGATTGGATTAGGCAGGTTTTACAGAAGCATCAAGTATTGGTAAAGCTATATCCAAACCCATTGAACCGATTGCTTATCATGGGCCTTCTGGTCCATGACGGAGAGAAATAGGCTAAAGAAAGAAGGATGGTTAATGCAGCTTTTACTGTTGCAAAGCTCAAGGTAAATTTAATTTTCACCCGGTCATTTATATGAATAGTAGAGAGTAAAAGAAAAAAAGAAAAAAATAGATTGTAAAAAGTTAAAAAAAAAAATTATCCAACTCAGAAACCAATTTTGCGTCTTCCCCAATTCATAATGCACCAACTTTATTTCGGGTGAATCTTTTGTCGCATTGCTAAACTCGAATAAGTTCCTCTTTCCAGTTTTTGTTGATTTTATGTTGTCTAAACTTTGATTTTTTTCTTTTTTGACTTATGAAAAAGAACTTCGATACAACACAATCAAAATCTGTGGATCTCAAAATTTTAAATAAGCTGATGACTTTTGTTGGTATCTTGTTTGGATATTGATGAGTGTTCAATTTGCTGGGTATTGATCCAACTACGAATTCGGATAGGACTCGACTTGTTAGGTCGTATTCTTGTTTAGATGGGCTGAATCCTGCAATCACAGCAAACGTTAGGCTAGCTGAGGAGCCCTCGGCTTAGGCCCTCTGACGCTCAAGTCAGTAGAGATCGACCAGAAATATCGAACAGTGGAGCAAGGGCTTTGAGTGTATGTCAGTGCGTACCTCAGAAAGGCTGGAGTGAGGGTATTTATATCCTTCTCCCTCTGGGGAATTGTTTGAGATGCCCTTGGTACACCCAGGGGCCCTTACCCTTGTGCCAGTGGTGACTAGTCATTTCCTCTATCTGTATATTTCTAGATAATTACCCTTCCAGGTTTTAAGGACATGATAGTATACTGTAGCAGCGCCTGTTGTGTCAGGCGGTGAGGGGGTGGCATGCGCCATTAATGCGGAGGCGTGCCGCCCGTCAGTGCATTTAATGCGGTAGCAAAGTACTATACTGTCTTGATCTCGCTTGTCTACCAAGTCGACCTCGTGCTGTTCTGTTTATGGGGCATCATCAGACGAATGATCGATTGAGGTCGATTATGCATATGGGCATCGGGTGCCAGATTGGGACTAGTGCTGCGCCTCTGGGCCAACTTGGTTTAGGCCCAAGTATTTGGGCCACCCCATATCATGAGTCCCCCCACTTCGCAAGGCTGAACAAGGATTTGAGGATAAAGCGTTGGGAAGTAGCGTAATGGGCACTGGTAATCTGCTTAGGGGTCTTTAAGTGTGTATAACGCAACTTCTACCCAACTGCTTCTCCACTATTTGTAGTTTTATCATTTTAATGCATCTGTTTAATCAACCTGCTAGTTTTGAAAAATTTTCCAACCTTTTTCACCTGCCCATATCTCGCAAGTCAAGTAGTGCCGACGAGTCAGGCTTCTATTATTTAACCACTCGACCACGCCGTAAATTTCTCATAGCCCCTGCTTCTTCATATGGGCAATAATGGAAAAAATGATACCTGTTTGTTCGAGTGATTGGGGGTTTCAATATTCCACGGGGCTGGTGGAGGGGGTATGTCGACATGCCGGGGAACCTTACCCCGACCTGGCCAAACACCTTTGTCCAGGACCTGGTCTGATTTGGCCAGATGGAGGCCTCGATTTTTATCAAGGAGATACATTTAGTGTTGGTTGGATTATCGCCGGCTCCATTAGATTTGCCTGCGAATGACCAGCTAGGTAGACAACGTTTCTTGTAATTTTGTTGCTTTTTCATTGTTGTTATGGTTTCTGACTGTTGTTAATTTTTCGCTTGGCTGATCGTGTAGGTATCATGAATAGGTCGAGGTCAGAGGCTCTGGCAAGGGCAGAGAGAAATAAACAGCGACGACAGGGTCCAGCAGTTCGTCGAGCAGCCGCTGCCATCGAGGAGCCGCGCCCGAAGGTTGTGACGCCAACCCCTTCTCTGACACCATCACTCGGTCGGCAGCTGGCGACCATAGGCGGCAGCCCCGTGTGTCGGGGAAAACGAGCAATGGTGGAGCAGAGAGGGCTTGCTCCAAAGAAAGCTACTATTGGGAAGGGAAAAGTCAAAGCAGTGGGGTTGGGACTGCCGATCGGGAATGACCTGTTTGGTGATCGAAGGGATGAGGCACTGTTCAACTTGCCAAAATTTCCCTTTCCTCGACCTGTTCAACTGTTCAACCTGCGGGGCAGATCGGGGCTGCTCCTTTGAAAGTGTTGTTAGCAGGTCAGTTCGTGGCTGACCAGAGGAGAATAATGGGGTTGAGCCAGGATGCGGCTCTTCGGGAGCTGGCTTATCATGCCAACATGGTAAATTTCTCTGCCTTATTTTTGTATCATTACACTCTGATTGAGTATATGATAGTATTATCTTTCAGGTCGGCCAACTGGGCTATAATTTCTATCAGAAGTCGGAGCTGGCCCTGGCAGATCGGGAGCAGTTAGAAGCTGGTGAGGATGCCGAGACTCTGAAGGCTCAGCTCAAATCTTCGCAGATGCGAGTCGATGAGCTGGACAGACAGGTTGGGTTGCTGACCAAGGACCTGGAGCAAAAAGACGAGCAGGTGATTCTGGCGGTCCAGGAGAGGACCAAAATGGACGGGGTGGTGAAGAAGCTGCAGTTAGATCTGCAAGTGGCTTATGATTCCGGTCGATCTGCGGGTCGGAATGTGGGTCTAGCGGAGGCCCGGACTGAGTTCAACCGATTACTGCCGCTTGTGCATCGAGAGGCTGTGCAGCAATTCATGCTAAGTTCTGCATTCCAGGATGCAAGTGTCGTTCTTGCCCTCGACGATGCCCGAAACTCATTTGAGAAGGCCATCAAACAGTTGCAGTTTTTGGGCTACAACTTTTGACCTGAAGACCAGTCGAGCATAAGCGACTTATTCGATGAGCAGTTGCGACTTTACCCAGAGGGAGAGGGCAATGCCGAGGGACCGATCGTCGAAGTAGCAGGTGTGGAGGGCATGCCGGAGGTCGAACTGATTGAAGAGGAAAGAAGGCGGGCCGAAGTCGAGAGAAAGCTGAAGGCTATCACCAAAGAGTTTGAGTTTGCTGGCGATCTTGCCTTCGAGGTGTCGGAAGGGACAATCAATGCCGTTGCATATTTCCCAATTCCTGAACAGCAATTCATGCAAGATGTTGCTGGCCCTTCTTGACCAGTAACTGCTGCTGTCCCTATTTTTGTCATTTTGCCTGAGCCTGTGCCTACTGCTGCTCCTGCTGCCGCAAAGGTCAGCCCTGATGTTGAGGAGGTTGCCAGCTCCAGCTAGGCTTAATCATTTATCCTCATTGCTTGTTTCTTTCTTTTTTTTTGAGAGAGAATGTATGTGCCTCGATGAGGCTTTTAAACGATTTGTGCTTTTATGCCTCGATGAGACTTTCAAACGCTGAAGGATGAATGGGTATTTTTATTATTCCATGTTCAATGATGGTTATTTTTGCTTTTGGTATAAGCTATTCCCGTTAATGAGCATGTTATTTAACAGGTATTGACTGCAATGTTTATTATTCTGCATATTGGAATTCTTAGGTGAATGCTCTCTAGCGTATCAAGTAGCATTCATTCAAGACCTTTGTTGAATAAGTGTTGTACTTTGCAAAATTCATTCTTGGTCCCTGCCAAGTAAATTGTAATTAATGTGCCAGCGTAATTGCTAGTCTTTGGTCTTTTTAAATAATCTTAACGATTGTGGAATCGGCTTCATGCCCTATGTGATTTTATCGACTGTGAAGTCGAGCATCTGGGTGGGCTGGACTGTTTTGACTTGGCGGCGTAAAGCCTGTTTTTTCGACTATGGGGTCGACTATTTGGTCTTGGCTCATAGGCCTCGACTTGGTGGCGCGAAGCCTGTTTTGTCGACTACGGGGTCGACTGTTTGGTCTTGGCTCAGAGGCCTTGACTTGGTGGCGCAAAGCCTATTTTGTTGACTACGGGGTCGACTGTTTGGTCTTGGTAGGTCTCGGCTTAGCGGCGCGAATCCTGTTTTGTCGACTACGGGGTCAACTGTTTGGTCTTAGCTCATAGGCCTTGACTTAGCGGCGCGAAGCCTGTTTTGTCGACTACGGGGTCGACTGTTTGGTCTTGGCTCATAGGCCTTGACTTAGCGGCGCGAAGCCTGTTTTATCGACTACAGGGTCGACTGTTTGGTCTTGGCTTATAGGCCTTGACTTAGCGGTGCGAAGCCTGTTTTTTCGACTATGGGGTCGACTGTTTGGTCTTGGCTTATAGGCCTTGACTTAGCGACGCAAAGCCTGTTTTGTCAATACAGGGTCGACTGTTTAAGAGAGGTTGTGCCAGTTTCGTGTAGTTTGAAGGTGCCATAATTTTATTTCGTTGGAGAGATGCAATGGGTGCCAATGACCCTTTACACGAATATTTTTTTCAAGTTTACTGCATTATAAGGTCGAGGTAGTTCACGGCCTGATACATTCGCTAATCGGTAGGCGTTGTTTTTTGACACTTTAACCACTGAGTAAGGTCCCTTCCATTTTGGGTCAAGTTTCCGACATTTTTTGACACTTCCACTTTCTTGAGAATGAGGTCGCCGACCTTGAAACTCCGGGGTCGTACTGTCTTGTTATAGCATTCTGCCATTTTCTATCGATATCGCTGCATTGTGTTGTAGGCTGCGTGGCACTGCTCGTCGACAGTGACTAGATCTAAAGTCCTTTCCGATACATTTGCAATCGGGTTATAATGGATCACCCTAGCTGTATGTTGAATAAGTTCAGACGGGATTACTGCCTCGAACCCATAGACTAGGCTATACGGGCTGCGGCCTATGGCTGTTCGAGGTGTCGTTCTGTAAGCCCAAAGCACACCTGGGAGGTCGTCTGCCCAACTGGCTCCTGTCCCCGCTATTCGAGTCTTGAGGTGGTCAAGAACAATTTTGTTTGCGACCTCGGTCTGGCCATTAGACTGGGGGTTTCCTACTGAAGTGAAGTGTTGGGCGATTTCCAAGGTCTCGCACCACTTCCTTGTGTTCCTGCTTTGAAACTGAGTGCTATTTTCCAAAATTAAGACCTTATGCAATCCAAATCGATAGATTATATTTTTCCAAATGAAACTTTTAATGGCCGCATCGGTGATCTTCAGGACTGCTTCGGCTTCAACCCATTTAGTGAAGTACTCGACCGCTACTATAATAAACTTACGCTGGCCTGAAGTCTTCGGGAGAGATCCCACTATGTCAATCCCCCACTGGTCGAATGGCCAGGTGATCTGAATATTGATCATCGATGTGGCTGGCTGGTGCTGAATGTTCGAGTGGATATGGCAGGACGGGCATTTTCTAGCGAAGTCGACGGAGTCCTGCAATAAAGTCAACTAAAAATAACCGTAACAGACAACCTTGTGTGCTAAAGATCGGCCGCCAGAATAGTTTTCGTAGATGCCGGCATGTATCTCCTGCAAGACTTTGTTGGCCTTATCGGGTTCTAGACACCTCAGCGGAGGTCCTGATATCGACCTCTTATAAAGCTGTCCATGCTCACTAGCGCAAACTTGGCTGCCAGCCCTCTGAGTCTGCGGGCCTCCCTATCGTCGGTGGGCAGGGTACCTTGTCTGAAGTAAAGTTTGATTGGCTCTGGCCAGGAGACAATTGCATCTTCAATACATCTGACAAGGCGCTGATTGGTGGCATTGACACAAGGTTTGTCGACTGCCAAAAATGTTATAGTCCTTGCTCTGGTACCCTTTGCCGAGCTGGCGAGGTTTGAGAGTGAGTCTGCTCATTCGTTCTCTGCCCGGGGGACTTGGCTCATGGTGAAGCTCTTAAACAACTGCTACAGTTGTTTTACCTTACACAAGTATTGGGCCATTTTGTGCTCCTTCGCCTCGAAATTGCCTTCGACCCGTTCTGCGACCAGCTGAGAATCAGTGAATACTGCAAGCTGCTCGACTTCGCGAGTTGTGGCCATATGCATTCCTGCAATAAGGGCCTCATATTCTGCTTCATTGTTGGTGACCGGGAAGTCGAGTTTTATTGTGAATCATACTCCTCAGCAAGCAAGGAACGGAGGGATACACCTATCCCGCCTCCTGATGTGGTTGCTGATCCATCCACATGTAGGGTCCATACTGCGGTGTTGTCAGCATTTTACGTCGGTAGGTCGAGTCTTTCGACGATGAAGTCGGCCAAGACTTGTGCTTTTATGGCAGTCCGTGGTTGAAATGTGATGTCGAATTTCCCGAGCTCGATAGCCCATTTAGTGAGTCGACCTGAAGTGTCGGGCTTCGACAACACTTGCTTTAACGGTTGATTCGTTAGCACCACGATCACATGGGATTGAAAGTAGGGTCGAAGCTTTCTGGCCGACGTGACGAGGGCTAGAGCAAACTTTTTGATCTCCAAATAATTGTGCTCAGGCTATGACCCTGCCAACTAAACATTGAACTTGTTGAACTGTGCGGGGTGGAGCGATGTCGAGGATCGCTTGGATCTTTTGCGAATTTGCCTCGATCCCTCTATGACTGACCATATACCCGAGAAACTTTCCTCATCGCACACCAAATGTACATTTGTTAGGGTTGAGTTTCATGCCAAAAGCCCTCAATATGGCAAAGGTGTGGCTGAGGTCGGCCAAATGATCCTCGGCCTTCTCGATTTTTACAATCATGTCGTCGACGTAGACCTCCATCGACCTCCCAATCTCATTTTTGAACATGAAGTTGACCAATCTTTGGTATTTTGCACCTGCGTTTTTAAGTCTAAAAGGTATGACCAAAAAATAGTATACACCGTTGGGGACGACGAAAAAAGTTTTGTCCCTGTCTTCTGGTGCCATAAATATTTGATAATAGCCTTGGAAGGCATCTATCATACTGAGCAGTTCACATCCAGTAGTAGAATTAACTAATAAATCTATACGAGGCAAGGGGTAAGGATCTTTCGGGTAAGCTTTATTCAGGTCAGTAAAATCATTACACATCCTCCATTTTCCCTCATTTTTAGGGACAAGTACAACATTACAAAGCTAAGAAAGGTACTGAATTTCTATAATATATCCTGCCTCTAAGAGCTTGCTAACCTCCTCCTCGATGATTTGCGACCTTTCAGCGTTGAAGGTTCTTGTCTTCTGCCTTACTGTCTTGTGAGCTGGGTCTACGTTGAGTCAGTGGATAATAATGTTGGGGTCGATGCCTTGAAGATTTGCAGCTTTCCACGCGAAGATATCGATGTTGCGTCGGAAGAAGTCGACCATAAGGCATTCCAATCGATCTCCCGTATCACTCCCGACTCTGGTGGTTTTGTCGGGGTTGCCGGGTTCGAGCTCTATTATTTTGAACTCCACGACAGGCTCGACCCTGGTATCTTCCAGCTTTCTCTTCTTTGATGAAGGTCTCTTCTTGGGTTTTGCTACTGGGGCATCCCTTGAGGGCTTCAATTCGGGTCGTTTCTTCTGTTCGCTGGAGTCGACTGAAATGGTGTAACAGCGGCAAACGTCCTTTAGGTTACATAAGAGTTCCCCTACTCTAGCTAGGGTCGGGAATTTTATCTTCATGTGGTAAGTGGAGATGATGGCTCTGAAGTCATTGAGGGCTAGTCGACCTACGATGACGTTGTATGCAAATGGGGCGTTAATCACCAGATAGTTGATCATCAATGTTCGGCTGCGGGAGCCTTGCCCAAATATTATGGAAAGATTGATGGATCCTTCAGGGATGATCTCGAACCCACCAAACCCGACCAACGGTGTTCTGACTAGATCAAACTTTAGCTTCCCCAACTTCATTATGTTTAACGTAGACAAGAACATGATGTTCGCTGAGCTCCCATTGTCAACCAGTATCTTTCTGACCTCGAAGTTGGCAATTTCAAGTGCTACCACCATAGGGCTGTCTATCTTTCTGTCGACTCCCATGTTCTCCATATGGTCGAGGTCTGAGTCACTGAAGGAGATCAGTTCGGCGCTGGTCGATAGTTGGAAAACTGTCTCGACCTTCGATGGTTTGGTCGAGTCAAGTTGTCTTTGAGTTTGTTTCCTCACATTGCGGGAATCTCCCCCGATGGGGCCTCCCACGATCATGTCAATGACTCATCGAATGGGAGGGTCGGGTTGTTGGGTAGGTCTTTTTCCCTTTTCTTTCCTCCTCGGGTTGACCGATCTTTCTCTATGGGGAGTCTGATCGGTTCCGCCCTTTTCTCGCCTAGCATGCTCCTCGACAAAATTTTTCAAATGGCCTTGTCTGATCAGTCTTTCGATTTCATCTTTCAAATTGAAGCACTCTTTTGTGTCATGGCCTTTATGTCTATGGAAATAACAGTATTTCTTTGATTTTTTCATGGCTTCAGTTTTTATGATTTTTCTGGGCTTCTTGAGCAGGTTCTCATGCTGTATGGTGAACAACACCTCCTTTCTCGGAAGGTTGAGTGAAGTGTAGTCATGGAAGCATTTTATTGGGGAACGACGCCTCTCTCTGACCTGATAGTCGTCTTTCTCCTTGTTTTTCTTTCTATCAACTTCCATGCTACCATATTTCAACTTGTTCATCTCCTCCTAGGTCATGTACCTCTTCACGAGTTTGAGGAGCTCTTCCATTGAACTGGGCTGCTCATGCACCAACGCATTTGCACATTCCTTGCGTCTCAGACCCAAGAAAAACATGTCTATCAAGAACTCAATCCTCAGGCTGTCAATCTTCAGAACTTCTGTGTTAAATCTGGTGAAAAAGTCACGGAGGGACTCTCCCTCATTTTGTTTCACTGTATGCAAGTGTGTGTGGGGGAGTTTAGCTTTCCTCCTACTCGCAAATTGATGCAGGAACTTATCACATAGCTGGTCATAAAAAAATATAGACACCGGTTCCAACTTCACAAACCAATCAAGGGCTACTCCCTGAAACGTGGTTACCAACATCTTTGCATGGATGTACTCATTGTGCCCATGCAGCTGCATCATGTGTTCAAACTACAACAGGTGTTCATTCGGGTCTGTTGAGCAATCATACCTCGGTAGTCCAGTTGGGATCTTAGCATTGACGACGATACAATCGTCAATGATCTCCTGAACGAATGGTGAGTCTCGTTCCCTCTGGAACCTCTATTGCCCATCTGGATGGAGGGTTCTTTCTACGTTTCTCCTTGAGATCTCCTCTAGACACCTGTTCAGTTGTTGCACTTGATGGGATACCTCCTCCCATTCCTGTTGATCCGCTTGGGACTCATTTATGCCTGGCCTGAATCTAGAGCGTTTGATCCTATCGCACTGCGAGGCTCGAAGGGGTTGAACGTCATGATTAACAGAATCTGCCACCTCTTCCCGTGGTGGGTGACGGGCAACTTCTCTAGGAAAATGGCTCGGGCTCGGTTCTCTTCTCAACTGAGGCCTTCGCGACTCTGGTCGTTGGGACTACTCCTCAGGCCACGCCTTTTTTGGAGCCACAGGCTGGGGGGTTGCACTGATCGCCGACTTCAATTGGGCCAAAATCTGCGCTAAAATTTTCTCACTAATGAGCTGCATTAGCTGAGGCATCGTTAACATGACCACGAGCTCAGGCTGGGCGCTGGATCCTTAGGCATTTGGTTCAGGGTTTTTTCGAAGGGGAGGAAAGCTGTACCTCCTATTTTCTTTTCTCCCAAAGGGAGCTCGCCTAGTGTTTACCATTTTCGATAGAGGATTCAAATTTTTCCACAGACGGTGCCAAATGATGAGGGTTCAATTTGCTGGGTATTGATCTAACTATGAATTCGGATAGGACTCGACTTGTTAGGTCTGTATTCTTATTTAGATGGACTGAATCCTGTAATCACAGCAGACGTTAGGCTAGCCGAGAAGCTCTCGGCTTAGGCCCTTCGATGCTCAAGTCAGTAGAGATCAACCAGAAATATTGAACAGCGGAGCAAGGGCTTTGAGTGTATGTCAGTGCGTACCTCAGAAAGACTAGAATGAAGGTATTTATATCCTTCTCCCTCTGGGGAATTGCCTGAGATGCTCCTGGTACACCCAGGGGCCCCTACCCTTGTGCCAGGGGTGACTAGTCATTTCCCCTATCTGTATATTTTCAGATAACTGCCTTTCCAGGTTTTAAGGACATGATAGTACACTGTAGCAACGCCTGTTGTGTCAGGCGGTGAGGGGGTGGCATGCGCCATTAATGCGGAGGCGTGCCACCCGTCAGTACATTTAATGCGGTGGCAGAGTACTGTACTATCTTGATCTCACTTGTCGACCAAGTCGACCTCGCGCTGTTCTGTTCATAGGGCACCGTCAGATGAATGGTTGATTGAGGTCGATTATGTATATGGGCCTCGGGTGCTAGATTGGGCCTAGTGTTGTGCCTCTGGGCCAACTTGGTTTGGGCCTAAGTATTTGGGGTTGGTTTGGGCTCAAGTATTTGGGCCACCCCATATTAGTATAGTTGATAGGCTTACGCATTAGAAATAATAAATCAGCATACACAAATACAGTTTATACATCGATGTACATGTGACTTGTATATATATTCTATACCTGCCAGTTCCAGTGGACATGGGCTGACGCATTCAAGCATTACCATTTTAATTGTTCAGTCTAATGTATGAACTTTCTTATTCTTGTATGGATGCAGGTTTCAGTTCTTCCTCCACTAGCTTCAATTTTTGTCACCATTGACTAAAATTATTATCCATATTTAAATTGTTGTAAAATATTGTAGATGTCATATGAGAGGTTGTGAGTCGGAGTGATGTATAAGAGCGTAAGCTAGGTGGCAAGGCCAGTATTTTTATGAATGTAGAGCTCGAAGATCATGAGTACGTTTGACAATGATTCATATTAACTATACATTGTGTAATGATTCCTTCTGTTATGATACTTGATTTTGTAAATTTTTCAAGCAGGAGGAATAGGATTTCGGTTACTTTTTGGAGGGAATTTGTAAACCAAATTTTGACTCACTTGGATGGATCTACTGAGCAACCTGTCATAGTTGTTATGCAGTTGATACGAGCTCGCAAATTTCAGGGTATTCAAATTTTGGTTTCACTTATATATATATATATTCACATAGAAATAATTTTAAATTAATTTATTGCAGACAAGTATTCTGTGCATAATACTTGGCACGCGTCAAAGCTTTGGATTAATCATGATCTTCCTCAAGTTGTTGATTTCAAATCCAGGTTTTCTATGCACTATTTCGGTGAATATTTATGATAAAAATAAATAGTTGTTTATATTTATGAATGTTATAAACTTGAGAGAATGCAGATTACTTGTCTGCGTGAAGCTAACTCTGAGGGGATCAACCAAAGTTCGTCTCAACGTAGCTATTCTGTTTCTGATGACCTGGGATCTAGGATTGTAGAGGTTATTAAAACTAGGGGTGGGCATCGGGTTCGGGTACCCCCATACTCGACCCGTCCCGATCGGAAAATACCCGATCGGGTATTTATGGGGGTACCCAAAATTTTGGGGGTCGGGTATCGGGTATTGGGGTGGGGTACCCGATACCCGATCGGGTACCCCCATTCTATTTATAAAAAAAAAAAAAATTATATTAGTAGAATTATATATTTAATTAAAGTGCTAATATATGATGTATATCATATATTATACATTAATGTTTATATTTAAGTTTTAAAATTATATTGAGTACCCCCATTTTATTTTTAAAAAATTAATTATAGTATTAAGTATTATATATTTAATTCAAGTGTTAACATATGATGTATATCATATATTAGATATTAATGTTTATATTTAAGTTTTAAAATTATATATTATGTGGGATTTAGAACTTGTGAATAATGAATTGTAGTTTTATCAATTGATTCACAACAAAAATAAATAATGAATTAACAAAATTTTAATTTTAATTTATTAAAAATATAAAAAAAATTAATGGGGGTTTTGGGGATACCCGATGGGGGTACCCGACCCTAAGGGGGTACCCCCATAAAATGGGGGTCGGGACTCGGGTATCAAAAAATGATACCCGAGCCCTCGGGTACTCGGACTGCGGGTACCCCCAAGGGGGGGTACCCGACCCCCGCCCACCCCTAAATTTAAAACTATTGGGGAATTAGTTCAATGCCTGCAGGTGATTAACTTTTTTGTACTAATCTTAAATTTAGGATATATTATGCTGTGTATGCGGGATAAATGTGAGATTATTATTATTTTTTAACAGGAAGGAAGCTTCTAGATTGTTGCAATTGTCGTTGATTTAGAACTCCAAAGAGAATGGTCATATTTGGGATGCAAGAGATGTCCAAAAAAGGTTGACAAAGTTGGAAACAAATTTTATTGCAAGAAATGTGATCGTATTGATTTCTCTGTTGCTCATTGGTATTTGGCCATATTCTCTATTATCTTAAAATACTAGAAATAAAATATAAAAGTTTGAATCTATGTTGCATTTTAGGTACAAGCTTCAAGTGCATGTCATGGATGGTATTGGTTTTATTTCATTGTTGCTTTGGGATCGTCAAGCCATGCAACTCATAGGAAAGTCTGCTAATGAGTTGAAGGAAGGTTTAGATGAGGTATATTATTTTATTTTAATTATTTTAATGAGCTTTTATACTTCTAATACTGATATGATTTTAGGCTTTTGGTATTGCTGATGACTATTCCTATCCATTGGAGTTGGATACCGTTCTTGATAGAAAAGTCATGTTCAAAGTAGTTGTTAGGAGCTCCAACATTGGGGCGCATGATGAAGTCTATACTGTCGTTAAGCTTAGCGATGATGAGAATCTTATAAAACAATATGGTCATTCTCCACCTCAAGATATATTCATAGTACGTGGCTTTATAAGATATCTCAGAACATTGAAGCTTCAGTTTAATGTTATAATTAATTATTATCCATTAGAACTTTCAATGATGTGATTATTTTTGTTTAATAGGATCTAGATTTCAATAATGAACAAGTCACAGGTGGAGACAAGGATTTCAAGGTGATTTTGGCACTCATTTTTTCTTTTCTTTTCTTTTTTAATTGAGGATAATAAATTCATTGAACTATAATATTTGCCTTTGTTTCTCATATCAACAATATGAGTGTCTCCATCTTTATTTCTAATTGTTTTCTTTCTAATCTTTTGTTTTGTCAAATTCCATTTCAAATAATGAGGTGATCTCTCCTGCAAAGACCCCTGCTAAGAGAACCAGTTTGGAGATTGCAACATCAGGAGTAGAAGTTGATGATCCCAATGAGCAACTTTCAAGCAATAAAGTCAAGAGGGTGATGATTAAGAAGGAGAAGAATGCATGATTTGTTCCAACTATTAAAGTCTGAATTTTGAATGAAAAATATTAGTTAAAGGCATAATTTTAATTTTTATGTTTTGATATGAACAAGATGTTTATGGTATGAAAAAGTTGTAAACGGAGACATATCATCCATGGTTATCTATGATAATATTATAAATCATTATCCTGTTGTTATAATATTCTGTTATGCATATATGTATATGGTATATATTTGTATAAATATATGCATGGATAATGTATGTATATATAATATATATGTATACAAATGTATGCGTATATATATTAATGTCATTAATGGTGTTACTATTATAATTAACATTAATTATATGATTAGTAATATATTAATAATAATAAAGATTATATTACTGATCGTATTAATTATTATATTCATAATATGTAGCATTAATAATATTATAATATTACTAATAATAATACATAATACCAATAATATTAAAGTCATCTTATTATTACTATTAATACAATTAATCACAATTATAATATTGTTAATGTCATCAATGATAATTATAAAATTATTACGTTGAAAATTATATTTCTATTATGGAAAGAAATTATAAATTGAGTAGTGGAAAGTCTTAAAAGCAATATATCCACCTCAACAACCTTTTCAAATTTATAATAATGGTGAAATATGATATTTTTCTGCATTCCAGAAACTCTTTGAAAATGAAATGCTCCAAATTACTGTTGCTACTATTAATAATTTAGTAAAACAGCAAAATTATGCTAATATGTATCTTAATGTATTACGAGAATAGATTTCATCTCTACATAATAGAATTGAAGGTTTATATTCCCTTGTTAATCAAGTTAAAAATTTGATTAGTGTTGCAAACCTTAGTTAAGGTCAACCTCAACCTACGGAGGTTATTGCTACTCCTAGTATTTAACCTTCTCCTGAAATTCATAGTTTCAAATTAAAATCTACAAATGAATTAGAAAAAATTCTTGATAATAAGTTTAAAAGATTAACACTTAATACTCTTAATAAAGAATTTGAAGATGGTATGGGTAATACTGATAGCTACAAGAATTATATTAAAGATGAAATTAATAAAATAGAAAAGTATGCTCATAAGCCTACTATGAGGATGTATTACTATCCCAAACCAACTCCCCAGGATGTTCTTCATGAGGAACAAGAATTCATAATTAATAATAGTTATAATGGTAAAAATATTTATGAATGGAATTTTGATGGTTATACTGAAAGACAAATTTATAATCTTGTTCATAGAATGCTAATGTATAGCACAATTTCTAAAAATAATGGTAATAGTGATAAAGCTGTTGCTAACATGATTGTTGCAGGATTTACTGGTCAATTAAAAGGTTGGTGGGATAATTATATTACTGCTTTTGATAGAACTAAGATTCTTAATACTGTTAAAAGTGAAACAGGTCATAATATTGAAAATATTATGTGTACACTTGTTGTCAATATTATAGAACATTTTACTGGTAGATGGTCTGATAATAGTGAAAATATCAGAACATTACTTAATGGGTTAAAATGCCCTACTCTTACCTCATTTAGGTAGTATAAAGACACATTTTTGTCCAGAGTTATGGAACTTCCTGAGTCTAATAGTGCTCATTGGAAATCTAAATTTATAGATGGTTTACCTTCTTTATTTGCTGAAACAGTTAGAAAAAAACTTAGAAAAGGAGGAACTCATATTGAATATGATAGTTATACTTATGGTAAACTAATAGGAACATGTATTCAAGAAAGTTTATTCTTATGCATTGGGATTAAATTAAATCAACAAATTAAATGACATAATATTACAAAAAAAGACAATTAGGTCAATTTTGTGGTCAATTTGGTATGGAACAACCATCCACTAGTAAGCCTCATAGGCATAAAAAAGATAAAGCATCTTTTAATAAAAGAAAAGAGAAAAGGAGAGAAAAAAGAGAAAAAAGAAAGAAAAATAGAATAGAGAAGAAAAAATCAAGAGCCTGTTTTAAATGTGATAAAATAGGTCATTATGCTGTAAAATGTAAAATAAAGAAGAAAATTAATAATCTTAACGTTGATGAAGAGTTAATAGAAACTCTTTCTAAATTACTTTTAAATTCTGAATCAGAAGTTGTTTCTGATAATAGTAATTCAGATAATAATTCTGAAGAATCTTCAGCATCTGAAGATTTAAAAGCATTAGAAAATAAAAATTATATTTATGAAGAAGAATGTTGTGATTCTTGTCAAGAAGGAAATCCTTGTTCTAAACAGGAAAGTAATAATGGAGAATTTTATAAAATTATTGCTCAACTTAATGATTTAAATATTAATGTTTTAAACAGTGAAAATCTTATGGAACTTTTAAAGTTTATAAAAGATCTAGAGATTTGGTCTAAAATTATAGATCAAATAGAAAATACTCCTAGTTCTTTGCATAATTGTTTTGATAAAAATCAAAAAGTTTATACTTCACCAGAACTTTATACTATGGCAGAGGTTCAAAGAATTTTGAAACAAAAACAAAAAATTGAAACCCTACTATAGTTTATGATTTAATTGTAGAAATAAATAATTTAAAAAAATAGATTTATAATCTTAAATAAGAAAATAAATTTCTTGATGAGAGAATTTCTATTTTAAAAAATAATAATAAAATCATGAGTTTTCATAATAAAAATCTTGATGAAATAATAAGATTTCCTAATTCTGATAATTTTCTTTCTACACTTGAAATGATTACATCTCAAAATGGTTTATAAAAATTACTTTACTCATTGATAATAAATTTGAAAGGGAATTAATTGCTTTAGTTGACAGTGGAGCAGATCTTAATTGTATATAGGAAGGAATAATTCATACTAGGTATTTTCATAAAACTACTAATTCTCTCAGTTCTGCTGATGGATAAAAATTAGATATTCTATATAAATTGCCAAAAGCATATATTTGCAAAAATAATATTTGTATTCCTACAAGTTTTTTACTTGTTAAAGATATAACTAACGAAGTTATACTTGGTACTCCATCTTTAAAGAAAATATTTCCTATTAAAAATATTGATGAAAAAGGTTTTAAAGGAACTTTTGAAGAAAAAGAAATAAGTTTTCAATTTATAACTAAACCTTTTACTAGAATTCTTCATCAAATTCATGATTTTCTTATAGCACAAAATCATCAAATTAATTAATATTTTAACAATTGAAGAAAAACTTCAAAATCCTAAATTGCAGGAGAAGATTAAATTAATAATTAACCAATTTTCTTTAGGAATTTGAAATGAACATCCAAATGCTTTCTAGAATAGAAAAAAACATGTTAATCTTCCATATGAAGATGGTTTTGATGAAAAGAAAATTCCTACTAAAGCAAGACCATGTCAAATGAATTTTGAATATTTAGAATTATGTAAAAAAGAAATTGCTTCTCTTTTACAAAAAGGTTTAATAAAACATTCTAAATCTTCTTGGTCTTGTACTGCATTTTATGTTAATAAGCATTCAGAACAAGAAAGAGAAATACCTCGCCTTGTTATTAATTATAAACCTCTTAATAAAGTTTTTAAATGGATTAGATATCCTATTCCTAATAAAAAAGATTTAGTTGATAGACTTTATGAAGCCATCATATTTTCAAATTTTGATTTAAAATTAGGATATTGGCAAATTCAAATTGCTGAAGAAGACAGGTATAAAACTGCTTTTAATGTTCCAATAGGACAATTTGAATGGAATGTTATGCCATTTGGTCTGAAGAATACTGCTTCAAAATTTCAAATATAGTGAATTTATTATAGTTTATATTGATGATATACTAGTTTTTTTTCTAAAACTATTGAAATGCATTTTAAACATCTTGATATTTTCAAGAAAATTATTATTCAAAATGGTTTAGTTATATGTAGAACAAAAATGAATATTTTTCAAACAAAAGTTAGATTTCTTGGACATAATATAGAAAAGGGAAAAATTATTCTATTAATGGAAGTATAGAATTTGCTTCTAAATTTCCTAATAAAATTACTGATACAACTCAATTACAAAGATTTCTAGGAAGTCTCAATTGTATTTATGCTTATTATAAAAATCAAGCATAAGATACTACTATTTTATATGAAAGATTGAAAAAGATTCCTAAACCATGGACTAAACAACATATTGAGGTTGCTAGAAAAATAAAACAAAAAGTTAATAATCTTCCCTGTCTTATGCTTGCTAATCCTAATTAGAAATAGATTATAGAAACTGATGCTTCTGATATAGGCTATGGAGGTATTTTATAACAAATACATCCATAGACTAAACAAGAATATCTTGTTAGATTTTATTTAGGAAAACGGAATAATAGTCAGAAAAATTATGCTACTATTGCTAAAGAAATCTTAGCAATTGTTAAATGTGTTTTAAAATTTCAAGATGATTTATATAATTAAAAGTTTATTATAAAAACAGATTGCCAATAAGCAAAATATATGTTTAATAAAGATTTTAAACATGATGTTTCTAAACAAATATTTGCTACATGACAAGCTCATTTATCCCCATTTGATTTTGATATTTATTATAAGAAAGGTACAGATAATAGTCTGCCTGACTTTCTATCTCGTGAGTATTTGCAAGAATGATTCCAAGAGGAAGGGGTCAAAACTTTCCCTCTAATAGAGGAGGAAGAGGAAAAGCAATTATATAGCACGGATCTCAGAGACTAATAGCTTCTAATATTGTATTGGGTAATATCCTAGATGATCCTTGATTTAAAGAGTTTCTTGAATACAAGAAACAAAAATATCAACATGAAGGTAATACCTCTTCATATGCTAATATTACAAATGAGGAAGAAAACGATGATTCTTCCACTTATGAAAAAAGTTTATCTAGATAAGTTATACTACTCTTGGAAAACAAAGATTTACAGTGGCAAAATGAGCCATGGACCTTAATGCTAAGGTACCTTGATACAACATCATATGCTGCAGGATCTTATAAACAAAGAATACATTATGAGAATATACCATAAGTATAGGATCCTGTGAGATAAATTATTGCTATTCAACTAATAGCTATTCCATTTATAATTTTAGTAAAATTATAATCAAGAAGAAGATATTCTGAAGAATGGGGAATTAGTACCCTAAGAGAAAATGAATATTTTCATAAGGAGTTAAAACTCCAATTAAGTTTAATTATTGGGATTATATTGATGCATTTAATAAAGCCTTATTATATGAAAATTCAAAAAGAAAACATTCTTGGTTTATTAAGGTATGCTCAGAAGTTTATAAACGAGAGCTATCAAATTGGTTTCATCAATGGTGGATTAATTATGATCCATCAATAAAAATTCTTCCAGAACCTTTTAAAGGTTATTATACAGAATGAGTGCATTGTTCATCAAAGCTTATAAATTTAGAACATCAGAATAAATGGATTGAGGGAATGGCCCCAATGTATTTTTTTGTCGAATTCTCAATTCCATGGATCTGGAAATGGGCTCCTGAAGTTAACTATACTCAACAAAATATCCCATGTATAAGAAGAATCTTCTTTACAAAATTTTGGAACAAAATGCTCTTGAAAGATAAAGAAATAGGAGCATATCATGGACAAGAAACTTTGGATCATATCTAAGAGAAAATATCAGAATACCAGCATATGATCAAGGCCAAACAACAAAGGGAATCTCCTAGTCCTTTTCAACATATCATGAGGAAAATGCAAATGAAAAAAGGAGCAATCTCCAAAGAAGAAATGGTTGAATCTTATATTGAAGAAATGAAGAAAGATTTAATGAAAAATCTAGATGTAGAAATGGATAATAAATCCAATTCCTCAATGGCTACCTCATCAAAAGGATAAAATCAATACAATTGTCTTGCAGAAGAATCTTAGGATCCTCATGAGGAAGAAGAACCCTCAATTGAGGATATGTTTGAAAGCCTGAAAGAAACAATAAAAGATAATATCAAAAAGAAGTCTGAAGAATCTACTACCAGATAAGAATGAACTCACCAACAACTTCAGACAGGAATTGACCCGCCAGCTGTAATACACTGTAGACTTTTATAAAGTTATTTTTTGTAATAGTATTATTTTGACTAAAAAATTTTGCAAAATTTTTGTTCTCTGTGTTTTTGAAGTTCGACCTTAATTGTTTATAAAAAGGAAGGCCACTTCAGTTTTTAGGTAGAAGCTGGCTAGAGCTCCCCATCCCCACTTTGTACACATCCCTGTAAATTTCTTATCCTTTGTATATTTTATAAAAAGTAAGTTCTTCAAGTATTTTCAGGTAATTTTAATTTTCGTTTATTTTGTTTATTAGCTTGAATGGCAGGCTAATTTTATTATTTGTTGGACTACATAATTCTTTACACTAATTAGGCATGGTGATTCTCATGCTATATGGATAAGTGTTTGGAAATGTTAGAAAAGATTGGACGTTAAGAAGGATTTGGGATCTAAACAAGCAGTCTTAATTTGGATCTTGATGTGTGCCATGATTTGCCCGCTGTTGCCATGAGGAAGGCATTTAGGGCATTGTTTGGCCTAACTTGATTCATAATTAGGATTTGACAGTTGGATATCTTGAGTAAAATACTGCCTATATGGTTGATTCTTCCTACACTGCTGCCTGGTCATGGATGGCCTTAACTCCTTGATTTTCCGACACTTTCTCGATCCTTTCCCTGTATGGTATCGGAGCCATGGTGCTTGAATAGTGTATGGATTTATGGCAATGCAACACAGTCTTTCCTTGTGAATATTATAAGGAAGAGAGATATTGTTAAAAACAGTGTTAATGAAGAATATGATATTCCTCATAATATTGATATACTTAATAGATGGACAATTCCTAGGGTAGAACCTAAGGTTATATATAGATTAGGTACTTTTGAAAAACTTGATTTAAAACAAGTAGTTAAAACTATAGAAGAATCTATTATATTAGATGGGAATGAAAAAATCTTGAAACTTTTAAGTAGATCTGATATAGATCATTACAAAGAAAATTATAGATCCATTCATATTGGTCTTGTGCAAATCGCATTTAAGCTATTAACCTTAGAAAATCGACCAGAAAGTTTATGGCAGTTTTAAGAGATGGTAGAAATACTAATTGGAAGAGATCTTTAATGGGTATCATACAATCCAGTTTGGCTCATGGCCCCATTTATTTTGATGTTTATCCTAATTTATAATTATCTTTATCTGATGTTAATATACTTGATGCTCTTACTTTAAATGTTAAGACGCATGGTTATACTTATAATCCTGAGTAAAATACCACCTACATGGCTGGTTCTTCCTACACTGCCACCTATCATGGTTGGCCTTAACTCCTTGATTTTCTGACACTTTCCCGATCCTTTCCCTATATGTTATCGGAGCCATGATGCTTGAATACTGTATTAAGAATATATTAATAATAATAATATTAACAACAACAATCCAAATAAGTAAGGATTTCTTCCAACAAGTCAAAAAGATGTCATGCCAGTTGGAAATTTGCCAACAAAGCAAAATCCCCAATTTCAAAACATTTCAGCGTACCATGTTAGATTTTCCGGCCAATTTTTCAATTCCTGCGACAATCAGACTAAATGTGCCGGTTTTTTTTTAATATTTATAGGACTAACTTTTTAATTATGTAAAATATTGGATAAAATTAAAAATCAGATAAATTTATAAGATGAAAAAATTATTTTTTTCCTAAATAAGATGTACATAATATAATTATAATTCTTTTAATATGTATAAATTCTCTTAACATGACTTCAGTATACACCAAGCATACAAGCACCATCCTCAGGAAAAGTTGGGTACTAAAAGAAACATCCTGAATGATTTCATTAATCTCCATTTATGATGGATTCTCTGCACGCTAATCTGTCTTATTTTCGGTGTTGACTTGATGAAGGGCAAATTGAGTGGCAATGATGATCAATGATTTGTGCTTTATGTATGTATATATATATGTATATATGTATCAGTATATTGTTCCAATTCAAAGTCAAAATGTGATGGGCCCCTTTCACTTCCCACCCCACCACCCCTCTTGAAGTTAACTGAAAATCAAATCATGCCTGCATATAGAATATAGAAGATAAGACATATCTCAAATGTGTTGAGGTAATTATTTCAATTAAAAATTAATCATAATATTAATATATAATAGAAATAAATTAAAATAGAGATCTCTAAGTACTTGAACTAATTAGAGTATCGGATTTCGCAAGTGAAAAATGATAACTACCATTTATAAATTATTGTTGGTGAGTGGTCCTCCGAATATTGACATTAAGTTGGGACTTCTAAAATTCCTCTATAATGGTTTTTGGCTAAGCACACTAAATAATTCTCCTATAAACATTGCTCTAGAATATTTTTTTTGATTCTCCACATACTGTCGGAGCTCATTTTCATATTCATATATTTATATTTGGAGAAGTTTCTGTTATATTGGCTGGCACTAGAGTTTTGTGATCCCTTCAGACGCACGGTGCATCGTAAGACTATATCATCATGTTTCAATCAGGTGAGTTAATAAAGAAAGAGGTAATAACGAGAAAATTTCCTCTCAATGCCTGTGTTTTCTTGGCTGAGTGACTATGATTTCTGTTCAGGATTGTAACCTTAAAAAAGAAAGCTTCTTTCAATCCTTGGAAGCTTAGACACAAAACACGGTGATAAATTCTTTCAATTCATAGTCAATTATGACTACACACTGATGGTGATATCTGCAGGCATGGTGACGATGTTCCCATATCATTGATTTATAATTAGCCGCTCATAAAATTGATTGAGATTAGAAAAGTAGTTTTTTAATTACTTATTTAACAGATTATATGGTTTAATGCTAAAATTGCTAGAATTAGTTTCACTTCAAAGACAAGTTGTTTTAACTTTTACGTAACTGGATAGATTGAAATTTACGTCTGCATTTTTTTCTTTTTTAAGGGTCAACTTGCAAATTTGGGAAATTGAATTACTATGGAAGCACATGGTTTTTTTTTGGTTTTCTAATCATTTTATTCTTCTTATTTAAGGTACAAAGTTCACATTTCAGAAGAGTTTCCAACTTCTCATATCAAATCGTGTTCAAAAGCTCCTACACATGAAAAATCTGGAGAAGAAACTTGCAAGAATGAACCGAATATGCATCCGAAACCCAAAACGGGCTAAATATTTAGATATCTATGGTTTGAATTATAGCCATTATATATTCTTATACTTCTTCAATTTCAGTTCCTTATTTGTTGCTTATAAATGGATAAAACTGAGAATATGCGCTTGGTTTTTTATTTTATTTTATATGCTTAATGTGAAGTTGTGGATTGTTTTTGATGCAATTGTTATTATTCTTTATTATTGTGTGCTTAACTTCTTCTTAACATTTTGGCTTTTGAACCTATGCTTTTTTGTCTGGGTGCTGGTGCTGATAGAGTTATGCTTTTTTGTATTTGTGTTGCTGAGGTTGCTTATAATAGTGTGGTAAGATAATTTATTTGAAAATTATTCTCTGCAACCTTTTACTATGATCAAGTCTAAAGTTGATTTTTTTTTCTTTATTGTTTTTTCCTTCTATGAGATATTTTTAAAATATTGTTATTTGTTCTACAGAGAATAGTGAAATCACAAATAGCCAAGGGAACAGTAGCCAAAATGAACGAAGACTATCTCCTCTATGTGATATAACAAATGGTTAGTTCCAAGGTAAAAATATATATAGTTTCTAATTTTTTTACTACAATTGTGCAGATATGACATGCTTATGTAAACTGAGTTTTTTGATGTTTAGTTGCCCAACCAAGAAACATCAGTTGTTTTCCAAGGAATGTTGTCAATGAAAAGAGAAAAGAAGATAATGAGATGAGCTCAAATATGTCAATTAATACACCTATATGCTAGAGAACATTCCCAAAAAAATTAGGTGAATTAGCCTTGAGTGGAATGAAAATGTTGGGAATGAGCAAGTTCCAGCGCCAGTTTCATCATATCAAAATTCGACACCTCTACTTAGTATCCCCATAAAGAGTTCCAGACGGGTTTCTTCATCACAACATAATCCAAAATGGCCTCCACTACGAGATTTGAGGAACGGTTAGTTTCCTTCATACCCCCTTTCTTAATTTGTAAGTAATGTTTATCTATACTATCTACAAAGATTTAATGAATTTGGTAATAACTTGAAACATTTGTTAATGGCATAATTTGAAAATTATTTGTTACTACTCATTCTTTTTTGCTCTATGAGTTACTAATTTACTCATTTTATAATCAACCAATTCATTTTAGGTAATTCAAAGTGAAGCTGAATTGTTTAATTTAAATGGTGATACAATAGATAAAGGTAAAGTTCGAATCTCTTTACATTTTTTACTATACGAACTTGACCGGGTATTCAAAAAGATGTAAATAGGTATTGTATGATTTTGTTCTTCAAGTTAATACAAACTTATCCGATTTGAGTGTTAGTATCATGACCTCGATTTATATTAAATCGACTAATGACAGGTATCTGAAGCCATTTTAATATCCCAGACTTAAATGGTGATCCACTTATTAATAATAATAATCATAATAAATAAATTTATTATTATTATTATTATTATTACCACCACCATTCAAGGGGGCAAGATTGTGGCTATGTGAGGGGTGCAAGGACAAAAGGACCAGCCAGCCATGAGAGGTGGCAACAAGGGAAGAACCAGCCATGTAGGTGGTGTTTTGCTCAAGATCTCTAACTGTCAAGTCCTTAATTACAGATCAAAGTTTAGGCTCAACAACGCCCTAAATGCCTTCCACACGGCTTCAGCGGGCAAACCAGGGCACACCCAAAGATTCATAATTAAGACTGCCTGTTAAGATCCCAAAAACCCCTTTTTATCCTATTCTCCCTAACACTTCCAGAAACTTAGCTTTTCATAGCATAAGAATCACCATGCCTAATGAGTGTAAAGAAGTATGTATAGCCTAACACAGAATCAAATTAGCCTGCTATTCAGGCTAATAACAATAATATAAATATTAAAACAAAACAGAAAAATTAAAAATTACCTGAAGAACTTGGAAGAACCTTAGTCTTCTATTATATTTGAAAAAGATACAAAGGAAGAAAAATTTACAGAAGGATACAAGGAAGAGTAAGAAGGATGCTAGGAAAGCTTCTACCTAAAACTGAAGAGGCCCCTTCCTATTTATAGACAATTAAGGCTGAACTTCAAACTCAATACAAAACTTTTTTGCGAAAATTTAGCATCCGAAAAGTACCATTACAAAAGTGATTTTTTTTTAAAAGTCAAAAAGTCAACAATAAATTTATGCTGGCAAGTCCATTCTTGTCTGCTGAATCATCTTCCTTTATGTTTGATCATTATCTTGTAGTTGATCTTTGTTTTGACGTAGATCCTTCAGATTTTTTCAAATTATTTTTAAGAGTTTCATTTAAACTCTTAAAAACATTATCAATATCTTCAATCGAAATATTATCTTCATCATTTGGGTCTTGAGATTCCCCTGCTAGACAATTGAATTGATTGTCTCCTTTTGATGAAGTTGCCATTGATGAACTAGATTTGTTGTCTATCTCAACGTCTAGATTTTTTATCAATCTTTTTTCATTTCTTCAATATAAGAGTCAATAATTTCATGCCTGGTGATATCTCCTTTTGTGATTTGAATTTTTCTCATTATATGCTGGAAAGGACTAGGAGATTCTCTCTGCTGCTGATATTTTGAAATTTTTTCTTGAATATGATCCAAGGTTTCTTGTCCATGAAAAACTCATGTTTCCTTATTTTTCAAGAGCAATTTATTCCAGAATTTGGTGAAGAAGACTCTCTTCAAGCAAGGAATATTTTACTGAATATAAGCAACCTCAGGAGCCCACTTCCATATCCATGGGATTGAGAATTCAATAAAAAAATACATTGGAGCAATTCCCTCAATCCATTTATTTTGATATTCCAAATTTATAAGTTTGGGCGAGCAATCAACCCATTTGGTATATAAACCTTTAAAAAGTTCTGGAAGAATTTTTATTAATGGACCATAATTAATCCACCATTCATGAAACCAATTTGGAAGCTCTCGTTTATAAACTTCAGAGCAAACCTTTATAAACCAAGAATGTTTTCTTTTTGAATTTTCATAAAAAAGGGCTTTATTAAATGCCTCAATATAATCCCAATAATTAAATTTGATAGGTGTTTTTAACTCCTAATGAAAATATTCTTTCTCTCTCAGGGTTCTAATTCCCCATTTTTTAGAAGATATAAGCTTCTTGATTATAATTTTAATGAAATTATAAATGGTTATGCTATTAGCAGGATAAAAATGATTGATCTCACAAGATCCAATACTTATGAGTATATTCTCATAATGTATTCTTTGTTTATGAGAACCAGCAGCATATGATGCTGTATCAAGATACCTTTGCATTAAGGTCCATGGCTCATCTTGCCATTGAAGATCTTTATTATCCAAGAGTAGTATTACTTCTCTTGATAAACTTTGCTCGTACGTAGAGGAATCTTCATTTTCCTTCATTTTCCTCTTCAGCAGTGATATTAGCATAAGAAGGAGTATTACCTTTCTTTTGATCTTTCTGTTTCTTGTATTCAAGAAATTCTTTGAAAATAGGATCATCTGGAATATTTCCTGATGCTGATGCAATATTAGAGGATATTAACCTCTGATAACCATGTTGTATTATGGTTTTTCCTCTTCCTCCTCTATTATAGGGGAAGTTTTGACCCCTTCCTCGTGGGATCATTCCTGCAAGAACTCACAAGAAAGAAAATCAGGCAGACTATTATCTATGCCTTTCTTATAATAAATTTCAAAATCAAAGGGAGCTAAATGAGCTTGCCATCTATCAAACATTTGCTTAGAAACATCATGCTTAAAATCTTTATTAAACATGTATTTTGCAGATTGACAATCTGTTTTGACAATAAATTTCTGATTATATAAATCATCTTGAAATTTTAAAACACATTTAACAATTGCAAGAATTTCTTTAGCAATAGAAGCATAATTCTTTTGACTATTATTCCATTTTTCAGAATAAAATCCAACAAGATATTCTTGTTTAGTTTCTGGATGTATTTGTTTTAAAATACCTCCATAACCAATATCAGAAGCATCAGTTTCTATAATCTTCATCCAATTTGGATTAGCAAGCATAAGACAAGGAAGATTATTAACCTTTTGTTTTATTGTTTTAACAGCTTCAAAATGCTGTTTAGACCAAGGTTTAGGATCCTTTTTCAATCTATCATAAAGAATAGCAGTATCTTCCACTAGATTTTTATAATAAGCAGAAATATAATTCAAACTTCCTAAAAATCTTTGTAACTCAGTTTTATCAGTTATTCTATCAGGAAATTTAGAAGCAAACTCTATACTTCTATTAATAGGAATAATTTTTCCTTTTTCTATATTATGACCAAGAAATCTAACTTTTGTTTGGAAAATGTTCATTTTAGTTTTAGATATTACTAAACCATTTTGAATAACAATTTTCTTGAAAATATCAAGATGTTTAAAATGCATATCAATAGTTTTAGAAAAAACTAAGATATCATCAATATAAACTATAATGAATGAACTATAAGGTATAAAAATATCATTCATGATTTTTTAAAATTCTGAAGGAGCATTCTTCAGACCAAATGGCATAACATTCCAATCAAATTGTCCTATTGGAGCATTAAAAGTAGTTTTATACCTGTCTTTTTCAACAATATGAATTTGCCAATATCCTGATTTTAAATCAAAATTTGAAAATATAATGGCTTCATAAAGTCTATCTAATAAATCCTTTTTATTAGGAATAGGATATCTAATCCATTTTAAACTTTATTAAGAGGTTTATAATTAATAACAAGTCGAGGTATTCCCCTTTCTTGTTCAGAATGTTTATTAACATAAAAAGCTGTACAAGACCAAGGAGACTTGGAATGTTTTATTAAACCTTTTTCTAAAAGAGAAGCTATTTCTTTTTTACATAATTCTAAATATTCAGAATTCATTTGACATGGTCTTGCTTTAGTTGGAAGTTTCTTTTCATCAAAATCATCTTCATATAGGAGATCAACAATATGTTTTTTTCTATCCCCAAAAGCATTTGGATGATCATTACAAATTTCTAAAGAAAATTTAGAAACTATTAATTTAATCTTATCCTGTAATTTAGGATTTTGAAGTTTTTCTTTAATTGTCAAAATATTAATTTCTTCTTTAAGAAAATTTATTTGAAGATTCTTTGCTATAAGTAAATCTTGAATTTGATGTAGAATTCTAGTAAAAGGTTCAGTTATAAATTGAAAAGATATTTCTTTTCCTTCAAAAGTTCCTTTAAAACCTTTTTCATCAATATTTTTTATAGGAAATATTTTCTTTAAGAAAGAAGTACCAAGTATAACTTGGTTGGTAATATTTTTTATAAGTAAAAAACTTGTAGGAATACAAGTATTAGTTTTGCAAATATATGCTTTGGGTAATTTATACTGGATATCAAGTTTCTGACCATTAGCAGAACTAAGAGTATGAGTAGTTTTATGAAAATACCTAGTAGAAGTAATTCCTTCCTGAATACAATTAAATCTGCTCCGCTATCAACCAAAGCAATTCATTCTTTTTTAAATTATTATTAATAAGAAGAGTAATTTTTACATGCCATTTTTGAGATGTAATAATCTCAAGAGTAGAAAGAAAATTATCACTTGAAGGAAATCTTATAATTTCATCAATATTACTATTATGAAAACTCATAATTTTATTATTCTCAAGAATAGAAATTCTTTCATCAAGAAATTTATTTTCTTGTTTAAGATTATAAATCTCATTTTTCAAATCATTAATCTCTATAGATAAATCATTAACTGTAGTAGGAGTTTTAATTTTTTGTCTTTGTTTCAAAAATTTTTGAACCTCTGCCATAATATAAGGTTCTGAAGAAACATAAACTTTTTGATTTTCATTAAAATCATTTGAAGAAGAAGTACTTGGAGTATTCTCCATTTGATCAATAATTTTAGGTCTAATTTCTGGATCTTTTATAAATTTCAAAAGTTCCATAAATTTTTCACTATTTAAAATATTTATATTTAAATCTTTAAATTCAGCAAGAATTTTATAAAATTCTTCATTATCACTATCTTTTCTAGAACACGAAATACCTTGTGAACAAGGATCACAACATTCTTCTTCAGAAATATAATTTTCATTTTCTAATGGTTTTAAATCATCAGAAACAAAAGATTTCTCATAGCTATTGTCTGAATTATCATATGAATCAGAATTTAAAAGTAATTTGGAAAGACATTCTTTCATATCACTATCAATATTAAGATTATTAATCTTTTTCTTCATTTTACATTTATCAGCATAATGACCTATTTTACCATATTTAAAACAGGCTCTTGATTTTTTCTTTTCTATTCTTTCCTTTCTTTCTTTCTTTCTTTCTTTCTTTCTTTTTTCTCTCTTTTCTTTTCTTTTCTTTTCTCTCTTCTCTTATTAAAAGAGGTTTTATCTTTTTTTTGCCTATGAGGCTTACTAGTGGAAGGTTGCTCCATATCAAATTGACCACAAAAATGACCTAATTGTCTTTTTCTGTAATATTATGATGTTTAATTTGTTGATTCAATTTTATTTCATTACACAATGATAAACCCTCTTGAATGCAAGTTTCTATCAACTTACCGTAAGTATAATTTTCATATTCAATTTGAATACCTCCTTTTTAAAGATTTTTCCTAACTCTTTCAGCAAATAAAGAAGGTATAAACTTTGATTTCCAATGAGTACTATTAGACTTAGGGAGTTCCATAACTCTAGATAAAAATGTATCCTTATACCACCTAAATGAAGTGAGTATAAGACATTTTAAACCATTAAACAGAGTTCTGATATTCTCAGAATTATTAGACCATCTACCAGTAAAATGTTCTATGATATTAACAATAAGTGTATAAACAACATTTTCAACATTATGACCAGATTCGGTTTTAATAGTATTAAGAATTTCAATTCTATTAGAATCAAAAAGATAATTATCCTACCAACCTTTTAATTAGCCAGTAAAACCTGCAACAATCGTGTTAGCAACAATTTTATCATTGTTTCCATTAGCTTTAGAAATTGTGCTATACATGAGCATTTTATGAACAAGATTATAAATTTGTCTTTTAGTATAATCATCTAAATTCCATTCAAAAATATTCTTACCATTATAACTATTATTAAAAATATATTCTTGTTCCTCATAAAGAACATCTTGAGGTGAAGGTCTAGGATAGTAATACATCCTCATAGTAGGCATATCAGCATACTTTTCAATTTTATTAATCTCATCTTTAATATACTTTTTATAACTATCAGTATTCATCATACCATCTTCAAACTCTCTATTAAGAGTGTTGAGTTTCAATCCTTTAAACTTATTATCAAGGATTTTTTCTAATTCACTAACAGATTTTAATTTGAAAATTTGAATTTCAGGAGGTGGTTGAATACTAGGGGTAGCAATAAGCTCAGTTTGTTGTGGTTGTCCTTGATTAAGGTTTGCCACACTAATCAAATTCTTGACTTGATTGACAAGAGCATATAAACTTTTAACTCTATTATGAATAGACAAAATTTGTTCTCCTAAAACATTAAGATACATGTTCGCATAATTTTGCTGTTTTTACTAAATTATTAATAGTAGCAGTTGTAATTTGAAGAGTTTCATTCTCAAAAAGATTTTGAAATGTAGAAAAATACATTATTTCTCCATTATTATGAATTTGAAAGGGTTGTTGAGGTGGATAAATATCTTTTAAAACTTGTCCACTACTCAATTTATAACTTCTTTCTAAAACGGATATATAATTTTCAACATAGTTGGTTATAAACCACAGTACAAATGGAATAATTTTTTTTTCTTTGAAGCAAAAGAATAAAATTCATTTTGAAATTTTAACATTTCTTCTCCATTGAAGTTTTCAAAAAACCATTTTCTAAAAGGTTCCCATTTTGGCAAATTAAATTCTTTTTGAATAAGTTGCCTAGTTGGAGATCCAGGACTAAAATCAGTTTGTGAACTATAATCCATCAAATAGAAAAATTCATTTTAGATTCGGTTATTTAAGGTTCTTGATTATGAAAAATTCCTTTAACAATATTATTTTTAGGAATCCTTAATTCATTAACTTTATTATTCTGAAATTCTGCTTCATTAGAAGACATTTCTCTAACTTGAGAAGTAGAAGCTCTTGATGGAAACTCAATATCATCAAAAGGTGAAATATGAGAATAAAAAGATGTATTAGAATGAGATCTAGAAATTCTGGATCTAGATGTAGATTCTGTTAAATTTTTATTATCATCAAACTGTATTTGAATAGAACCATCAGAAGACTGTATTACATTAGTAACATTAGTATTTACCAAAGTTTGTGTATTAATAGCCTGATCTATAATCCAATTTTCAGGGAAAATAATTTCTTCCCATTTTATAGCTCTTCTAGTAGTTATATTAGATCTACTAAAATTGGTTTCTATTAAAATAGTTTCATTTACAGGTTTATCAACCTTTTTTACACTATAGATTTAGTGTGTGAAGTGGTTTAAAATAAATTCTATAACAGATACATATAACTTTTGTTCCTGGCATATATGTATAACCATGTGTCTTAACATTTAAAGTAAAAGCATCAAGTATATTAACATCAGATAAAGATAATTGTAAATTAGGATAAACATCAAAATAAACAGGGCCATGAGCCAAACTGGATTGTATAATACCCATAAATGATCTTTTCCAAGTGATAGTTCTACCATCACGTAAAGCAGATATAAAGCTTTTAGGTAGATTTTCAAGAGTTAATGGTTTGAATGCAATTTGCACAAGACCAATATGAATGAATCTATAATTTTCTCTATAGTGATCTATATTAGATCTACTCAAAAGTATCAAAACTTTGTCATTACCATCTAATATAATAGATTCTTTTGTAGTTTTAACTACTTGTTTTAAACCAAGTTTTTCAAAAGTACCTAACCTATACATAACTTTAGGTTCAACTTTAGGAATAGTCCATTTATTAAGCAAATCAATATTATGAGGAATATCATATTCTTCATTGATACTGTTTTTAACAGTATCGCTCTTCCTTATTAAATTCATAAGGAAAACATCCGTGTTGGACTTACATAGATCTAAACATTTTTTAAGCACCATGGCTTCGATACCATTCAAGGGGGCAGGATCGTGGCTATGTTAAGGGTGCAAGGACAAAAGGACCAACCAGCCATGAGAGGCGGCAACAAGGGAAGAACCAACCATGTAGGTGGTGTTTTGCTCAGGATCTCTACCTGTCAAGTCCTTAATTACAGATCAAAGTTTAGGCCCAACAATGCCCTAAATGCCTTCCACACGGCTTCAGTGGGCAAACTAGGGCACACCCCTAGATCCATAATTAAGACTGCCTGTTAAGATCCCAAAACCCCCATTTTTATCCTATTCTCCCTAACATTTCCAAAAACTTAGCCTTTCATAGTATGAGAATCACCATGCCTAACTAGTATAAAGAAATATGTATAGCCTAACACAGAATCAAATTAGCCTGCCATTCGGGCTAATAACAATAATATAAATATTAAAACAAAACAAAAAAATTAAAAATTACCCGAATTACTTGGAAGAACCTTAGTCTTCTATTATATTTGAAGGTTTGATATGAAGTTTATAAATGAGAGCTTCCAAATTGATTTTATGAATGGTGAATTAAATATGGTCCATCAATAATCTTTTCCAATTAATATTTCTACCATCACGTAAAGCAGATATAAAGCTTTCAGGTAGATTTTCAGGAGTTAATGGTTTGAATGCAATTTGCACAAGACCAATATGAATGAATCTAAAATTTTCTCTATAGTGATCTATATCAGATCTACTCAAAAGTTTCAAAACTTTTTCATTCCCATTTAATATAATAGATTCTTCAGTAGTTTTACCTGCTTGTTTTAAACCAAGTTTTTCAAAAGTACCTAACCTATATATAACTTTAGGTTCAACTTTAGAAATAGTCCATTTATTAAGCAAATCAATATTATGAGGAATATCAGATTCTTCACTGATACTGTTTTTAACAATATCATTCTTCCTTATTAAATTCATAAGGAAAACATCTGTGTTGGACTTACATAGATCTAAACATTTTTTAACACCATGACTCTGATACCATTCAAGGGGGCAGGACTGTGGCTATGTTAGGGGTGCAAGGACAAAAGGACCAGCTAGCCATGAGAGGCAGCAGCAAGGGAAGAACCAGCCATGTAGGAGGTGTTTTGCTCAGGATCTCTAACTGTCAAGTCCTTAATTACAGATCAAAGTTTAGGTCCAACAACACCCTAAACGCCTTTCACACGGCTTCAGCGGGCAAACCAGGGAACACCTCAAGATCCATAATTAAGACTGCCTGTTAAGATCCCCAAACCCCCCTCCTTTTATCCTATTCTCCCTAATTATTACTACTATTATTACTATTACTACTACTACTACTACTGCTACTACTACTACTATTATTATTATTATTATTATTATTATTATTATTATTATTATTATTTAACTTTAAAATTTTAGACATGCACGTAGATCCCCTTCTGCCAGAATTAAGTGTTCCTCTAACATGGCAAAGTCATTATTTGAATTTTCTTACACTTTCACTTTTAAATAACATGTAACTTTGAAATTTACTTATAATTCATAATTTTTATGCTCTTATTAGACTTTGAATCTGAAAATAGCAATGGGGTTTCACCAGGTATGTACCTAGAGAATATTGATTTTGCATTTTAGTACTATAGAAAACTAAGCGTATAACTTCTGCATGTGAAATTGTCAATTTTAACTTCAAATTCCTTTAGGGGAAGGTAACTAAATATATGGATTCAAATTAATTATATATTTTATTTCATTCATAACAAGTCATATACAAAAATCCATTGAAGATCAAGTTGAAGATGAGTGTGAGGGTATGTAAATAATAACTCAAATGATGATCAGTGATGCTAAATAATACTCTACTAATATTAACAATTATAATTGTTATTCAAACAGTACTACTTGTGTAATCTCACTACTTAATTTTTTTTTACTTAATTCTTTTTAGAGGATGACGTTGAATGTGGGGATATATGCAATGAAGGTCAGTATAATGTGTTTTATATAGCATTAATATGACTTTAAAAATATATTTTACTTCTTAATAGAGTACTGGGACATAGGAGATCCTACTTATGAACGTGCAAAATGCAGGGCAAACTTTTGGTATGAAGAAAGAATTGGCAAGCATTATAATTCTAAAAGACCATAGTTCTCTTTGTGTTGTCGCCGTGGAAAGATAAAGCTACCAGATCCAAAAGAGCCTCTTCAAATTTTAAAGCAATTGTTGCTTGGATCAGGTTAGAGGAAACATCTCATTTATATCTTAATAATGCATCTCCATATTTATATGTTCATCATTCTCCAACTCTTGTTTTACACAGGTCCTAGAAGTGACCGTTTCCGAGATAATATTAGGAGTTATAATTCTATGTTCTCATTTACATCAGTGGGGGGAAAGGTTGATATATTTATCAATCAAAGACGGGGGCCAAGAACATTCAAATTATCTGGCCAAAATTATCATCTTTTTGGTAATTTGTTGCCTCCTGATGGTTCCTCCCCAAAGTTTGCGCAATTATATATTTACAACACAAAAAATGAAGTAGAATATCAAATTCATGTAGTGAGGTTAGTCTTTAATATGTAAATAAATATTTTACATCAAAATAGATTTATTAATTTTTTATTTTAAATTTATGAATAATAATTGCAATGTACACTAATTTCATGTAATCTTTTTTATGCAGTCGTGGCCAAAACATAAACAAACTTCATGTTGAGATTGTTGCTGATTTGAAACAAATGCTTGATGACCACAATGTTTTTGCTAAGACTTTTAGAATGGTAAGAGATATATTTCAAGAAGATAGAAACTGCAATGTTAGGCTCAAATTAATAGGGAAAAGTGGGATTAATGGAAGAAGATACAGTTTACCGATGATTTCAGAAGTAACTGCTTTGGTACTGGGAGATTTTGAACTTTCTAGAGGTGACAGAGATATCATTGTTGAAACTCAATCTGGACAGTTGCAAAGGATAAATGAATTGAATGCTGCCTACATAGGTTTATAGTATCCTTTACTTTTTCCATATGGTGAAGATGGCTACAGAGAAGATATTCCATTTAATGGAGATGATGAATCAAGTGGAGGAAGGGAATGTGTTAGCATGCAAGAATATTTTACTTACAAAATTCAAGAAAGGAAGGATGAATTTCCAACAATCATTTCTTCTAGAAGATTATTTCCAGAATTCTTAGTTGATGAATATACAATGATCGAATCTTCTCGACTGACGTATATTAGGATTCATCAAAAATAGTTGAGAGCTGAGATCTATAAAGGATTAGCAGATGCTGTTTTGCATGGGAAGACTAATCCTTCTTAGGAAAAAGGATAATTCTACCGTCTCGCTTCACAAGTGGTGCGTGATACATGCTTTAAAATTATCAAGATGCTATGGCAATATGCAAATGAGTTGGGTACCCTAACATTTTTGCCACTTTTACTTGCAACCCAAAGTGGCCTGAGATTGGTAGATTAGTAGAGAATAGGGGCTTAGGTCCTGAGGATCGTCCAAACATTTTATCTAGAGTTTTCAAAGTCAAATTGGACCATTTAATAAAGGACCTTTGTGACAATCAAGTTTTTGGAAAAGTAAAAGCATCTAATTCAACTTCTAAAATAATAATTAAATTTCTTTTTTGAATTTACATAATATTAGCTTTTTAAATATAAGTTCCAATTATTTATTAATCTAAGAATTTCTTTTTGGTGCATTGATTTACACAGTTGAGTTTCAAAAGAGAGGGTTGCCCTATGCTCACATCTTGCTTTTTCTTCATGAGCATAGCAAATATCCAACTGCTGCAGATATTGATCGAATAATTTCTGTAGAAATACCAAATGAATTGACAGATCCTCACTATTATATGGGTGTGAAAAATTTGATGACGCACAGCCCATGTGGTTCTACTAGAAAATCATCCCCTTGCATGTAAAATGGGAGATGTACAAAGCATTTTCCAAAGAAGTTTGTTGAGTCAACCACAATCGATGAAGATGGTTATCCTGTCTATAGAAGAAGCGATAATGGTAGAATTATCAAGAAAGATGGTACTGACTTGGATAATAGGTATGCTGTGCCACATAATCAATACTTATTATTGAAGTACGGTGCTCATATTAATGTGGAATGGTGCAATCAATCAAGATCCATTAAGTATTTATTCAAGTATGTTCATAAAGGACATGATCGTGTTACTGTTGCATTTTCTCAAAGTGCACATGTGGAAGGTTCATCACATGCTGTGGATGAAATCAATATGTATTATGATTGTTGATATATTTCACCCTGTGAAGCTGCTTGGAGAATATTTGGGTTCCCAATTCATCATAGGGAACCATCTGTGGAAAGATTATCTTTTCATCTTCTAAACGAATAGAATGTCATATTATCTGATGATGATCCAATTGACGTTGTTGCCAATAGACTAAGTGTAAAGGAATCAATGTTTTTAAGTTGGTTTGGGGCAAACAAAAGATTTCCTGAAGCAAGAGAATTAACTTATGCAGAATTTCCTCTTAAATTTGTGTGGAAACAAAAATTGAAAACATGGGAGAAAAGAAAAACTTCTGCATTTTCTATTGGGAGGATTTTCTTTGTTCCACCTGGAACTGGAGAGCTTTGTTATCTGAGATTACTATTGAATGTAATTCAAGGTCCAACATGCTATGAGGATCTTAGAAAGGTCAACAATTATGTTCATCACACTTTTAGATATGCATGTTATGCACTTGGTTTATTAGACGATGACAAAGAATATGTGGATGCCATAAAGGAGGCAAGTGAATGGGGAATGTCGTCTTACCTAAGGCAGTTGTTCACTATGTTGCTGTTATAAAATTCAACGTCACGACCATAATATGTTTGGCAGCAAACATGGCAATTGTTGTCAGATGATCTCCTCCTTGAAGAAAGAGTATTATTGAATAATACAGGTACAAAAATAAACTTCTTTTTGCATGATTTTTTTTTACATAATTGCTCACTTTGCTCATGGAAATACAAATGCATTTAGTTTTGTAGTTGTTAGTTCCTGTCGATGGGTATAACTTAAATATTAAAGAAACAAAAGAATTAAAAAAAAAAAAAAAAGCAAATAGAATGAGAGAGAAACCAATGGATAGAGATCACATTACAATTTAATGATTTTGACTTTCATCTCAATCAGATGAAACATAACCTACCTTAGGAACAAAGATGAGAGATGATTTGAGTTGAGATAGCAGCTGCTTAACTTTATACTAATTTTAGAGCCAAGATTCTTAAGCCAAACACACGTAGCAATATAGGTAGATAAGAAATGAGTTGATTAGTATCCAAATTTCATTTCCTCGCATCCTCATGCATAACAACAAATCAAACACAAAAATTTCCATATGCAGTAGAAAATTTTGAAAAATGAAATAAAGATAGAACCTAGATCCTTATCTATAATTTAAAAATAATTTTTGAAAGAAAAGAACTCTATCATGCGAAATTTATATATGATTTTATCTTTATTATTCTTCTTCCTTCCAATGCTTTTCAATCTTATCTTTCTTATGTATGATTGGTTGCATATTCGGTCATTTTTTATCTCTCTCTCTCTCTCTCTCTCTCTCTCTCTTATATGATTTATTTTTTATATTATTGCTATTTTAATTATAATGTACTTATTTTTTTCAGATGCAGAGCTAATAGACGATGAACTGAAAAATCGTTGTTTGAAAAAACTGGAAAGAATTTTGAAGGGTTGTGGAAAAAGTTTTCAGGATTTTCCAACAATGCCAAGACTTGTTTATAATGAGGAAGGAGTTGATTTCACTAACAGGTTAGTCCTGTTAGAGGAATTGCGTTACAATAGGCGCTCTTTGTTAGAGGAACATCAACGCCTATAGTGATAGATGTTGTGCTATGTTTTCTTTTAATTTTTAATTTTTTTATTTTTTTAAGCAAAATCAAAACCACCACAAATTTATCTGTTTGAGTTATATTTCATGGCCAGCGGGCAAATCTTAGTGCATCTCAACTTCATTCTCATATATCGTTTTCTAGTTCACATTTATTATCCTTCCGTTGTAGTGGATGTAGCTTTTAAACTTACCATATTAACTTTGAAACTTATAATATTACATTTTAATTTCAAATCACAATAATTGTTGAATGGTTTTTTTTTCAATTAAATTAAACATTCGACTGGTTATATTTTTATTTATTATTTTGTAAAAATTACTCAGGTTTAAGTTATCATCAATACCACCTATTAATAATGTGATACGCATCATTGGTGAATGATACGTACTTGAACTTTTACATCAATAAATTCATCAGAAATTTTGATGTCTAATTGAATTTTCACATCACTAAATTTACCACGAACCTTCTTCTTCTTCTTTTTTTTTTTCTTATGTTTTTTGAGGCAATTAGAAACTATAACGGTATAGGTAGCCCTAAGAATCAAGGATAGATCCAGAAACGAGAGTATGAGGATAGAGGTTATAGAAAATGAAAAATCAAATACAAATTTTATAATCTATGAATTTGAAATACATGATTTTCATCAAGCTGAGCACAACGATCTTTTATATTATAGGTTTCATCAATAATCAAATCAATAGACTTTTATTAATATCCTTTTCAATATAAATAATTAAACAATCAGCTAAAAAAAATCTTTTACTTTATTTTTTAGCATATTTTTCACAATATTTATTGTGGAGATAGTTTTTTCATTTGCAGCTATTGAAAGACAAAAAAAAAAAATTTAAAAATTCTAAAATTTTCACTTACTTTTATCTCTTTGTTTCAATCTTGTTGAAGTCAAAAAGATGAATTTTGTTTGTTTTACAAGTTTCTTAAGGTTCTTTTTATTAAACCTCTATAATATTTTTTATGCCAATAAAATGAAGTATTGGCCCTAACCAATCTAGCCTAATTGTTTTCGTTTGATTACTTGATTGTGGATATGGACTTCAAATTTTATTTTGAGTTTTAAAAAATTAAAGTAGGTAAATATTAAATTAATTAATTTTAATTTTAATCAGTAATTAAAAATCAATCAATTTAATTCAATATATCTAAATAATCAATTTTTTATTTAAGGCCCAATAAAAAAAGTTAAATCTTTTAAAAATTAATGAATGGTAATACAATATCAATCATCTTAATTAATATTAAATAATATATTCTTTCAAACTATAAATTATTTAAATTAACTATTACAAGTATGTGTGTGTATATATATATATTCATAAGATATATATTAAAGTTGGGGGGTTAGTAAGCATAAGCAAAACACCTATAATTTTGAAACATTCGGCAGTAATGCACAATTGAATTTGTTGACAAATTAAACAAGAAGGTACCTTTTCTTTTCCCCCTTCCAAGCAATCAACAGATAGAAAAATAGTTAGTATAACATATTTATAAAATATTGTATCAATTCAAAAGAGAACTTCCAGAACTATTATAAAAAGGAGATAGAACCACAAACACTACAAAAAATGGGGAAAAAAAAAGAATTTTTTAAAATTCATTTACTTGCATCAAGTTCTCAATTAGGGGATCCTTCAGAATTATTTGGAGCATTTCATTTCTGAGTATCAAAGAGATTTTCAAATAGTATTCCATTAATTACATATTAATCTATATTCAATTGACTCAAAATTATCAATAAAACATTAGAATTTATTGTGGCAACCAATGACCTCACTGTTAATTAAAAGCTTCTACACAAGATTCAAACGGAAATGTATTGTGGCATTTACGTATAATTACAAACTTAAAATACAAATAATGGGTAGTGGCATCCCTTATGTCGTAAAGTTTCATATAACCCATTTGAGTATGTATGCAATTAAATTATAAACTGTTAAATAAGAGTATAACAATATTATAAAATGAAATATATATTAATATTTTCATATACAATATAACGAGTCGTGACCCAATTTAATATACATTCAAGACAGAATTGTTTTAATACCAATATTTTTTAAATTTTAGTCAACATTAGATGAACCCCATTTTGTGGTTGAAGAGTGACCACATAGGAAGGAGCATGAGTGTAGGTTGGAGAAAGTTCGAAAGAAAAACATCGAAGGATCATAGCTACAGCCAGCTTTGCCTCCATAAGGGCAAAATTATTGCAAATGCATATCCTGGGAACCCAGCTAAACGAGAAGAAAGAAAGTTGATTCTTGGTTGCCTTTGCGACTCCTTGAGAAAACCTTTTAGACTTGAACTCTTTTGCATCTTCACGCCAAAATTGTTGGTCGTGTGCATTAGGACGGCAAGGAGTAAAAAATGTATTCTAGAGGTAGAGTCAATTCTCCTAATTTTGTTTCTTTATAGATGATTCGATTGAATATTATAGATGGTGGATATAATCTAAAAACCTCATATAGACTTATTGTTACCTACGTTCATTTGAATTATTAAATTAGTGAGAATATAATGATTATAAAATAAAATACTGATGTTACTATAGATAATGCAATGATTCATAACTCAATCATATACAGAACCACATGGCACATAAATCCAAAAATCTCATAAAACGATAACCATGACATAGCTAGACAAAAGTCAAATATGAGGGCTGGAGGCAAACATTAGATGTAAACAAAAAGTGGACAAAAGCATGAACTTTTTGGTTTTAAGACATAATTGTGATTGCCGTCATTTTATCCTCAAAATGTTGACTTAAAGCATTTTTAGGACATTTTCTTCAAGTGCAACATATTTCCACACATTGGATACTTGGCACGCTCGTGGAGCACGCGACCAAAACTTCAAACATACAAAAAAAGGTAAAAAAGTGAGAATGAGCTTAATGATATATATATATATATATATATATATATATGATTAGATCACACAATACTGCTATAGGCTAAAAGAATAGAATATTAATGACAATATGCAGAGTAATAACATTAAGGTTATCACTAATTATATATATTTACTAGTGAAAATTTGTGCATGGTTTGTTATAACAATCATTTTCACAATTTAGTAATCACTATATATTATTGTTTATAAATTATTAGCATTAAAAATTAGTAACATATGTATAGTAGCAACCTAGATAACAATTTTCATTATTATCAAGTTTATTATATATGTCACTATTCCCAATAATATAAATTAATCATAATTGTTGTCACTGTTAAATTTGTAAAAATTATTGCATAATAAAAATTATTATCACCTAATGGATATTATTAGTGACAACTTGAGATTGCCACTAATATTATTTTTCCTTGTATAGTGACACACTGTAAGAAAAGAAGATATTAGCAACAAAGTGTTTTTAATAAAAATATGAAAGTTATCATCGATTATATATATTAAGCAACAAAATCTTGTCATAATAATAATTTTCACGAATTTAATAATAATAAAAATTATATTTAAATTGACATTATTAATAATTAGGGATATATATAACTATGTAATCATAAGGATAGATTTTTGAATTATGACTAAGTTATCATTATGCGTGTATTAATAATAATAACTTAAACATAATATGTGTGTAATCAATTGTCAACAATCAATTGTCAACAGTGACATGAATTAATATTTAATATGTCGCCATTAAATATTGGAGAATAATTATTTTGGTAAAATAATAATTTCTCACTTCATATATATTATCCGTAATAATTTTCATATTATTAGTGCTTAATATTTTGTTACGAATATAGAGTATTTTATTATTAGTGTATGCAAAATATTAAATGTATATTATTTGAACTTACAATTTTGGTCGAATTAATGGTTCATTGGCCTGATGACATCGCCATCACAGTTATATCTGTAAAGTTCATATTTCGAACCACATGTGTGTATAAATTAATCAATCAATAAATAAACTTACAATTTTGAGACGATTCAAACCATCAAAATCCGGTACATCGTCTCCAAGGACTTGGAAAACCTCTTCTCTTGCACGTTTTTGCCATGTTTGGTGAATGCTCGACAGAACCATCGTCCAAGCCAGCAAATTCGATGTGGATTCTTTTCCAGAAAAGTGGAACTTCTTGGATTCCTCAATCACCTCATCAATGCTCATTGATCCGGAGCTGCTTCGGTTTTCCTGACTTTCTTTCTGATTGGATTTTAACAAGATGCCCAACAAGTCATCATCTGTACAATGTCCCATTTCCATGGCCATTTCTCTTTGCTTGATGATCCCTCTTAAAAGGGTGCACGGTTCATTGTTGATTTCTTTCACTCTCCTGTTTCTCTTTGTTGGGATATACCTGTAATAGCAATTTTTTTAAGGATTAATTAAAGATGAACACTCCATAAAAATACTATATATATATATATATCACTAATTGACAATAATTACATCTCATAAAAAAATATTTGCATGAGCTTATACTTTTCAAAGTGATTAGTTTTAAAAGTTATGGGAAAATGGTGGGTAGTTAATTAAAAAGTAGGAAATATTTGAAAAATGATTAGAAAAATAATTATAAGTTAAATGAGAATATTTCGTAAATGTAACTTGTGTTTATATGAGAAAAATACTAAATCATCCTTCAGTTTGAGGTTTTGAAAAATTAGCAAGGGCAAATTGTCAAATATAACTTATAAATTGTACTAAAAAAACAAGAAGTCGGGAAAAGCACCCCGACAGTGCTTCTAGCTTTTCACCTATTTATAGTTTTTTTTTATCGCTGCATAAATATAAGCAGGGAAAATTGTATTTTTTAGCCCCACAATATAACCGTATGCTTACTATTAGTCCTAGAAACTAGCAATTGACAACTTTTAGTTCAAACTAGTATTAGAGCCCGCGCAATGCGCGGACAATATTAAAATACTTAGTATTGTGTTAACAATATTATAATCTAAACGGCAAATTTTAAATTCCTAAGTTTAAGTCTATACTGAGATATTAGTGCCCAATATTACTTTTATGAAAAATGGTAAAAAATATTTATGTAAAATTTATATTAAAAAAAAAAAACCCTTGTATACACCGAAATATTAATGTCATTTTTGCTTGCTGACTCAAATTTTCTTATAAAAAATATCCATAAAGCACATTGGATCTAATTGCTTGATTAAAGGGCTCTCATATGCTATCTTGCTTTTCTACGCAATGAATACTAGGACAAAAATTCAATGAAATTAAAGAAAACTAATCATATAGTTATATTATGGAATAGTTTTTGAATCAAGCTCAAATATCACAACCATACAGTTTGTGATACAAATATCCTAAAATATAACATGATTCAAAATAAATAATAACATATAATAGTTAAATGAAAAATATATTAATAACGTGTCAAACTAAATTATGAAAAACTTCTTTATATACTACATTTCTAGCTTCATTTGATATTTGTCCATCATCATCATAAACTAAAACCTTCAACCCTTTTCTACTTGTCACCCATGAAAGAGCAACATAAAGTTGTCCATGGGTTAACACAGGTTTCTTTAGAAATAACCCTACATGAGATAATGATTGGCCTTGACTTTTATTAATGGTCATGGCAAAAGATAATGTGATTGGTAACTATCTTCGCTAGAATTTTAAAAGGTATTCATGCATCAGATGCAGTCAACGTCATTTTTGGGATGAACACTTTTTCTCCGGCCATATTTCCTGATAAAACCTTGGCTTCAATAACCCGATTTCCAAGTCTTGTGATGATATACCTTGTGCCATTACACAATCCTGATGATGGATATATTTTTCTCAATAACATTACAGGAACACCAACCTTCAAAGTGATAGAATGATTTGCAATTCCAGAACATTTGATCGTGTTCAAGAACTCAAGTGTATATGTATGTTCCAAAGCTCCAAAAGCATTATCAGACATACAAACTGCATCAGAGCTCAAATATGATTTCTCATGATTATGATTGAGTGAAACCATGTATTCACTAATTGTCTCCACCACATCAAGGGTAGGAGCAAGAATTGCTCTTTGCTAAAGGTAATCTATATGACAGGAATGACTAAAGAAATCAGGGTACGTATTTTCCACAACTGCAGATATTGGATCATCACAATGATTTATGAGAAGATCATCGGGGATTCATATCTTTTCAATGCCATCAACTGAATTTCCAATCCTTCCATCACCAATTGCCAAAATCCACTCAGAAAAACTTCTCAGCTCATCCAAATGTACACTTGCTTGATTTTCTTTCAATCTCATGTTCTTTGTTAGCTTTAGAACTTGGTAGTGGGACCACAAATATGAAGAATTTAGAGTAGCATGGACAATATCTTGCCTAGTACCTTTTGCAATGACAAGCAAAATTTGTCTGAAATCACCTTTGAGAACCATTGTTTTACTTCCAAATGGTTGATATAAACTGGATTCATCGTTGAATCTGAGGATATCTCTAAGAGTTTGATCAAGAGCTTCAAAGCAATATCTATGCATCATCGCCTCATCCCAAATAATCAACTTTGCCTTCAGAATCAAATTGGCTAGAGAGCTAACTTATTTTATATTGCATGTCGAATCTTCATTTGGATTGAGAGGAATTGCAAATCTCAAATCAGCTGTTCGACCTCCTGGCAACAAAAGAGATGCGATACCACTTGATACAACAGTTAACACGATATCTCCTTTATATCATATCCCAGATGACAAGGTCCTCCAAATAAAGGTCTTGCCAATACCTCCAAAACCATATAAGAAAAACAAACCTCCCTTATCTTCATCCACTGCTGCCATTATTTTATCATAAACGGACTATTGCTCAATCGTCAAATTATTAAAAAATATATAAAATTAATTAGCATAATAATTTTTATTTTATCATTAATTGTATTTATAATAAATTTTATTTTGCACAATAAAGACTCGATAGTAACAGAAATCAATATTTTAAAAGTGATATTTGTATTATTAAATTAGTGAAAAATTATTTTTATGATTAAAAATTTTATCATTTAATATATGTGAATGTTAAAACTTCATCACTTGTTTTCCGTATCATGCGTGTAAGATTTTGCTAGCCATAGGTTCACTTTTGTAGTAGCACGGGCCCACCGTCTTCACGATTGTCCTCCCTAGCATTACCACAAGTTTCTCTTTCTATGCATTTTTCTTGGCTAATGCAAAAAATCATTTGGGCAAAAAATCACTTAAAGTTGATGTTGACATTAGAAGGGGACATGTGATGGTGATGCTTTTTCTTTGTGATAATAGAATGATAGAATAATTTTAAGAGAAATGAAAATAAAAAATAAGTATTATTTCTAAAATGGAATTAAAATTGATGATTTTCTATTTTAAAATAGAAGAAAAAGTCGAACATGCCTCGTGAAAACATATCCAAACGAGCACTACTTAAGCAGCCAACTTTATCTCCTACTTCAGGTGTGCTCCTCACATCTTCCACCAAAAAAAGAAAAAAGAAAAGAAAAACTTCCAAAAAATGGAAGTGAAATTAAACTTGATCCTACAATCCTTCAATCTTTACTTAGGTGCTGCTGTAATTTTGTACTTTTTCCTATGGCCAGTACTGAACTACGTCTGGTTGAGGCCAAAAAGACTGGAGGGATGGCTAAGAGCACAAGGGTTCAAGGGCAACCCATACAGGCTGGGGTATGGAGATATGAGAGATTTTGGGAGGATGGTGGTGGATGTGCAATCTAAGCCAATCAATCTGGGTGATGATATTGCTCCCTATGTTATGCCTTTTCAACACCACATAATCCAAAAATACGGTATGTTTTAAATATTATGGTTTAACTTGATATAAAATTTTATACCGAGTTGAGTTTTGCAAAATTTTTTAGTTTGAACTTGAGTTTAAGTTTGAAATTATTTAGACAAGTTTATGTTTGGGCAAATTGAAAAATTAAGTTGGAGTGAAAGTGTCAAACTCTAGTTTGAGCTCACTTATGAGAAAAAAAAGATATATAAATCATTTTAAATATTATTTAATTACTTTAAATAATAATATTATTTTTTTTTTATTCTTTCGTGGTTCTTATCATTGTTAATACTGTTATATATGTTCTCAATAAATTAAAAATATCATTTTAAATTATTTCTGTGTTACTTTACTGCACAGTAATTATTATCATTGGTGAATTAATATTGTTGTTATTTTATTGAATTAGATATTTTTATATCTAACATCAATAATGTCAAATATCAATATAATCTCACTTTATATTGCTAGGGTGCATTTGCTTGGTAGGATTATGTAGGATAGACATATAATCCGGTGTAATTAATTGTTTAGTTGTCACAATTAAAGCCCGTGATTAATAAAAAGCTCATTATTTTATCTTAAAGTGTGAGGATTATGTATCTCACCCTCTTGGTGTGATTAATAATCTTAGGATTAATTAAAAATATTGAGATTAATGTATCAAATGATGAAATTATCCCTACATATAAACTAAATATAGACTTAATTAATAAATATGTATATATAACTATGACTTAATTTATAGAAATAAGTTTTAAAGAAAATACTAGCATGGTTAAATTTTTATTATTGATAATAATTAAATCAAATATTCTAAATTAATAAAAGTTTGAGGTTTTGAACACTTATATTTGAGCTCGGGTCAATTTGTTAAATAGCTTGAGCATGAAAAAATCAACTTCAAGTCTGAGTCTTATACATGTCAGCTCGTTAAGATAATAAACCAACTTGTCTCATGTTGCACCCCACATGAACCTTATACTATTAATAAAGCTAGCACCAATCCTATTTTTGGAGTCATGTGCCTCAAATGTTCTCGCATTTTTATTTTTTAATTTCACAATTATAAGTACTTGTGCAATAAGTCATTTTTAACCCACCAACTTTATACCCTACTATTACCATTTTATCTAATTTTTTTATTTTGATTATATAAAATTTTAAACAAGGATATTAAAATTATTAAAAGAAATATAAAAATTATGTTGAAAATTAAATATATATTCTTATTTATTTTATCCTATAAAAATTCTATTAAACATATAAAAATGTGTAAAATCCCTAGTATTAATAATGTCTGCAGATATGACATTGCATGGACTGATTGAGGCTATTTTAGGCCACTTATTTAACACTGTGCATGGAGCCTAAGATATGCTTTTTCATGATTATAATGAATTTTCAAGGTTATGTTGACTTTATTTGGTATGACGAAGTTTGACTAATTGTTTGGATGACAAAAAATTATGTTGATTTAATCCGTTATTGATCAATTATATTTCGGAAGATAGTTCACATATCCCAGGAGTAGGGATGTAAACGAGTCGAGTCGAGTTGAGTTGAGTCCGAATCTAGTAGGTTTAAACTCTGCTCGTCTATTGATTCGCGAACTCGAGTTCGAGCCGAGCTTAGTCAAGCCTAAATAGCTAAGCACAAGCTCGGCTCGTTGGAATAGAAGAAGGCTCGGCGAGCCTTATCGAGCTTGACTATAAGACTTGCCATAGAGAAGCAGAAAAACTCAATTCGTATAAATTCGGATAAGCTCGAACTTGAGCTTGTATAGGTTTAGATTAATCTGTGCTCTTTTAGACTCAAAACAAAATCTATAATGATAAATTTTTTAAATAATTTTGTTATATATTTTTCTAAAAATAAAAACCCAAATTATTATTATTATTATTATAGATTTTATTATATGGCCCTAGATTATAATTATATATGTACATATATATAATAAAAATGCTCGTTTAGTCTCATGTGCTTTTTTAGCCGTATATTATTGAGCTTGGCTTGTCTCATTTGACTGACGAGCTTGAGCTCGACAAGATCAAGTCGAATACGAGCTTTCATCGAGTTGAGTCCAAATTATTCGAGAATCGTCTCATCTTATATATACCCCTACCCAGGAGGCATTTAAGGATAAGAAGAAAAAAATGATAATTCAACTTATAATTGCTGCATAAATTGATTTTTTTTAACAAAATATAAAAGCAGCCTAATAATTAAGATTGTTATATTATAGTTCTTGGGCTGGATTCTTTATTTAATATTTTCGCAACTTCATATGAGGCAATCTTCACATTATGAGTCTTCATCACTACAAAAGAATATTGATTGGCATAAATGTTCTAGGATGACCAAGTATATCATTAATGTGATCAGAATTTATCTTTGGAGGTCTTCTTGGAAATTCGTAGTTAGATGATGAATATTGTGGAATTCCAATTGAAAGCCATAGACTGGAGCTATAATAATACTTAATTCAGTAATTTGTCCCAAGTAGGAAGTAATGAGGGTAAAAACTGTATATAACTTGATTGGGATGGAATCTGAGTGGATCGACCTGCCTGGTCAAGTAAATGAGCTCCACAGATACTTAGGCTGAGTCCTACAACCATGAGCAAACGTCAGGCTAGCCAAGGTGCCCTCGGCTTAGGCTCTCCGACGCTCAAGTTAGTATGGGGTCGAGTATATAACAAGCAATAGAGTGAGGGCTTTGTAGTATAGAATGGCATACCTTGTAGGAAGGCTGTAATGGGGTATTTATAGTCCCAAGTGGGAGATCAAAATGTCCATGGTACCCTTGCTCTTGCAGGGAGGACCTTTGTCCTTGCATGAGGGTTTTTAGGTATTTTTCTTATCTGAAATCTTCTTTCCAGGTGGCGCCCCCATATCCTTTTGGGATATGGTGGAGATCTCTCTATATTTAATGCAAGGCAAGCCATCTGTCAGTGTATTTAATGTGGCAGAGTAGTGGTTGAGCGCATTTAATGCGACAGTGATTGGTGGCGAGAGAAACCTTTCTGTTTCGTAGGTCGACTTATTCTGGTCAAGATATCTCCCCAATCATGGGTCTCTTCTCCCACTTTGGTCGAATGCATGACCTATTCTGGTCAAGATGTCTCCCCAGTAGTGGGTCTCACCGCCCACTCTGGTCGAATGCATGACCTCTTTTGGTCGAGATGTCTCATCGACAGTGGGTCTCACCGCCCACTCTGGTCGAATGCATGACCTCTTTTGGTCGAGATGTCTCATCGACAGTGGGTCTCTTCGCCCACTCTGGTCGAATGCATGACCTCATTGGGTCAATATGACTCTCTAGCAGTGCGCTTTTCAACCATAGCCTGATTGATTGAAGGAAAACTGATAGCCTTTATTGGTCAATTAGCTCAATGTATTCTTGGGTTTGGGATGGTTCTATTGGGCATGTTGGGCTCACTTTACTCCTCGTTATTAGGAGTCCCCCTACTCCTAAGTCCTAATCGAGCTCGCGATGAGAAAGAGTGGGGGGTAGTTGATTTTCTTTATTTTGTTGACCTTACATTTTGATCATTCTTCAATGACTGATTCAAAAGCAATTTGATCATGCGACTACGTGGCCGACTTGATCATTCTTTAATAACAGGGTCGACTTGATCATTTTTTAGCAGCGGGGTCGACTGCGGGGTTGACTTGATCCTTCTTCAATAATTGATTCAAAACCAATTTGGTCATACGAATACGAGATCAACTTGATCATTCTTTAGCAACGGGGTCGACTAAGTGTCAACTTGCCAATTTGATCCTGCGACTACGGGGTCGACTGCGGGATCAACATGGACATCCTTTAGCAACTGATTCAAAACCAATTTGATCATGTGACTACAAGGTCAACCTGATCATTCTTTAATAACGGGGTCGACTTGATCATTCTTTAACAGTGAGCTCGACTGCTAATTTGATCATGTGACTACGGGGTCAACTTGATCATTCTTTAATAACAGGGTCGACTACGGGACCGACTCGATCATTTTTTTAGCTGTGGGGTCGACTTGATCATTTGATCATGAACTACGGGGTCGACTTGATCATTCTTTAGCAGTGAGTTCGACTTGATCATTTGATCATGTGACTACGGGCTAGCCTCGTGTTTACCATTTCTCAAGTTATAGACTCTGTTTCCCACAAATGACGCCAAATGATGAGGGTAAAAACTGTATATAACTAGATTGGGATGGAATCTGAGTGGATCGACCTGCCTGGTCGAGTAAATGAGATCCACAGATACCTGGGCTAAGTCCTGCAACCACGAGCAAACATTAGGCTAGCTAAGGTGCCCTCGGCTTAGGCTCTCCGACGCTCAAGTTAGTATGAGATCGAGTATATAACGAGCAGCAGAGTGAGGACTTTGTAGTATAGAATGGCATACCTCGTAGGGAGGCTGTAATGGGGTATTTATAGTCCCAAGTGGGAGATCAAAATGTCCATGGTACCCTTGCTCTTGCAGGGAGGACCTTTGTCCTTGTATGAGGGTTTTTAGGTCTTTTCCTTATCTAAAATCTTCTTTCCAGGTGGCAGCCCCACATCCTTTTGGGATATGGTGGAGATCTCTCTATATTTAATGCAAGGCAAGCCATCTGTTAGTGTATTTAATGTGACAAAGTAGTGGTTGAGCGCATTTAATGCGACAGTGACTGGTGGAGAGAGAAACATTCCTGTCTCGCAGGTCAACTTATTCTGGTCGAGATATCTTCCCAATTATGGGTCTTTCCGCCCACTCTGGTCAAATGCATGACCTCTTCTGGTCGAGATGTCTCCCCAACAGTGGGTCTCTCCGCCTACTCTGGTCGAATGCATGGCCTCATTAGGTCAAGACGACTCTCTAGCAGTGCGCTTTTCAACCATAGCCTGATTGATTGAAGGAAGACTGATAGCCTTTATTGGTCAATTAACTCAATGTATTCTTGGGTCTGAGATGGTTCGATTAGGCTTGTTGGGTTGGCTTTACTTCCCCATATTAGGAAGAGTCAAATATTTTGAAATAGTTTATAAGTAATCCGTCATCCGTCTCTTTTAATTACTTTTTGAGACACTATTCAGTAATTTGTCCCAGATGGGAGGAGTCGAATATTTTGAAATAGTTTAAAAGTGATCCGTCATCCGTCCTGCTTACTTTTTCAAACACCTTTTTAGGATAAAATCCTCCAGCATATTCTGTAGGTGAGGTAATATCTCTGAATTATTGGACCTTCATATAAGCCAATGGATCCGATATCATCAATCATAAAAAATGAACATGCACTAGGGTCTAAGTGTATCGAGAATGTTATAAAATTACTATTTTTAAATGGTTTTTAAATGTGCATATCAAATAGGAATTTAGTTTTTAGAAAAAAATAATTTTAGGTAGCAATGTGTCAAAAAATTACAATTTTCCTTTGAAGCAAAACGGAGTATTTAGTTCTTCTTATGTTGGAAAAATTCCAAGAAGATATCATTCCTAGTGGGAAACCATGATAAAAATTGATAGTGATATTTCATAAATTATTACAAACATTCCAAATTTTATTTTATTTTTTTTCTTTGAGTAGTGAAGGGAGTGCTAACAGAAATGTGATTTAGTATGTATTTAACCTTTTGTTATAAATTATTTAATGTGGTCATCAGTTTGTTAATTCACTTTGATAATTAGATTATTACAATTAAATTAAGGAAGCTTTGACTTCAAATGAAGGTCGAAAATTCCTAAAATCGCAGGTAAAAGATCTTTCATGTGGAATGGGCCAAACCCAAGGATTTTCATAATGGACCCTGATTGGATTAGGGAGGTTTTACAGAAGTATCAAGTATTTGTAAAGCTATATCCAAACCCATTGAACCGATTGCTTATCACGGGCCTTCTGGTCCATGAGGGAGAGAAATGGGCTAAAGAAAGAAGGATGGTCAATGCAGCTTTTACCGTTGCAAAGCTCAAGGTAAATTTAATTTTCACCCGGTCATTTATACCAATAGTAAAGAGTAAAAGAAAAAAAATAAAAATAAAAATATAGATTGTAAAAAGTTTTTTGAAATTTTTATTATTATTTTTTTTATCAAACTCAGAAACCAATTTTGAGTCCTTCCCAATTCATAATGCACCAATTTTACTACGGGTGAATCTTTTGTCGAACTTCTAAACTCGAATAAGTTCCTCTTTTCAGTTTCTATTGATCTTATATTGTCTGAACTTCGATTTTTTTACTTTTTGACTTATGAAAAAGAACTTCGACACAACACAATCAAAATCTTTGGATCACAAAATTGTAAATAAGCTGACGACTTTTGTTGGTATCTTGTTTGGATATGAACTTGGAAACTGCAGGATATGATTCCTTTAATGCATATATGTTGCATGGAGCTTGTAGAGAAATGGGAGGCGACGCTTTCAGACGAAGGATCTCATGAGGTCGATGTGTGGCCATACTTGGCAAACTTATCAGCTGATGTGATATCCCGAACTGCATTTGGAAGCAACTATGATGAAGGAAAAGAGATATTCCTGCTCCAAAAAGAGCAAGCTAAACTTGTGTCCCAGTTCAACCGGTCTGTATATATTCCAGGATCCAGGTAAAATCAGGCGTCCGAAACATATCTTTTGATGGATAATTCACCACAAAAAAGCACAGATTTACTAATAAAAAATTTGTCACCTATATACGTTCCAACGCATATTGAAGATATTAGTGTGGATTTTTGATGGGTTATTAATGAATTTTTTTTTTAAAAAAATACGAAAACATACATATTAATAAGGACACTTGAGACGGACGTGAAAAGTGTATATTGATATAAAGAGTTCCTCACAAATTTCATAACTCTAAATATTATGATTGAATGATTTTTCAATCTATGACCAAAATTTCATCGCAGAATTAATTTTTTAGCATGCTTTATTTTCATCACAAAGGTAACCAGTGACTGAAGCAATGTCCCTGAGGGATTTGTCAATAAGTCTACCACCAAATCATGGTTTGTGAAATATTTTTTTAACTTGTGATGATTTTTTTGTTAGTCAAGGGATATTTTATTGTAGTGATTTGATCAGTTTTTGGCTCAAATGAGTGTTCAAATGAATAGGTTTCTGCCAACGAAAGCAAACAAGAGAATGAAAGAAATTGCCAAGGAAGTGGAGGCTATTGTGAAGGGCATTGTTCAGCAAAGGGAGGATGCAGTGAGGAGGGGAGGAGAAAACAAGAGTAATGATTTATTAGGCATATTGTTGAAGTCTAGTTATAAAATAGAAAATGGAAATGGGAAAGAAGTGGGAATCAGCATTCAAGAGGTGATTGACCAGTGCAAGCTCTTCTATCTTGCTGGCCAAGAAACTACATCATCTCTACTTGTGTGGACAATGGTTATGCTAAGCATCCATCAGCATTGGCAAATGCAAGCCCGAGAAGAAGTTCTACAGGCTTTTGGAAAAAACAAACCAGATTTTCATGGACTGCTTCAATTGAAAAAGGTAAGGTTCTTATTTATATATATATATATATATCATTATTTGCTTTCAAGTTTTTCTGTTATTGCAAAGTCACGGGGTTTGAATCTGCTTATAGTAGCAGTTCATAAACTGCTCATGTCAATGTCAGAACAATTTCAGTTTGACTTCTTGAGATTGATAGCCTTTTATGTTTCCATCCAAATAAACTCATAAAATCATTCTATTGGTGAAAAAACTATATATTGTTTGAGTGACATTTTGACATGAATAGACTTATATATATTCACATTGTAATGAGTATTTTTATGGATTAAAACACTAGGGAAGGTGGATGGACTATTAGTCTTTAATATGGTAGTTCATATATAAATAGTTGTGTATCTATGAATTCAAGAATTACAGTTTGACTGATATTTTGATATTCATAGACTTTTATAGTCACATCCAAATGAGTTTTAGATGAATAAAAAAAATAAGAAGTGCTGATAGATATTTAGTCCTTAAAGTAATAATTCATAAATGGCTATCTCTGTGGTGGAAAAAATTCAATTTGATTAACATCTTAATATTAATAGACTTTTTCTTGGAAAATTGCAATTTTGGTTCTTTAACTATTACCAACTTTTTAAATGGTCCATTTTCTATTGCAACTTGCGTATTTAGTCCATTATCTTTAATTTGCCATCACATTTAGTCCATTTATTTGCAAATTTAGTCCTTCAGGCTGCTTAATTTGAAATGAAGCCCGAAACATGTCCAATCACCTTTTATGATGCTATTTGACCATGTGTATTCAGGTGTCACATCTTTGCGACATCAACTTAAAAATTCAACCAAATCTTAAATTTGAAGATGTGATTTAAGAAATAATCGCTGCACTTATATTTTTTGATATTAAAAAAGATAAAAAAAAAGGCCGACCACATTTTTCACCTATAGATATTCATTTTTATAATAATTATTTTCAACTTTGCATGTATATGTACTTTTCTAAATTATATTTTAAATAACTATGTTTCTCAATATTTTTATTAACTTTTGCTTCTTTCATACTAAAAAACAATTGCAGCAATTATTCCCGAAGTCACTTCTTCAAATTCAAGATTTAGTTAAATTTTAAGTTGATACGGCAAAGATGTGAAACCTGTTACATGCGTCCAAAAAATCCCAAATTTTGGTCTAATGAAAGGTGATTGGGTATATTTCAGGCTCGATTTCAAATTAAGCAGCCCGAATGACTAAATTTGCAAATAAATAGACTAAATATGATGACAAATGTAAGATAATGGACTAAATATTCAAGTTGCAATAGAAAATGGAGTATTTAAAAAGTTAGCAATAGTTAAAGAACCAAGATTGCATTTTTCCCGACTTTTTCTGGTCATGTCTAAAATTTTTGATGATCATTCGTCTTTGAGTCCATGGACACACATGTAAAATGTGAGATTCGAACATATTGGCTCAAAATTGTCACTATTCCAACTGAATAAATTGCAGGTGAATATGATACTCCATGAAGTACTTAGACTATATTCATCCGCGGTAGCACTACTCCGAACCACTCGTGAGCAGATAGAACTGGGAGACGTAACTCTACCACCAGGAGTGGAAATTCTATTGCCTTTCCTATTTGTTCATCACGACAAAGAAATATGGGGAGACAATGCCAATGAATTCAAACCAGAAAGATTTGCTCAGGGAATAACAAAGGCAGCAAAGAATGGTCAATCAGGTGCATACTTTCCATTTGGCTCAGGCCCTCGAATTTGCATTGGGCAAAACTTTGCAATGGTGGAAGCTAAGTTGGCCTTAGCCAACATTCTCCAGCGTTTTTCATTTGAGCTGTCTCCTTCTTATGAGCATGCTCCTGTTCAGGTGCTCACTGTGCAGCCTAAGTATGGCGCCAAAATTATGTTGATAAAAATTTAGGAGGGACATTTTTGTATGTATAATATGTGTGTTTTTTTTTCTTGTTTGGTTTACTTTGAATATGTGTTTTGATTGTTTGATGTACAAGAAGTGGATGAAGAACACTATTAATTGTGTTATGCGTTTTGTGACATCAAATTATTTATTCTCTGAAAATAAATCCAATATAAAGAAGAAAAAGAACAAAGAGAGAGTAGCACAACATCTATCACTACAGGAAAAAAAAAAGAATTAATTAGGATAAGAATTTTTATCTTATCATTACTTGTATTTATAATAAATTTTATTTTGCACAATAAAGACTCAATAGTAACAGTGACACAAACTGATATTTTAAATGTTATCTTTGTATTATTAAATTAGTGAAAAAATTATTACTAATTGAATTATAACCAAATTGCCTTAGATCGGCTACAGTGTCAATAAACTTATAGAGTGGGAGTCTGCTAGTAAAATTTTGATATAATAGTTTCTTATAGCAACTATTTTGCACTAGTTTCCATTTTGTGATAGTGAATAGTTTAAAGTACTAAAAAAATACATTAACTATACTTATAAATTATTCTAATTTTTCTCTTGTCGTGATTAAGTATTTACGATCAAAAGTTTTACCTATTAGCAATTACACAACTTTATTTCTTATAGACTTAACAACCTAAAGCATTGTGTTAATTATGTGACTGTCAAGATGATTCTATAAACAGCATCATGAGTCAAGTGAATAGTCCTCCACTAATTACATTCTCTTGCGCGAGTAAGGGGTTAGTCCGATAAACAACCCATATATATATATATATATATGGAATAATCAACCTATTTATGAGTGCTAGTAATAGCATCTTTATTTTTATTTGCATTAGATCCATTTTAGATCCATCAACTCCAATCTTGCTACTCCCTCATTTGTCCCCTTTGAAATCCTCTCTTGTTTTTTTTATGTGGTTTCAACTTATCAAACTACAAGAAAACAAAGCTAGTAGCACATGGAATCCCCATGGTGGATTCAAATGGCTTCGCCCTCGTCTCATCGAATAGGATGCCAAATTTAGTCAGTGGTCCGGGGCTCTTATGTGAAAAACAAATAGAGCCTAAGATCACTGACCTACCCTTTAACTCACTCTATTCACTCTTTAAGAAGCCCCTTTAGGACCATAAAAAGATATTATAGAGCCCATAAAAGAGAGAGCTCATAACTCAATAGCTTAATAGCTCAGTTAACTCATTAGATATAGGAGCTACAAGTTTGTGTGTTTATGTTTTCAAACTCATTTTCATTCATTTTCACCAAAATTTCAACTCATTTCCATCTCAAAACACATTCTCCAATGACCTATATATATTTTTTCAATAATCTATATATTTTCTCTCTCAATTTCAATATTATTACTATTTCTATCAACCTATAACCTACAAAACACTATATAATTATTGCTTTTCCAACAAACTATCCAAATATAAATTTACTTTCAATTTATTTTCTCTAACTAACTTTTTAAATTTTGAAAATATTGAAAATAAGAAATGAATATAGAAACATAACCAAACATGTTGTTCCCTTTTTCCATTGTAAACTTAGGGTTTGTTAGAATCCCACATCCTCTCTCTCTCTCTCTCTCTCTCTCAAAGTACATAAGTATGTTCTTTTTTTTCCATTGTAAGTTGGTGTTTGTTAGCATACCGCATCAGTGAAGTAAATGAATAGTTATGTCTATACATGACCTTAAACAGTTTTCACTTCTTGAGATAACTTTTGGGATGAGTACTCAGGTCCAAGTTCCATTTTTTAATAGTGTTTGAACTATTTTCCTATATAAAAATGAAATCTAGTACAGTCTTCCTCATGACCATACATGTTTTATATATATATATATATAATTGATGACATCATAAGCCATACATATAGGTAAGGCTTTTTTCATATGGATCGGTCCAGTTGCAAGCGCTCTTATCACAGAGCCTGAACTGATAAAAGAAATCTTGAGCAACCACCACATCTTCAAAAAGCCAACCCCAAATCCACTCGCTAAATTTCTTGTCTCTGTAATAGCTGGTTATGAGGATGACAAGTGGGCTAAGGACAGAAAAATCATTAATCCAGCTTTCTACGCCGAAAAACTTAAGGTAATTAATTAATTAAGAATGTCTGAACCTTCGTTCCTTAATTTTTCATGATTACTTCCCTAACTAAAAAAGATTGATTGATTTCAGCACATGTTGCCGGCAATGCGCACGAGTTGCACGGAAATGATAAAGAGTGGGAAGATGTGGGAATGGGGGGGAAGAGAATAAAGATAGATTTGCAGCCATATTTGGAGGATTTAACCTGTGAAGTTATATCCCGAACGGCTTTTGGAAGTGGGCATGAAAAGGGAAGGAGGATTTTCAAGCTCCAGAGAGAGCAAGCAGAACTCACTCGCCAAGTTTTGCAGTTCGTTTGCATTCTGGGATGGAGGTAATTCAAGGGCACGCCCATAAAATATTAAACAACGAATGTAAAAATTATTACTAATAACATATTATAAGTGAGATTAATTTTTGTTTTATGTTATTAACTGATAATACTTTTTATTTTATTGCAATAATATATAATTTAATATGATAAAAACTAGTATTTTAAGGAGAGTTTGCGGGAGTTGGAACTTGTAAGAGTAGGAGTTGTTGGGGGGGGGGTGTTATATATGTATGTATTCATATATATGTATTTATATATATACATGATATAGCATATCTACATTTATCTAAATATATATTATTTCAAAAATTTAATAGAAAATTTTTGATGTATCTAAAATATAACTTTTTTATATTTTCTCAAATTTTTTTAATGATGGTGAAATAAACATTTCATATTTTCTTGTTCTTTTCATAAATCAATCAAATTTTAGGAATTTGTAGGTAATTTGTCCTTTTTATTTTAATGTTTCCTGTCAACATTTAAGGATGCAGGACGAAAAGTATTTAAAAGAGTTATGAAATTTGAACTAAAAGTTATCAATTGCTAGTTTTTAGGACTAATAGTGCACATACAGTTATATTGTGGGACTAAAACATGCAATTTTCTTGCTTATATTTATGCAGTGGTAAAAAAAAACTATAAATAGGTGAAAAGCTAGAAGTACTGTCGGGGTGCTTTTCCCGAATTCTTGTTTTTTAAGTAAAATTTATATGTTATATTTGACAATTTGCCCTTGCTAATTTTTTAAAACCTCAAATTGAAGGATGATTTAGTATTTTCTCATATAAACACAAGTTACTTTTACGAAATATTCTCATTTAACTTATAATTATTTTTCTAATCATTTTTCAAATATTTCCTACTTTTAAACTACCCACCTTTTCCCCATAACTTTTAAAACTAATCACTTCAAAAAGTATAAGCTTGGGCAAATATTTTTTTATGAGACATTATTGTCAATTAGTGATATATATATATATAGTATTTTTATCGAGTGTTCATTTTTAATTAATCCTTAAAAAAATTGCTATTATAGGTATATCCCAACAAAGGGATACAGGAGACTGAAAGAAATCAACAATGAACTGTGTGCACCCTTCTAAGGGGGGTCATCGAGCAAAGAGAAATGGCCATGGAAATGGGACATTGTAGAGATGATGACTTGTTGGGCATCTTGTTAAAATCTGTTACAATTTGGATTGGGTATTGGCACGTGGCCCAAATTGGGGATTGGTCTGCGGCCCAAATTGGGTAGATCAAGTTTTAACCCATAGTCCAAATAAGCATTCCTATTGATGGGCTTATTAGATAAGCATGACCTTTGAATAAGTATGACTTTTGGATAAGAATAAGCTTATGGATAAACATCATCCATTAGTTTATGGAGAAACATTGTCTATTAAACTTATGGATAAGACCATGGCTTATGGATAAGCATCATCCATTAACTTACGGATAAGCATTATCTATTAGCTTATGGATAAGCATCATACATTAGTTTTTGGATAGGGACAAAGGATTATCTACCACATTAAGCAAGCTTCTTTGTGGAGCCCATCTTACCCTTATAAATAGGGGCCTAGGATCTTGAAGAGGTAGGAATGTGAAAAGATACGAAACATAAGAGAGTGAAGATAAGTTCAAAACTCTCAACATCCTCTCCAAATCTCTATGGTACTTTCTTGGATAATCACCTAGAGACCCAAGGTTTTGAAGTGTGAAAATCGTAGATTGCTCTAATAGTAATCTGCAGAAGTGAGGAAACTCTGTTTAGGTACAAGAAAAAGAGATTAACACGAGGAGAAAACAAGTAAAAGGCTAGTAGCCGAGCTGAGTCCAACGAAGGTCGTCCTTTATTCTGCTGCTACAATAGGTATGTTTTGGCCCATCTGAATTAACTATCTGTTAATTGATGAGCTCATCTTCCAATAGTAGTGTTGGAGCCAAGAAAGCTCGATCTCACCAATTGATATGTTCTACGTGAACATAGCATGTTTTATGGTAAACATACAATCTCCATGGTTAGATTTGGAACCAATCAGTAAAGAAAGCTAATTTGAGGCTTCTGTTGGTAAAGTTGAGTTGTCAGTGTTAGTGCAATAGTGACGTCAGCACTGCATTAGCGTGGTACTAGCAGAAAAAGGTCTCATTATGACAGTTGAATATGAAGAAAATGATTTGGTGCCTAGGTGGTAGCCACATGTATGCTTTTGTGGCGGTCCTTTTGTGAAAAAGTAGACCCACGATACTTATGCAATGTCTATGTGGCATGACATGTGACTGAACATGGTTGAAAAGTTCATGAGCATGCATTAAATTGCATAATGTTATTCTAAATGAAGTTATTATGCAATCTCGTGGCTTAGAAATTGCGATATAAATGAACTATTATGATAAATATTGATGTTTGGGTGCTCATGGGGAATTTTCCATTCATTCTCCATCATTTCTTTGTGATTGTGAGAGATAATTAAAGCGGTGGATGGTAATACAATATCCTTGTTTGTTTATTCCACTAGATTGACGTAGTAGGAATGTGTCTCATGTAAATTTTCTATTTATGAAATATGTGTTTACTTGAGAACATATGATGTGTAGGGTGTAATTTAGTTTCTACCACCATGTGCTAAATTATCTTGGTATGATGCACCAAACATCTGTGAGGCTATGTAAGGTAGTTCTTTTTATATTACATAGATGCTTATGAATTTGTAGACGTATTGGTAATTTTATTTAGGATTGGTATATTTCATTATGAGTTTTTGATTCAGTAGGAGATGATTACTAGTTGAGCACGAAATTTTCCATCTCGCTGGATTAAAGATAAATATGTAAAAATTTACCTGGATCTAGAATAAAATTATTCTTTTGACTAGTACCTAATATCCTTGTGCAATAGTAATGGACTCCCAAGCAGCTTATTCTGACCTCCACGGTATTGGTAAATTTGATGGCCCAAAATTGGGCTTTGCGAATCATGATTTTTCAACGTTAGAATTAGCCAACGATATTGTTTCTTATGCTTCTTCTGCTATTCATATTATTTCTGAATCTGTTAAATGGCATGCGGTGTTGGGACACATTGGACAAAAAAGGATAACTAGAATAGCTAGAGAAGGCCTTTTGGTCGACTTGCTAAGGTCAACCTTCTTATGTGTGAACCATGTCTAGCGGGTAAGTCTTGCCAGAAGCCTTTTTGGTAAAGCTGAAAGAGCTACTCATCCTTTAGAGATAGTCCATTCAGATATATACGGACTAATGAATGTGAAGGCATAGCACGGTGTATCATACTTTCTCACTTTTATTGATGATTTTTCACACTATAGATCAGTATATCTCCTATCTCATCGATCAGAAGTGCTAAATTAGTTTAAGCACTTTGTGATAGAGGTTGAGAACCAAAAGGAAAGAAACCTTAAGGTTCTACGTACTGATAGGAGGCGAGAATATTTGTCTGATGAGTTTAGACAAATGCGTGAGGAAAGAGGAATAATAAGGCAATTATCGATTCCTAACACTCTGCAACAAAATGGTATTGCAGAAAGAAGAAATCGTATGTTACTGGATATGGACAGATCAATGATGGCACAAGTAAATCTTCCAATATCTTTTTGGGGAGATGCAATTTTGACTGTCGCATATATCTTAAACTCTGTGCCTTCTAAGTCAATTCTTTTGACTTCCTATGAGTTGTGGCATGGTAGAAAGCCTCCTTAGGGATCAGTGGGGTTTGTTCATAACACTTCTGATGAATATGGGAAGCTCGGTCCTAAAATTTGCAAGCATATCTTTATAAGGCATTGTGAGCACTCAAAGGGCTATGTGATGTACGGTGAACACCCTAGTGGAGGAATGATGGAAATTAAATTGCGTAATGTTAATTTCCTCGAAGAGGATTTTTCCAGCAGTGGTGAAGTAAAAAGGGACCTACGGCTATAAGAGCTGCAAGATCTCCCAGGGGACACATCCTTGACTAGTGAAGGTAAGGTTTTGCAACCCTATCCAGCAATCACTAAGTATAATGATAGTGAGCGCACGGTCAGTAGAAGTGTTCCACTTGATGAAAGCTCTCAAAATCCACAAATACATAGGAAGGAGCATAGAAGAGTTCCTCGTCAATATTTTGAGATTGAGAGGGAATCTTTCATGTGTGCCCCTGTGGATGATGATGAGCTGGCTACCTATGAGGAAGCCTTGACTTCTGCAAATGCCAATGAATGGATTGCTGATATGAGAGAAGAAATGAGCTCAATGGCTAAGAACCATGTTTAGGAACCGATCGATCTTCCACCTGGGCGTGAGACCATTGGGAACAAATGGGTTCTAAAGGTTAAACACAAGTCAGACTGGATGGTCAACAAGTATAAAGCTCGTCTTGTGGCAAAAGGCTGTACCCAAAAGGAAGGTATAGATTATGATGAGACATTCTCCCCTATCGTGAGGTTTGCCTCCATTCGCTTTATTCTAGCCATAGTCGTCAACTTTGATTTTGAACTGTTCCAAATGGATGTGAAGACAGCATTTCTCAATGGAGAACTGGACGAAGAGTTCTATACGGATCAACCTAAGGGTTTTTAGGAAATGGAACAAGCGCATAAAGTATGCTGCCTAAAATGTTCCATATACGGCCTGAAATAATTATCCAGGCAGTGGTACAATAGATTTCATCAAACAATAACCCCGATTGGCTTTGTAATGGTCGAGGAAGACCACTACATGTATGTCAAGAGGAGTAGGAGGAGTTTTTTTATACTTTTACTATACGTGGATGATATCTTGTTGGCTGGAAATGACATGGAGTTGATTGTCACCACTCAAAAGTTGTTGTCCTATGCCTTTGAAATAAAGGACATGGGAGAGGCTGAATACTTACTTGGTGTAAAGATACATCGAGATCGTTCTAAAAGGCTTTTGAGTTTATCTCAACAGACTTACATAAAGAAGATCTTAGAATGATTATGTATGCAAAATGCCAATCCCGTAGACACACCCATGGACAAAAGTTGTGTTCTTAGCAAAGAATTTTGCCCAAAGACAGTGGAAGAAAAGAAATAAATAGCTAATGTTCCATATGTAAGCGCGATAGGATGTCTGATGTATGCAATGATGTGCACTCGACTAAAGTTGTGCTTTGCAGTTGGAATGGTGAGTCAATATCAAAGTAATCCTGGACCCAAGCACTGGAGTGCTGTCAAAAGGATACCTAGATATCTGAAAGGGACTACTTATCTTACCTTATGCTACTATGGAGATAGTTTGAAGCTAGTGGGATACAATGATGCTAATGGTTCAGCGGATAGAGATAAACACAAATCCACATTGGGATATGCAATTTTACTGGGAGGTGCTGCCATTACTTGGTGTGATAAAAAGCAACCTTATATCTCTCTATCCACTATGAAAGCTGAACACGTTACTTGCATATCAGCATTCCAAGAAGCTATCTGGTTGAGGAGATTTCTCCAAAGCTTGCAGATTACACAACATATTGATAATGCTATTATAGTCTTTGTGACAACATAGCCGCTTTGGCTTATGCTATAGATCCCAAATACTGTGGAAAAACTAAGCATAATGATACCAGATATCACTTCATTCGAGAAAGTGTTGTGCAAGGTTTAGTTTTTCTCAGGTTTATTTCTACTAGCGATATGTTCACTAATCCTTTTACTAAACCATTATCTCAAAATGTGTTTTAGAGGCATGTTAGTTGTATTGGATTATGGAGAATTTGATTAAAATAGTATGTACGAACGTTTTGACATATTAATAAGATTTGAAGTTCTTATTAATTTTGTTAGCATAGTATGTCATTCGAGAGAAGATGTCACAAGGCTTAGATTGACCCACTCACACGGACAATCACCTGGCGCTTAGAAGCAAGCAAAATGGGACTGCTCACCTTTGCGCATAAGATAACATAGGAGGTTGGAGCATAAAGAGTCACCTTAGCTTGTGGGCTAAGATGAGATCATCAACTGATCACATAAAGTTATGTCCAAACTTTATGTAAGCTTTATGAGAGCCGAACATGCGACTATGGGTTGGTACACATGTTAGATGCTTATGTGGCGAATGTACTCAAGTTCGTATGATGTTTTCTAGAGCGTGACACACCTATTTAAGTGGGAGCTCCATCATATCATGTATTCATACTACATGTGCTTTTGGACGACGATATAAGTAGAGTGATAAATGGATCCTTGCTTTGTCACTGTGAGCACTTATTAATCAATGTACCCTTTGGGACTTCGAACTATATCATGAAGCGTAAGTTTGATATCGCTACTTTAGCAAGATATCCAAGGGCCGGGTTTACATTCGGTCTGTTGGAGCTTGTCTAGGAAAACGGTTAAGCCCAAGCTAATTAGTATGTGAGGCTAGAGAAAGGACCATATTTGTTATATAAATTTGTTCTATGGCCTATAGGTCGACCGGCTGTGTCAAATGTGTTTTGACATAGTCATAGGCATAGAGATAAATGCGAGAAAGTCAAGCATGCTCTATTTGAGGGATTAGAGATGCTTGCATTGGTTCGAGGTACAACAAGATTTTGTGGAAGTTGTAGTGTCATGTTAGTTTAGTGATTACTCACTATGACACTCCCAATTTTTTCTCACTTGGTCGCACACTCCATTTCCTGTATGAAAGAAAGTCATGACATTGAGTATCTCAGAGATTGAGATTAGTGGAGAGTACGTCAAATATGTCTAAGTGGGAGATGTTACAATTTGGATTGGGTATTGGCCCGTAGCCCAAATTGGGTATTGGGCCATGGCCTAAAATTGATCGATCAAGTTTTAACCTACAGTCCAAATAAGCATCCATATTTGACGGCCTTATTGGATAAGCATGACCTTTGGATAAGTATGACTTTTGGATAAGCATAAGCTTATGGATAAACATTATCCATTAGGCTTATGGATAAGACCATGGCTTATGGATAAGTATCATCCATTAGCTTATGGATAAGCATTATCTATTAGCTTATGGATAAGCGTCATCCATTAGCTTTTAGATAGGGCCAAAGGATTGTCTACCTCATTAAGCAAGCTTCTTTATGGAGCTCATCTTACCCTTATAAATAGGAGCCTAGGATCTTGAAGAGGTAGGCATGTGAAAAGATACGAAACATAAAAGAGTGAAGATAAGTTTAGAACTCTCAACATCCTCTCCAAATCTCTACAATACTTTCTTGGGTAATCACCTAGAGACCCAAGGTCTTGACGTGTGAAAATCGTAGATTGCTCTAGTAGTAATATGCAAAAGCGAGGAAACTTTGCTTATGTACAAGAAAAGGAGATTAACAAGAGGAGAAAACAAGTAAGAGGCTAGTGGCCGAGTTGAATCCAATGAGGGCCGTCCTTTATTCCGCTGCTACAACAGGCATGTTTTGGCCCATCTGAATTAACTATGTGTTAATTAATGAGCTCATCTTCCAACAAAATCCAATCAGAAAGAAATTTAGGAAAACGAAAGCAGCTCCGGAATGAGCATTGATGAGGTGATTGAGAAATGCAAAAAGTTCCACTTTTCTGGACAAGAATCCACATCTAATTTGCTGGCTTGGACGATGGTTCTGTTGAGCATTCACCAAACATGCAAAAACGTGCAAGAGAAGAGGTTTTCTAAGTCCTTGGAGATGATGTATCGGCTTTTGATGGTTTGAATTGTATCAAAATTGTCAGTTTATTTATTTATTTATTAATTTATACACACATGCGGTTTGAAACATGGACTTTATAGATATAAGTGCGAGGGCGATGTCATCAGGCCAATGAACCATTAATTCGATCAAAATTGTAAGTTCAAATGATATACGTTTAATATTTTGCATACACTAATAAGAAAATACTCTATATTCGTAACAAAATATTAAGCACTAATAATATAAAAATTATTATGAATAATATATATGAAGTGAGAAATTATTATTTTACCAAAATAATGATTCTCACATATTTAATGGCGATATATTAAATATTAATTTATGTCACCGTTGACAATTGATTGTTAACAATTGATTACACACATATTATGTTTAAGTTATTATTATTAATACATGCATAATGATAGCTTAATTATAATGCAAAAATCTATCCTTATAATTACATAGTTATATATTTATATATATATCACTAATTATTAATAATGCCAATTTAAATATAATTTTTATTATTATTAAATTTGTGAAAATTATTATTATGACAAGATTTTGTTGCTTAATATATAAAATCAATTATAACTTTCATATTTTTTTTAAAAACACTTTGTCACTAATATCTTCTTTTCTTACAGTGTCTCACTATACAAGGAAAAATAATATTAGTGGAAATCTGTAACACCTCGAAAATTTCATAATTTATTGAATTTAATTTTTATATATTTAAATTTCGTGATTTTATGTTATAGTCATTAAATTATAGTTTTATTTAATTTTGGGGGTCAATTTGGTAATAAGAAATCTTTAATTTTGAAATTTTTAAAAGTTTGGGGTTAATTCAAAATTTATTAAAACTTGATTGAGCACTTTTTGAAAATAAGAGGGTTTAAATTGTAATTTTAAATAAGTTGTGAGATCTAATTGAGATTGATTGAACATGGAGGACTAAATTGCCATTAAATAAAACTCTTTGGAAAAAAAAAAAAAGAGAGAGAACAAAAACCAAATCGGGCAGCAGCATTTCCATTTCTTTTCCTTTCTTTTCCTTCTTTTTCTTTCCTTTCTTCTTCGGCTAATTTGAAAAAATATGGTGAAACAAGAAAAAATTTACAAAACTATCGTAAATTTACAAACCACGCCTTACCCTATTTTTATTTTTTTTTTTTAATTTCAGAATTAAGAGGCGTGGCCCCAGGCCACGCCTCTTTGGGATTTTTCCTTTTTTTTTATTTTTTCAATTTTTATTTTTAGTATTGTTTTATATATATAAATATATATATATAAATATATTTTAATTTTTTAATTTTAATGTTTGATTTTTTTTTTCTTTTGGGAATAATATTAGGGTTGACATAACATCATTTGTTTTATCTTTATTTTATGTAATTTAATATAGAATATTTTATATTATATTTAAAATTTTAATTAATTGATTTTTTGAAATATTAAAAATGAGCCATAAAATATAGTATAAATTTTAAATTTTTTTATAAATGTACTATTTTATAAAATGCAAGTGATTGAAACATGCTTTTATAAATTTACTATACTTTATATTTTCTTCAATTGATGCAATATATTAATTCGTGAAGGAATGCTTGTAATGTTTGAACTTTGGCCAAAATAAGTATGTAAAACCATAGTATATGATTATATATTAATACATTAATCAAGCATTATCATACTTTTTAATCATAAGTGATGCTTGTAATTTCAAGGTATGTTATTATTTTGGCATATGAAACTGTCACATAATATTTTTATCTAATCGGTTCTATTTGTCTATTCCACTTATAAAATCCACCATTCACATAACTTTATCATATATATATATATATATATATTTCTATATATTGTCTTTTAGAATTAAACTCAAATGGGAGATGATTCATTTTTTTAGCATGGATATACATGGTTATTAAGAGAAAAAAATGGTCATTGTTAATGCCAATATATCTTGAATGAAAATGATTAATATCATGTATCGTTTTATTTATTCTTAATTTTAAAGTCCAAATTTGCATTTCAACTATTCCATAAGACAAAGCCAGAATATTAGGGTTTAGTTTAGGTATATTTAATTTTTATGCGTTTAATATGTAACACTTACTATTTAATAATAACATACCTTGAAATTACAAGCATCACTTATGATTAAAAAGTATGATAATGCTTGATTAATGTATTAATATATAATCATATACTGTGATTTTACATACTTATTTTGGCCAAAGTTCAAACATTACAAGCATTCCTTCACGAATTAATATATTGCATCAATTGAAGAAAATATAGAATATAGTAAATTTATAAAAGCATGTTTCAATCACTTGCATTTTATAAAATAGTACATTTATAAAAAAATTTAAAATTTATACTATATTTTATGGCTCATTTTTAATATTTCAAAAAATCAATTAATTAAAATTTTAAATATAAGATAAAATATTCTATATTAAATTACATAAAATAAAGATAAAACAAATGATGCTATGTCAACCCTAATATTATTCCCAAAAGAAAAAAAAATCAAACATTAAAATTAAAAAATTAAAATATATTTATATATATATATATATATTTATATATATAAAACAATACTAAAAATAAAAAATAAAAAAAAAAGAAAAAAGGAAAAATCCCAAAGAGGCGTGGCCTGGCCACGCCTCTTAATTCTGAAATTAAAAAAAAAAAAAAAAAATAGGGTGAGGCGTGGCTACCCTATTTTTGTAAAGCTTTTAAATTTACGGTAGTTTTGTAAATTTTTTCTTGTTTCACCATATTTTTTCAAATTAGCCTTCTTCTTCCTTTTCTTTTCTTCTTTCTTCTTCTTCTCTTCTTCACCGAGAAACCACCACCACCCTAACTCTCACCGGCGACCACCAACCACCAACCTAACTACTTCATTCAACTCTCCCTCACCCCCTGACCATATTTCCACCACCATGCATGGCCTTGGACCGGCGGGAAGTCACGGCGGAGAGAGAACCGAGAATCGAGTGAAGTGGGTTTGTCACTTTCCGACGGTGGTTTAAGCGTCTCAGGGGTGTTTTGGAAAGCTTAAGGTGTGTGGAAGAGTGTTGGGTGGTTGCATGTGGTTGAAGCCCGGCGGAAGTAGAGAAACATGGTGTCGGAGTTGGGCGGAGAGTTTGAAGTTTGGACTGAAAATTGGATTTTTCGGTGGACACAAAACTCAAAACAGAAAACTGATAGCACATTTGGACTCAGGAACTCGAGGGGAGCAAGACCGTGAATTTGCGAATTTTCCGGCGGCGGCGGTGGCGGCGGAAGGGCAATATCCTCCTTTCATCTAGACGAGTGCATTGGTGCCATTAGTTCGGGAAATCAAGACCTTGTTGTGCTTTTGCGGTTAAAGGTTGGAGGAATTGTGTATATATGTCATTGTATGTATATGCCTGTATATACATTTTGATTTAATTGCATTTTGGATAGAATTGAGTGTGGTGAGGATGTATTGTATATGTTATCATGTTGAGTTTTCTTAGGTTAGTGTTGTTATGTTAATATTTTGGACTTGTCATATGTTATAATTAGAATTACTGGAAATTATGAATATTGACAAGAACTTGAACTTGGGATTTTGGACTTAGGACTAGATTGGTTAATGTTAGAATTTTGGGACTTTAAATAATCGATGAATTAAGCGGCCTTTGACTAAGAATAATCAAATGATAGTAATTGTACTATTATTATGAATTTTGAATGACATGGCGAGGATGATTATGTATTTTAGAATTAGTTGTTGCTTCATTACTAGACTTGATGGGGAATCGAGATTAATTGGGAAATAATTGGTCTTATTGGACTATTTGGCATAGTTTGATTAGGATAATGATATGATACACTTGTGCAGTTAAGAATGAGATATCATGTTATTTAGAGGACCGATATAGAATGTCTTGATAAATTTCGAAATAATCGATTTATTGGAATACTTGTGTAGATACTACCGATGATCCTTTATCACCATATTGATTCATAAGCTGGTAATGTTAGAATAATTATGATACAATTCTAGAAGGTTACTAGAGTTGAATAGGAATTTGACTTTGGAAATACTCTTTTAACTAGGTGACGAAGAGGTAGGTCCTGTCGACCAATAGATTGCAGGCTGTGGTTATTTTGTTGTAACTACAAGAGGTGAGGGTCTCCCACTTTAGGTTATTGCTTTGGTTATAGCTATTCATTAATTGTTGAACCCCTGTGAGGGTCTGCCAACCTGACACTCATTTTATTTATCCGTTATTGTGATATGCCCCTGTGTGGGTTTTATGTTTCTGTATCGTATTTAGTTTGTTTGAAATCTGAAATGTGTTGAAATTCTGATTTGTTATCTGTTATTTGATCTGAACAACCCTGTGAGGGTTATAGTTGATATCGATTCTATTTCTGTTTCTGTCTGTTCTGGCGCCCAGAACCTTATCTGCTATTTGTATCTCGGTATTTGTCCGTTTGTCTCGTATCTGTACTGATTTGTTCGTTCTCTGTTGCCTTGCCGGCATATCTGTTTATCTGTACAGCTTTATTTTGGTCATGTTGGCTTATCTGAATCAGTTACTTGCTATTCTGTTGCCTTGACAGCATTTCTGTCTGTTCTGTTTTGTTTTGGGAATTGGCGATGCGCTAGGGACCTTCCCCTAGGCATCTGCATAAATGGTTGTAAAATTTGTATGTGTATGGAGAAAATATGGGCCAAGGGCCAATCCGGGCGAAATATTTGGTTATATGAGGCACGCTTGGGACTTTCCCCTCAGTGTCTACGATACGCTAGGGACTCTCCCCTGGGTATTGTGGTATGCTAGGGACTCTCCCCTACGTACCAGCGGTGCGCTATACGGCTCATATGGGCATCCACCATATACCAAGCTGTTACGCTTAGGTAATCTGTTTGTCTGACGGGAATAAGGCGATTCTGCAATGCATGTTTGTGGTTTTCTTGGAATGCATGTGTTTTGAGTTTGTTTTGTCTGTCTGAAATTTGTCTTGGAGCAATAAGGCAGGAGCACTTCCTGTTTTGCTATGTTTACTGTTTGATTCTGAATATGTTCTGTTCTAAATATTTATATGATGATCTGTTAGAGTTGAACCTTCCTCGATAGATCTCTTCTGTATTTCTTAAGTTATCTCTCACTAAGTCTTTGGACTTACTCCCCCAATATCTCTTGACATTTTCAGACAGGTTTTGGTGATGACTTTGTACTTCAGTCTTGGAATGATGTAAATATGTTTTGTAATAGAATAGGTTGTGTATGGATCACTTTTATGTTTAGTAAGAACTTGGAGATATTTTGAGACATTTGACTTGAACTTATGAATTGTAATAGGTGTGAATCAATGAATGATGAACTTGTGATGGTTTGATATTCGTACCTATGTAAGACGTGCTTAAGTTGATGCTTGTTGTTATCCTTGCTATTTTTGAAAAAAAAAAAAAAATTTGATGGGCCTATTGTTAGAATCATGCATGAGATTTAAGTTTGAATAAGTGTGGTGCCTCAATTTAGGTGTTATCCCGAGTAGGGGCGCTACACAATCTGAAGTTGTCACTAATAATATCCATTAGGTGATAATAATTTTTATTATGCAGTAATTTTCACAAATTTAACAGTGACAACAATTATGATTAATTTATATTGTTGGGAATAGTGACACATATAATACACTTGATAATAATGAAAATCGTTATCTAGGTTGCCACTATACATATGTTACTAATTTCTAATGCTGATAATTTATAAACAATAATATATAGTGATTACTAAATTGTGAAAATGATTGTTATAACAAACCATGCACAAATTTTCATGAGTAAATTTATATAATTAGTGATAATTTTAATATTATTACTCTGCATATTGTCATTAATATTCTATTCTTTTAACCTATGTTAGTATTGTGTGATCTGATCATATGCTAATATAAGGATATCAAATAAAGAAGTACGAATAATTAAATAAACATTATAAAGATGCCATACTATACGGTCGGCATAAAGCTAAAAATATTTGTATTAAGAAAATACCGATATAATTAAGTAGGCTAGAAAACATTTACACAAATAATTAATACATTTATATTTCAAAAATATCGAAACCTTTTGCGCTTCAAATGAATTTGTGAATTTTATATTTGTGTTGCTTTTGCATAGGGAGAGTTTAGATAAAATATCTAGTGCACAAATTATATATATATATATATATTTATATATTTATCATTTATCTCATTCTCACTTTTTTACCTTTTTCTGGATGTTTGAAGTTTTGGTCGCGTGCTCCACGAGCATGCCAAGTATCCAATGTGGAAATATGTTGCACTTGAAGAAAATGTCCTAAAAATATTTTAAGTCAACATTTTGAGGATAAAATGACAGCAATCACAATTATGTCTTAAGCCCAAAAAGTTCATGCTTTTGTCCACTTTTTGTTTACATCTAATTTTTGCCTCCAGCCCTCATATTGGACTTTTGTCTAGCTATGTCATGATTAGGCCTGTCAATTGGTCGATTCAGATCGGATCATGCTGGATTCGAATTCGAATCCGACAGTGATATGCCATATCCGAATCCGACTCAAGATTCTATAGGATTTTGACTGTTATAATCATATCTGGATCCATATAAACATTAGATATCCGAAAAAATATCTGAATCCGATGCTTCCAAAAATCATATATTTGTTATTTTTCTAAAAAAATAATAGAATCTAAATTCAAAACATTCATTCTTAAAAAAATATACACACGATATATTAACGAATAAATTTTCAAGTCTATTTATCATATAAAAGCAATAACAGAATATAACTTAATAACATTCATTTATCATATCATTATATTTTAGGTTCTGCTGCTGATAATAGTAATTATTTAACATTATAAATGCATATATACTTGATTTTTCAATCAATTAATTATAAACTTAAAGTTTTATTAAAAAAAAAAAAATAAAGCAACTTATTTCAATCAAATTGAGATTTACATTGCATTCTTTTATATCACAACATTCAGCTCCTGCTCATTATTTTTTCTACATCATTTTTTGTTATAAAAATAGATAAACAAGTGATGCAAATATAATGTAGATAACCCTCAAATCTAACATTTTATATGAAAATCAACTGATTTGATATATTGCATAGAAGCTCATTACTTTTTTCGTCCAAAAATTCATTTTGGCGTTGCTATATAATCCTACGTATATATATGTATAATACCATATATTCATGTAATACTATATATATTCGGATTTGGATTATTAATAGATCAGATCGAGTTAAATCCATATTCGCTCCATTTATTTCGAATTATGAATTTTTTTAATCGGATCATATCCATTGAATCTTTTATCGGTTAAAGATCCTAAATTATTGGATCGAATTCGGATTAAAATCCGCTCCACTTACAGCCCTAGTCATGATTGTCATTTTATGAGGTTTTTGGATTTATGTGCCATGTGGTTCTGTATATACATTCATGATTGAGTTATGAATCATTGCATTAAATATAATGACATTAGTATTTTATTTTATAATCATTATATTCTCACTAATTTAATAATTCAAATGAACGTAGATAACAATGATCCTATATGAGGTTCTTAGACTATATCCACCAACTATAATATTCAATCGAATCATCTATAAAGAAACAAAATTAAGAGAATTGACTACCTCTAGGGTACATCCTTTACTCCTTGCAGTCCTAATGCACGCGACCAACAATTTTGGGGTGAAGATGCAAAAGAGTTCAAACCTGAAAGGAGTCGCAAAGGCAACCAAATATCAACTTTCTTTCTTCTCATTCAGTTCGGGTCCCAGGATATACATTGGCAATAGTTTTGCCCTTATGAAGGCAAAACTGGCTGTAGCTATGATCCTTCGATGCTTTTTTTTCAAACTTTCTCCATCTTACACTCATGCCCCTTCCTATGTTGTCACTTTTCAACCACAAAATGGGGTTCATCTAATGGTGACTAAAATTTAAAAAATATTGTTATTAAAACAATTCTGTCTTGAATGTATATTAAATTGGGTCACATCTCGTTATATTGTATGTGAAAATATTAATATATGTTTCACTTTATAATATTATTATACTCTTATAACAGTTTATAATTTAATTGCATACATACTCAAATGGGTTATATGAAACTTTATGACATAAGGGATGCCACCACCCATTATTTGTATTTTAAGTTTGTAATTATACGTAAATGTTTCTCCTTCCCTTTGGTTCTTTGGATTGTTGCACATTTTCGTTTGAACCTTGTGTAAAAGCTTTTAATTAACAGTGAGGTCATTGGTTGCCACAATAAATTCTAATTTTTTATTGATAATTTTGAGTCACTTGAATATAGATTAATATGTAATTAATGGAATACTATTTGAAAATCTCTTTGACACTCAAAAATGAAATGCTCCAAATAATTCTGAATGATCCCCTAATTGAGAACTTGATGCAAGTAAATGAATTTTAAAATTCATTTTTTCCCCCATTTTTGTAGTGTTTGTGATTCTATCTTCTTTTTATAATAGTTCTGGAAGTTCTCTTTTGAATTGATACAATATTTTATAAATATGTTATACTAACTCTTTTTCTATATTTTGATTGCTTGGAAGGGGGAAAAGAAAAGGTACCTTCTTGTTTAATTTGTCAACAAATACAATTGTGCATTACTAACACCCCCCCCCCCCCCCAACTTTTATATATATCTTATGAATATATATATATACTTGTAATAATCAATTGAAATAATTTATAGTTTGAAAGAATATATTATTTAATATTAATTAAGATGATTGATATTGTATTACCATTCATTAGTTTTTAAAAGATTTAACTTTTTTTATTGGGCTTTAAATAAAAAATTAATTAAATTGATTGATTTTTAATTAACGATTAAAATTAAAATTAATTAATTTAATCTTTACCTACTTTAATTTTTTAAAACTCAAAATAAAATTTAAAGTCCATATCCACAATCAAGTAAACAAATGAAAACAATTAGGCTAGATTGGTTAAGGCGGATACTTCATTTTATTGGCATAAAAAATATTATAGAGATTTACTAAAAAGAACCTTAAGAAACTTGTAAAACAAACAAAATTCATCTTTTTGACTTCAACAAGATTAAAACAAAGAGATAAAAGTAAGTGAATATTCTAGAATTTTTATTTTTAACTTTTTTGTCTTTCAATAGGTGCAAATGAAAAAATTATCTCCACTATAAATATTGTGAAAAATAAGCTAAAAAATAAAATAAAATATTTTTTTTTAGCTGATTGTTTAATTATTTATATTGAAAAGGATATTAATAAAAGTCTATTGATTTGATTATTGATGAAACTTATAATATAAAAATTGTTGTACTCAACTTGATGAAAATTATGTATTTTAAATTCATAGATTATAAAATTTGTATTTGATTTTTCATATTTTTATAACTTCTACCCTCATACTCTCGTTTCTAGATCCGTCCTTGATTCTTATGGCTATCTATAGCGTTATAGTTTCTAATTGCCTTGAAAAAATAAGGAAAGAAGAAGAAGAAGAAGAAGAAGAAGAAGAAGAAGAAGAAGAAGGTTTGTGGTAAATTTAGTGATGTGAAAATTCAATTAGACATCAAAATTTCTGATGAATTTATTGAAGTAAAAGTTCAAGTACATATCGTTCACCAATGATGCGTATCGCATTATTAATAGGTGGTAATGATTATAATTTAGACCCGAGTAATTTTTACAAAATAATAAATAAAAATATAACCAGTCGAATGTTTAATTTAGTTGAATAAAAAACCATTCAACAATTATTGCGATTTGAAATTAAAATATAATATTATAAGTTTCAAAGTATTAAATAAACCATTCAACAATTATTGCGATTTGAAATTAAAATATAATCTTATAAGTTTCAAAGTTAATATGATAAGTTTAAAAGCTACATCCACTACAATGGAAGGATCATAAATGTGAACTAGAAAACGATATCTGAAAATGAAGTTGAGATGCACTAAGAGTTGTCTGGTGGCCATGAAATATAACTCAAATAGATAAATTTTTGGGATTTTGACTTCTCTTAAAAAAAATGAAAAAATAAAAAGAAAACGTAGCACAACATCTATCACTATTAAAAAATATATACAAAATTAATTAGGACAATAATTTTTATTTTATCATCATTTGTATTTATAATAAATTTTATTTTGCGCAATAAAGACTCGATAGTAATAGAAACTGATAATTTGAAAGTGATATTTGTATTTTTAAATTAGTGAAATTATTATTTTTATGATTAAAATTTTTATCATTTAATATATGTGAATGTAAAAACTTTATCTCTTGTTGTCCCTATGCATGTAAGATTTTGCTAGCTACAGGTTTACTTTTATAGAATTACCACAAGTTTCTCCTTCTATGCATTTTTCTTGGCCAATGCAAAAAGTCATTTAGGCAAAAAATCACCTAAAGTTAGATGTTGATATTAGGAGGGAATGTGTGATAGCGATGCCTTTTCTTCTTAACTTATGTTTTCAAGTATTTGAATTTAACTGATGTGATAATAAGATGATAAAGTAAGTTTATAAAAAATTAAAAAAAAATATTATTTTCTGAAATGGAAAATAATTGATGATTTTTTGTTTTGAAATAGAAGAAAAAATCAAACATGCCTCGTGAAAACATATCCAAACGAGCACTACTTAAGTAGCCCACTTTGTCTCCTACATCAGGTCTGCTCCCCACATCTTCCACCAAAAAAATAAAAAAAAAAAAAAGGAAAAAAGAAAAAAGAAAAGAGAAACTTCCAAATAATGGAAGTGAAATTAAACTTGATCCTACAATCCTTCAATCTTTACTTAGGTGCCGCCGTAATTCTGTACTTTTGCCTATGGCCAATACTAAACTATTTGTGGTTAAGGCCGAGACGACTGGAGCGATGGCTGAGAGCACAAGGTTTCAAGGGCAACCCATACAGGCTGTGGTGTGGAGATATGAAAGATTTTGGGAGGATGGTGGTGGATGGGCAGTCTAAGCCAATCAATCTGGATGATGATATTGCTCCCCATGTTATGCCCTTTCACCACCACGTAATCCAAAAATACGGTATGTTTTAAATGTTATGGTTTAACTTGATATAAAATTTTATACCGAGTTGAGTTCTGTAAAATTTTTCAGTTTGAATTCAAGTTTAAGTTTGAAATTATTTAGACAAGTTTATATTTGAGCAAATTGAAAAATTAAGCTGGAGTGAAAGTGTCAAACTCTATTTTGAGCTCACTTATGAGAAAAAAAGATATATAAATCATTTTGAATATTATTTAATTACTTTAAATAATAATATTGTTATTTTTTTACTCTTTCGTGATTCTTATCATTGTTAATACTGTTATATATGTTCTCAATAACTTAAAAGTATCATTTTAAATTATTTCTGTTTTACCATAATTAAGGGTGTTTAAATCTAATTCAATTAAAAAAAATCGATAAACCAATACAAAAAATTGAAAACTGATCAAAACTAAACTTTTTTGGGTTGAATTGGTTTGTTTTCTATAAACCAATTGGATTGGATCGATTTTCGATCAAAAATCGATCCAATCCAAACCGAATTGAAATTTATATACTAATAATATAAAATATATATTTTTTAATTATAAAATACGCAAATAAATTAAAATAAACTAAATCTAGGATTTTTTTTTCATTTTCAAAAATTAAATGCATATGAATAATTATTTTGGACTTAAAAATTTATAGTTGTGTATTCTTACATAATTTAACTTAATTCCACAAGATTAGTGTGATATGATAGTTAAATGAAATTTACAAATCAATTGATTAAATTAGTTTAATTATTAATAGTAACTTATCAAAAATTTCAATTAAAAATTTAAATTAGAAAACCAAATTAATCGATCCAATCCAAACCGATTTAAAATAATTTGAATTGGATCAGATTTACAATAAAAATATAACCAATACAAATCAATTCAATATACATTATATAGTTTGGATCGGTTAACTTTTTGCCCCAAAATTGATTCAAATCGAACTGCGAACACCCCTAAATGTAATGCATAGTAATTATTATCATTGGTGAATTAATATTGTTGTTATTTTATTTAGTTAGATATTTTTATATCTAACATCAATAATGTTAAAATCAATATAATCTCAGTTTATATTGCTAGGGCACATTTGTTTGGTAGGACTGTGTAGGATAGATGTATAATCTAATGTAATTAATTATTTGGTTGTCATAATTAAAGCCCATTATTAATAAAAAAATCCAGTATTTTAGCCTAAAAGGGGTGAGAATTATGTATCACAATTCACACCCTCTTGGTATGATTAATAATTTTAGGATTAGAAACATGGATATTAATGTACCAAATGACAAAATTATCCCTACATATAAACTAAATATAGACTTAATTAATAAATATGTATATATCACTAAGACTTAATTTATAGAAATAAGTTTTTAAGAAAATACTAGCATGATTAATTTTTTTTATTATTGATAATAATTAAATCAAATATTCTAAATTAATAAAATTTTGAGGCTTTGAACACTTGTATTTGGGTTTTAGCTTGAGCACGAAAAATTCAACTTGAAGTTTAAGTCTTATACATGTCAGCTTGTTAAGATAATAAATCAACTTGTCTCATGCTGTACCGCACATGGACCTTATACTATTAATAAAGCTAGCACCAATCCTAATTTTGGAGTCATGTGCCTCAAAAACGTTCTCTTATTTTTATTTATTTTTTAATGCTCACAGTTATAACTTATGCAATAAGTCATTTGTAACCCACCAATGCTTTATACCCATATTAAAATTATTAAAAGAAATATAAATATTATGTTGAAAATTAAATATATATTCTTATTTATTTTATCCTACAAAAATTCTATTAAACATATAAAAATGTGTAAATTAAATCTCTAGTGTTGATAATGTTTGCAGACGTGACATTGCATGGATTATTTGAGGATATTTTAGGCCACTTGTTTAGTGCTGTGCATGGAGCCTAAGATATGATTTTTCATGATTATAATAAATTTTTAAGGTTATGTTGACTTTATTTGGCATGACAAAGTTTGACCAATTGTCTAGATGATAAAAAATTATGTTGATTTAATCCGTTATTGACCAACTATATTTCGGAAGATAGTTCACATATACCAGGAGGTATTTAATTAAGGATAAGAAAAAATAAAATGGATAATTCAATTAATAATTGACGCATAAAATGATTTTTTTAACAAAATATAAAAGCAGCCTAATAATCAAGATTGTTATATTATAGTTCTTGGGCTGGATTCTTTATTTAATATTTCCTCAACTTCATATGAGGCAATCTTCACATTATGAGTCTTCATCTATACAAAAGAATATTGATTGGCACAAATGTTCTAGCATATCTAAGTACTAGCATTGTTCCCGTGCTATGCACGGACTTTTACGAATACTATATATTAATGTTACTCTAAATCATAGATATAATTAACAATTAATATAAAAATAAAAATATTACAAAAAATACTCAATTAATGAGTAAAACAAAATATTACCATAACATATAAAAATTTAGCATTAAAAGTTTGAAATATGTAAAGAAATCAAATAATTTGATGTGTTATATACATGATATTATGAGACAATGATTTGAAAATTATTTAGTAAGAAGTTAAAAAAACTTAAAACTTCTAAAGATAAAAGCATATGAGTAAGATTATAATTTACTCAAAAGATTGAAAATATTACAACAAAAACTAAAAGATAGTTTTATTAAAAATACAAAAATACATAGAACACAAGATTAATGGGCTAAAAAGTCATTAAAAAAAATAGAAGTGTAACATTTAAAGACTCCTTTAAACTAAAAAGAAAATGATTAAATATTAAGTTGGAAGTTAAAATATATAGAATTAAACAAAAATTTAAAGAAAAGTATATCTTATTTTAATTTTTTATTAAATCAATCAAGTCAATAAAAAACTATGATAATAAAGATAAAAAAATAAAAATAGATTAAATTATGCCTATCAATATTGTAAACTTAAAAAATTAATGAGTGTATTTTCTATTGATAATATCATCTCATAGTTTTTCATAGAATCAATTAAGGACGTAGTACATAAACTTTTCAAAAAGAATTAGAATTATACATATTATACATATATAATTGCATATATATGAGAAAAAAAATAAAATTAATGGACTTACAAAATTATAATTCAAAAAATAAAAAATTCTAAAAATACTAAACCAAAATAATAAATTTCATCCTATAAAATAGAAAATTTAGAGAACCAAAAAAAAAGCTTAAAAATAAAAAGAAAATTAACTAATAACTTGATTGAAAGAATGAATGCAAAATACTAAATGTAAAATAATTTTTTTTGAAACAATTGGAAAAATAAACAAATAAATGAAATAAATAATAGAATTTATCAATGACTAAAGCAAAGAATATAGCATTAAAAATTAATAAATTGTAAAATATTAAAAATAATGAACATACCTCATCTTGCAAAATTACAAAATTAAATGATCAAAAAGTGAAAGATAAAAAATTAAATAAATAAATTGATAACTTAAACTAAGTAATAAACAGAAAAGACATAAAAGGTATATAATTTTAATAATAAAAGTTAGATGACAGACTTTATTCATAGTTGAAGAGAAAATTATAAGCATTAGAATCCAAAAAGTCTCTTCCATAATATAACATAAAAAAATTAAACAAATAAAATGAAATCAAAACACTGAACAAAGAAAAATCAAACAATCAATTAATAACTTGAAGAATAAAAGAATAACACACACAAAGAGGTAGAGAAAAAGAAATGCTAGAAAATTGAGAGTATTAATAAAATAACTTTCAAAATACTCTATTTATAGTAGTATAGATATAAATTAATTATTAGAGATAAGAGAAAAATTATAAAAATTTATTGAATTGTGGAGTTTGAATGATTAAGGAACCATCTATATATTTTAAGTAAAGATGAAAAATATTTTGTAGATAGAATACAATCGTATTCTAGTATTACAGATAAATAAATAATGATTTGTTCCAGTCAAAAAAAGATTTTAAAAATCTTGATACATTTAAATGAAAAAATAATATCAAATTAATAACCAATAATAAAATGACAATTTCTTAATTTAATTAAAAAACTCAGAATTCTAAAAATCTAGAATTTGATCAAAATTGTACAATTGTGGGTCACACACCATTGTGCTATATATAATAGTATAGATAGATAGATATGCATAGAAGAGTTTTAATGCATCTAAATATCTATAACATTATCTCATCAATGATATAAAAGAGATAATATTAATTTCGATTCATCAACTGAAAACTCAAAGAAGAAATCATTTATCTAATAAAGAATTTTCTTTTCAAATATAATACATCCATATCAGTTAGAGATAAATAAGAATAAATATCTTTAAAAATGAAATAAATAATATCAAATTTAATAACCAACAATTAATGAAATTTTTTGAATTTAATTAAAAAAACTCAAAATTCTAAGAATTTGCCACTTGGCCAAAATTGCAATCAAAATTGAGTAATTGTGGATCCCACACCGTTGTGCTATATATAATAGTATAGACTAGCATTATCTCCATGCTATGCACAAATTCTTTAAGATTACTATATATTAATGTAACTATTGAATTAAAAATAACAATATAAAAATAAAATTATTCCAAAACATGGTCAAGTAATTAGTGAAAAATAAATTTAAGATTATTCAATGAGAAGTTAAAAAAATAATCTAAACTTCCAAAAATTAAGTCTATGAATATGATTACATATTTTATTAAAAAGGAAAAAACAATATGCAACAAAAAATTAACAAATAGTTGCATTAAAAAATAAAAGTATATGAGAATGATATAAAACACAAGATTGATAGCTTAAAAGTTGTTGGAAAAAATTAAATTATAATACATTAAGATTACGTTAGACATAAAAAACGATGAGTATATATTGCCAAGAATTTAAAAAAATTCTCTTTTAATTTTAATTTTTGAATAAAAATCAATTAAGTCAAGACAAAACTATGATAGTAAAGAAAAAAAATTAAAAAATAATTATAAAATTAAAATCAATATTAGTATATAAGTTAAACCTTTTATTGACCCATAGTTTAGTTATCCAACAATTATGTGAAGAAAAGAGTTAAGAATATATATTGATAAAATAGTATTTAAAAATTTTAAAAATAGTACAAATTATACATCCTTATGCATACACAGTTACAATATGTGAATAAAAAATAAAAATTAAATGACATACTTTTAAAATATAAATATTCAAAAAGTGAAACAAACTTTACAAATACCAAAACCAAAAAATAGATGCTATCCTACAAAATTATAAACTTAGATAAATAAAAATAAGAAAATTTAAAAATAAATTACAAAATCTAACAAATAAATTAATAACTTAATTCAAAGAATGAGTTAAAGGATACTAAATGTATAACAATTTAAATAAAATAAAAATTAACTGACAAAATTTATCTATAATTGAAAAGAAAAATATAACTAATAAAAGTAAAATAAAGTTAAAAAAAATATTAAGAGCAATTAATATATATCTCATTACAAAACTAAAGGAACAACAAAGGAATTTAAAAATTAAAAAATGAATTGATAACTTAAACTAAGTAATAAACAAAAAAGATATAAAAATTTACGAAGTTAATAAACAATAAAAGCTAAATGATACACTCTATTTATGGTTGAAAATAAAATTATAGCATTAAAATCTAGAAAATCTCTTCCATCACGTATGTAACATCCCTAAAACAAAAAACAAAAAAAGGAAATCAAAAAAGTGAAAAATAAAATCAAACAATCAATAAACAATTTGAAGAATAAAATAAAGAGGCACACAAAGAGATAGAAGGAAAAAATGCTAGAAAATAAAGAGGCACACAAAGAATAGAGTGAAAAAAATGCTAGAAACTAAAAATATTGATAAAATGGCTTTCAAAACACTCTATATATAGTGATATATGTATATATATATATATTAGTTATTAAAGATAAGAGAAAAATATGAAAAATTTATCAAACTATAGAGTTCAAATGATTTAGGAATCTTCCACATATTGAGAATAGAGATGAAAGAGATTTTGTGGATAAAATAAAATCATTTTTTTGGTATTTGAGATAAACAAAGAATAATTTGTTCTAATCAAGAAAATGATTTCAAAAAAATCTAGATATCTTTAAAAAGAATAAATACTTTCAATTTAATTATCAAAAAGTAATTTTTAAATTTAATTAAAAAGCTCAAAATTCTAAGAATTTAAAATTTGATCAAAATTGCACAATTATGGATCCCACACCGTTCTGCTAGATATAATAGTATAGATATCATTAATGTGACCAGAATTTGTCTGTGGAGGTCTTCTTGGAAATTCGTAGTTAGATGATGAATATTGTGGAATTCCAATTGAAACTCGTCGATTGGAGCTATAATAATACTTAATTCAGTAATTTGTCCTAGATGGGAGGAGTCGAATATTTTTGAAATAGTTTATAAGTGATCTGTCTAGGGCTGTCAATGGGTTGAATTTGGATCGGATTAGCTATATTTAAATTCGAATTCGATTATTAAAATCTATATTCTAATCCAACCCGATATTCTATAGAATTTTGTTAGTCAGTACTATATTCGAATCTAATAGATATTTGAAATCCGATAAAAAAAATTTCACCCAATTTAATATTTTTTCTTTTTTCTTTCTTTCTTTCTTCCCCCCCTCCCCCCTGGATTGTATAAAAATATTGTATTTATAAAGTAAATTTATGCCATATTTGAATTTTTAATAATTTTTTATTATATATTAGTCTGAAAGTTAAATATTTGAATACTACACCCCCTATTTCACATTATATTAATGAATTAATAAACTATTGTATACTATTATATTTGATATTTTATCAGTATTCCTCTTATTTTTAAGCTAAAAACTCAACATCAATAGCATAATATAGACATTAATGTATATAGATATTAAGTCAATATAATATATAGATTTTATTTTTTAAATTTTTATTAATAATAAAAAATTATTAAAGCTCGGATTCAAATCTTTAACATATCGGATTGCTTAATTTTGTATTCGATCCACTTATTCGAATTACGAATATTTATAATCTGATATGATCCATAGGATATTTTAATTGGATAAATATCCTAAAATTCAGATCGAATTTGAATTAAAATATAATCCATTAATAGTCCTAGATCCGTCTCTTTTACTTTTTGAGACACCTTTTTAGGATAAATTCCTCCACCATATTCATATAGGTGGGACAATATCTCAGAATTATTGGACCTTCATATCTGTCAATGAATCCGATCATCATCAATCATAAAAGTGAACATGCACTGAGGTCTAAGTATATCGAGAATGTTATAAAATTACTATTTTTAAATGGTTTTTCAATGTGCTTATCAAATAGAAATTTAATTTTGAGAAGAAAAAAAAAAATTCTGGGGGAATGTGTCAAAAATTAAAATTTTCCTTTGAAGCAAAACGCAATATTTAGTTCTTCTAATGTTAGAAAAATTCCAAGAAGATATTATTCCTAGTAGGAAACCATGATAAAAACTGATGGTGGTATTTCATAAATTACTACAAATATTCCAAATTCTATTTCTTTTTTTTTTTCTTTGAGTAGTGAATGGAGTGCTAACAGAAATATGATTTAGTATGTATTTAACCTTTTGCTAGAAATTATTTAATGTTGTCTTCAGTTTGTTAATTCACTTTGATAATTAGATTATTACAATTGAATATTTCTTCAAATTAAGGAAGCTTTGACTTCAACTGAAGCTCGAAAATTCCTAAAATCGCAGGTAAAAGATCTTTCATGTGGAATGGGCCATATCCAAGGATTTTCATAATGGACCCTTACTGGATTAGGGAGGGTTTACAGAAGTATCAAGTATTTGTAAAGCTATATCCAAACCCACTGACCCGGCTACTTATCACGGGCCTTCTGGTCCACGAGGGAGAGAAATGGGCTAAAGAAAGAAGAATGGTTAATGCAGCTTTTACCATTGCAAAGCTCAAGGTAAATTTAATTTTCACCCGGTCATTTATACTAGAAAGTAGTAAAAGAAAAAAGTAAAAAAATAAATTGTAAAAAGTGGGAAAAAAAATTACCGAACTCAGAAACCAATTTTGAGTTCTCCCCTATTCATAATGCACCAATTGTATTACGAGTGACTCTGTTGTCTGCACTTCTAAACTCGAATAAGTTCCTCTTTTCAGTTTCTGATGATCTTATGTTGTCTGACTTATGAAAAAGAACTTTGATACAACCCAATCAAAATCTTAAATAAGCTGACGACTTTTGTTGGTATATTGTTTGGATATGAACTTGGGAACTGCAGGGTATGATTCCTTTAATGCATATATGTTGCATGGAGCTTGTGGAGAAATGGGAGGCAATGCTTTCAGACGAAGAATCTCATGAGGTCGATGTGTGGCCATACTTGGCAAACTTATCAGTTGATGTGATATCCCGAACTGCATTTGGAAGCAACTATGAAGAAGGAAAAGAGATATTCCTGCTCCAAAAAGAGCAAGCTAGCTTGTGTCCCAGTTCAACCGGTCTGTATATATTCCAGGATCCAGGTAAAATCAGGCACCTAAAATGTATTTTTTGATGGATAATTCATTATAAAAAAACACTGATTTACTAATGAAAAATTTGTCATGAAAAAGATGTCCAACACATATTGAAGATAGTTGTGATGGATTTTTGATGGATTATTAATGAATTTAAAAAAAAAAAAAAAAGCAACAACATATATATTAATAATGACACTTGCAACCAACATGAAAAGTATATATTGATATGAAGAGTTCATTACAAATTTTATAACTCTAGATATTATAATTGAATGATTTTTTGATTTGTGAATAGAAATTCCATAGCAAAATTATTTTTTTAACGTACTTTATTTTCATCACAAACGTAATTAGTGACTGAAGCAATATCCCTGATGGATTTGTGAATAAATCTATCATCATGTTTTCTGACAGATTTTATTAATTTGTGATGATCTTTTTATTGGTGAAGGGATGCTTTATTGTAGTGATTTGTTCAGTTTTTAGCTCAAATGAGTGTTCAAATGAACAGGTTTCTGCCAACGAAAGCTAACAAGAGAATGAAAGAAATTGCCAGGTAAGTGGAGGCTATTTTGAAGGGCATCGTTCAGCAAAGAGAGGAGGCAGTGAGGAGGGGAGGAGAAAACAAGAGTAATGATTTATTAGGCATATTGCTGGAGTCTAGTTATAAAATAGAAAATGGAAATGGTAAAGAAGTGAGAATCAGCATTCAAGAGGTGATTGACGAGTGCAAGCCGTTCTATTTTGCTGGCCAAGAGACTACATCATCTCTGCTTGTGTGGACAATGGTTATGCTAAGCATCCATTAGCATTGGCAAATGCAAGCCCGAGAAGAAGTTCTACAGGCTTTTGGAAAAAACAAACCAGATTTTCATGGACTTCTTCAATTGAAAAAGGTAAGGTTTTTGTGTGTGTGTCTGTACCATTGTTTGCTTTCAAGTTTTTCTGTTATTGCAAAGTCATGGAGTTTGAATCTACTTATAGTAGCAGTTCATAAACTGCTCATTTCAATGTTGGAAAGATTTCAGTTTGATTTCTTGAGATTGATAGACTTTTATGTTTCCATCCAAATGAGTTTTTGATGAATAAAAAGGCTGGTGAGTGCGAATGATTATTAGCTTTTATCTTTATGCTAGATAAAAACTTTAGTTTGACTGACGTCTTCATATTAGTAGACTTTATGTGTATATTTAAATGAGTTTTTAATGAATAAATGCCAAGGAAGACGGATAGATTATTAGCTCTTGAAGTATAGTTCATAAATTATTCATTTCTGTATGTGGTGGAAACACTTTGGTTAGACTAACATTTTTGTATTTAATTGACTTTATGGCCACATCCAAATGAGTTCACTTGATGAACAAAAATGTTGAGGAAAGCATATAGATTATTGGCAATAAGTAGTAGTTCATAAATCATTCTATCGCTACAAAACTATATATTGTTTGAGTGACATTTTGATATCAATAGACCTATATATATATGTATATGTTCACGTTGTAATGAGTTTTTGATGAATAAAAACACTAGGGAAGGTGGATGAACTATTAACCTTTAATGCAGTAGTTCATAAATAGTTGTATCTCTATGATTTCAAAATTACAGTTTGATTGATATTTTGATATTCATAGGCTTTTATAGTCACATTCAAATAATTTTTAGATGAATAAAACCACTAAAGAGTGTGGATAAATATTTAATCCTTAAAGTAGTAATTCATAAATAACTATCTCTATGGTAGAAAAACTTCAGTTTGAGTAACATCTTGATATTAATAGACTTTTTGTGGTCGTGTCTAAAAGTTTTTTATGAACATTAGCCTTCGAGTCCAAGGATGCACACATAAAATGTGAGATTCAAACATATTGGCTCAAAATTGTCACTACTCCAACTTAATAAATTGCAGGTGAATATGATACTCCATGAAGTACTTAGACTGTATTCACCTGCGACAGCAATACACCGAATCACTCGCGAGCAGACAAAACTGGGAGACGTAACTCTACCCCCTGGAGTGGAAATTATATTGCCCGTCCTACTGGTTCATCACGACAAAGAAATATGGGGAGAAGACGGCAACGAATTCAAACCAGAAAGATTTGCTCAAGGAGTAACAAAGGCAGCAAAGGATGGTCAATCAGCTGCATACTTTCCATTTGGCTCAGGCCCCCGAATTTGCATTGGGCAGAACTTTGCAATGGTGGAAGCTAAGTTGGCCTTGGCCATCATTCTCCAGCACTTTTCATTTCAGCTGTCTCCTTTTTATGAGCATGCTCCTGTTCTGGTGCTCACTCCGCAGCCTAAGTATGGAGCCAAAATTATGTTGAGGAAAATTTAGGAGGGATGACTTTTTGTGTGTATAATAAGTGTGTGTGTGTGTGTGTGTGTGTGTGTGTGCCTGTTTTTCATATATTTTGGTTTACTTTGAAATAAGTGTTTTGATTGCTTGAATTGGAATATCTTCCAAGTCTCAGACTCTCAGTCATGCTCAAAATTGTTAATTTGATGTACAAGAAGTGCATGACCAACACTATTAGTATTTGTGTTCTGTGTTTTGTAACATCAAATTATTAATTGTCTGAAAAATCAATTCAATAAAAAAAACGAAGAGAGAGTAGCACAACATCTATTAATTCAGAAAAAATATATATAGAATTAATTAGGATTTTTTTTTTTTATAATTAATTGTATTTATAATAAATTTTATTTTGCACAATAAAGACTCGATAGTAACAATGACACAAACTGATATTTTAAATGTTATCTTTGTATTATTAAATTAGTGGAAAAAATTATTTTTATTATTAAAATTTTTATCGACTTTATCACTTATTGTCCCTATAAAATACATTTAATATTTTGATAGCTGCGGCTGTAATTTTCTAATAGCTTGGCCGTACAAGATTTTCCTTCCTACCATTACCACAACCTTCTCTTTCTATGCATTTTTCTTGGCGAATGCAAAAATCATTTAGGCAAAATGAGACTGGGCTATTGTACATTCATAAAAACAAGAGTATAAGTTAGGTGTTGATATTAGAAGGGGACGTGTGATGATGATGTGTTGTGTTTTGTTTTGTTTTTAAATTATATAATACACACGCTCATCGGATATTTGCTAAGTTTGAAACTCCAATTTCATATTTTATATGTGAGACTTATATTGTTTGATCAATAATTACTCGATATTAGTGATAGTGATAATACATATGTAAGTATTCGCTAATCATTAAGGATATTTTGGTCATTGTCTTCAAATGGACGGATGAAGTGACACAAAGTGTTATCACACGTGGAGCAAAAGCATTGAATGAGATAACACTACAAGAAAAAGGAATATTTAACATTTACAAGATAACATGATTTCAAGTGTTAAATGTGAAAATATTAATTAAAAATATATACATTAATTGATAAGAATTTTTCATATGTTAGAATGATGCTCAAGTTTAATAATCATCATCATTGGAAATGTGTGTAAATTATCGTTATTAATAATTAATATATGAGAACAAAATTAAGTCGTTAATTACAAACTAGTATTATCATACATCAAATCAACGTTATCACTTATTGGTACATGTTATTAATAACAGCCACACATGTTATTAATATCTTCTCAGAAATATTTCTTTCTTAACAATATAAAATCGTAAGGGATTAAACGACACGCCTATGATAAAAATATAGAATATTAATTAAAGTTAACCTCATCATGGGCTTAATTAAACTCACACACACACACACACACACATATATATATATATATATTGCACACACACACATATATATATGTGCAATATATATATATATATATCATGATTGAAACACTATTTAAATTGTCTTCGTAGACAATTAGTACCACAAAAATTATTATCCATATTATAATTGATTATCAATATTGACAAGATAAGCAACTATGCTTGTAGCAAAACAAAATCATTGTCACAAATAAAGTAATACATATTTTAGTAAAAATAATAAATTTATTACTTAAAATCTTGTCACTAATATTTCTTTCCTAACAATAAAGACCTTAGGTGGTGATTGGTATGTAGGAATGGAACTAGGTGGAAATGGAATGAAGATGAAAAAGGAGTTGTGCTGGTATAACTAATTCTATACATGGTATGCAATAGGAATAAGAAAAGAATGGAATTGTCATTTCTTGTTTGATTCCATTGCCATGATTAGTGTTAGTAATGAATGGTTAGGAATGGAATGAAACTTTTAAAATGACCAAATAACCCTTTTGTAAAAACATATTAAAATAAAAATATTTATAAGTACATTTATATATTATCATTTTTTTTGTGTGTGGAGTAAGTCTATAATTATATAGTTTTAATATCACTTTTAATGTTATTCAAATTACATCAGTATATCTATGTATATATATATATATATATATGCATTTTATATCTTATCAACTATGTTACAATGTTTACACAAAAAAAAAGTATAAACACAATTCCTTTAAAATTCTCTTTCTATAATTATAACTTTGCAAGCTCTTTTAAACTTTTTGATAGAATATTATCAAAAAATTATAAAATATATTATATATAACTAAAGTGGTTAATTTTTTTGTCATAAGGCAAGAACGTTTTTATTAGACTTTTTTATAAGTTTAATTTGAAGAGTCGTTGACATAATCTACAACTCTTCATTTATTGATTTTGTATATACTTTTTAATCATGCGAAGAGGTGCATATATAATTTATGTTTTAAATGATATATATGTTTTTTATTAGGCATCGATCAAGTTGATTTTTCTACTTTTTTTACAATGAAAATTGAAAGATGCATAATTATTCTTATTTTTTATTTTTTATTTTTACTTTTTAATAATTATAATAATTTAATATTTTTATTAATATTAATAAAAAAATATATGAGTAAAATATATAATCAAATCAAAACATGTAGCAATCAAATAAGTTAGAAAATGATATCAAATATTTAGAAAGTGAAATTTTCTTTTAAATATAAAAGTCTTTTGTTGAATTTTGGAGGGTAATTTTGTGAAAAAAATATAAGTTCATTCTTGATGAAATGATAATAGCTAAACCCACAGAGAAGAAAGAAAATGGCTAAACCTACGCTTTTAGGAATGGGGATTCCCACATCTAAATTATACTAATCATGGGTTTAAAAATGAGTTGGGCCCATTCAATTCCAAACTAATTCGTACATACCAACCTTACACTTAATGCATTATAAATTTATAACCACATGATATCTATGATAAACAATATCAAATTTTAGAATTCAATTATCATTACCTCAACAGGAAAAATCTAGTGAAAATAGAGCATACAACGAAGACCATAAATGCATAAAAATCTGATCCATATGTAATATATGACAAAGACCACTGGATCATATATGTCCAGCTTTAAGCATATATATTTTATTTTCATTTTCTATTTTGATATTTCAAAAATTGAAAGTTTAGCTATAGTGTTAGGAATGAAAACAAAATTGTGCTTGGATATTTTGTTTGAAAATAATGATTAAGATAGATATATGGTTGAAATTTTATGTGGTTTACCTTTTTCTATGCCTAAAAGATTTTTTTTTTTTCAAAATATATATATGTATATTTTAATTTTTTGTGAAATGATAATGAATACTTTATATTAAAGCGAATCTGAATTTAATTGATTGATAATGGGATGATAAAATAAATTTATGACAAAATTAAAAAGAAAAATAAGTGTACGTTATTTTCTAAAAATGGGGGAAAATTTTATGGTTTTTTATTCTTAAATAGAAGAGAAAAATCGAACATACATCGTGAAAACATATCCAAACGAACACTACTTAAATAGCCAACTTTATCTCCTACTTCAAGTGTGCTCCCCGCATCTTCTTCCAAAAAAGGAAAAAAGAAAAGAAAAACTTCCCAGAAAATGGAAGTGAAATTAAACTTGATCCTACAATCCTTCAATCTTTACTTAGGTGCTGCCGTAATTCTGTACTTTTGCCTATGGCCAATACTAAACTATTTGTGGTTAAGGCCGAGACGACTGGAGCGATGGCTTAGAGCACAAGATTTCAAGGGCAACTCATACAGGCTGTGGTATGGCGATCTGAAGGATTTTGGGAGGATGGTGGTGGATGTGCAGTCTAAGCCAATCAATCTGGGTGATGACATTGATCCCTTTGTTATGCCCTTTCACCACCACATAATTCAAAAATACGGTATGTTTTACATGTTATGATTCAGCTCAGGAGATATTTGGGTGAGCTTATAAGTTCATAAAAATATCATATAAAATATTTGAGAGTTTATAAAATGTCAAAAAGTGTTTAATAGATCTTTTAAATACGACGTTGCTCTCATGTTTCTATGTGTGAGATTCAAAATTCAAATATTAATAAACACTGGATGTGTGTAAATAAAACAAAAGTATTCCATATAAAGTTTTATGATAAATATTCGCAAAAAGGAGTGTTTGTGAACATTTTTGTGATTGATTTTAAAAATAATTGTTTATTTTTAGTAGTGTTACACAATAATTATTTATTGATAATTAGTATTATAAAATTTTATACCTACTAATCAATTGTTTAATGATATTATTTTCATATTTACATGTTTGAAATTCAGAATTCGAAATCTAACGAACTTTAGGTGCATATAAATTTAAAAAAAAAAATACATGTAAAATTTTATGATAAATATTCAAAAAAAGAAATCTTTATGAACATACATAATTTAGTAGTGTTAATTTATTATTAGTACTATATATATTAATTTTAATACAAATTGGAGGAGTGTATATAGTTGTGTTGATTAAGCCGATTTGATCATGTTCTTATTTTCTTTTTAGAATTACATGAGTATAGTTGCAAAATTTACCTGATTATCCAATATAAGATATGATGGATTGGTACATATTAGAATGTGTGGATGTACTTCAATTCAGAAGTCTCATGATAGTGATAATATCTACTGCTCCATTTTATGGATAATCAAAATTGTGGTTGTGGCAAAAATATAGATACATACTGTTGAGGTGTGGATATTCAAGGGTGCAATAATTACTTTGAGCTTAAGTTGAGTTCTACAAGAATTTTTCAGCTTGAGCTCGAGATTAAATTTGAAATTATTTAAACAAAGTTAAGTTTGATGAAATTGTAAAATTAAGCTAAAGCGAAAGCGTTGAACTCAAGTTTGAGCTCACTTATAAAAAAGACTAAATCATTTTAAATAATATTTTTTTTATTTTTTATTTTTTTGTGATTCTCATCATTAACACTGTTATATGTTCCCAGTAAAATTAAAATATCATTTTAAATTATTTTTATTTATTCATAATGCACAGTAATTATTATTGTAATTAATATTGTTGTTATTTTATTTAATTATATATTTTTATGTCTAACATCAATATAATATTAAAATACCAATATATCTCACTTTATACTACTAAAGAAAATAATAGCATTGTTAAAGTTTTTATTATTATTAATGCTTAAATTAAATATTCTAAATATAAATAATAAAAGTACAAGTTCGGAACACATATTAGGTCAGCTTAATTCGTTAAAGAGCTTGAGTACGAAAAATTCAAGTTCAAATCAAGTCTTATTCATGTCCGCTCGTTAAGATAATAAACTAGCTCGTCTCTTGATGTTGCAGTCCACCTAAACCTTACACCATTAATAAAGCACCAATATAATTTTTGGTGTATTTTTGAGTGACTGCGCATTAAATATTCTCTCATTTTTAGTTTTAGTCTTCACAAATTATGTTGTAAGGCATTTTTAACCTACCAATTCTATACCCTACTATTATCATTTTATCTTAACTTTTTCTTTTTTATTTTTGTTATGTTAAAAAAATTTATATAAATAAATTAAAGTTATTAACAAAAATATTAATATTGTTTTGAAAATTATATAAATATTCTTATTTATTTTATCCTATAAAAATTCTAGTGAACGTATGAAAAGCGCAAAAATCCCTAGTATTATTAATGTCTGCAGATGTGACATTGTATGAACTTTTGGAGGGTATTTCACTTAAACCAATGATACACTTCAGTTTAGCCCACATATATATTTAACATGGCGTATATAGTTATAATAAATCTTTTAAGGTCATGTTCACTTTATTTAATACGCTGAAGATTTGACTAATTGTTTAGACGATAAAAAATTGTGTTGAGTAATTTGTTATTGACCATTAACTATATTTCGAAAGAGAGTTTATGTTGAAATTCAAGAGGGTCTATTGTGGAAATAATGAAATAATAGTAAAAAAATTCAATGTAAAGTGTCAACAAGATTTAATGTAGCTCGGCGATGTGCCTAATCCACCCAACAAAGAAAATGAATTTTATTGATCTCAAATCAAAGTGTACCTACAAATTTGAATCCCGCAAATCTCACGAAAACACCTAACACCCTCGTTCTAAACTCCATCTTGAGAGAATTACTCACAAGCAGTAAAGAAGCCCTTGTGTTATGTTCGTAATAATTTTTCCAAAAGAAAAACTGATATATATATACTAGATAACCGAAGCCCAAGGCCCGTAGGCCTGCACCGCGCGAGCGGGGCATACACGTCTCACACTAGGGTACACGGCGTCCCTGTTTCTTCAAAATTTAGTTGAGGTGAACAGTGTTGCTTGCGCCCTGGCGGGGGCAACTTGCACCAAGGCGCAGCATTCCAGATTGTCTCTTGCCCAGGCGCGACACTCCTTGCGCCCAAGCACGCGAGGCATCATAATGCTGCCCGTTCCAGTGTGCCGTGTGCCCAGGCGAGGCAACCTTGCGCCTGGGCGTGCGGTTCCAGCAGCATGTGCCCGGGCGCACACTGCCCTGCACCTGTTCTACCCTCTTCTAGTGAGACTTGCGCCCAGGCACAAGTCGCTACTTCCTTGCTAGGTCTCATGCGCCCATTTCGACCCCTTGCTCCATTCTTCTTCCGATTCTTGTCAACTTAGCCCAAATTTCAAGGCAAAATCAACAATTCTCCACCTTAATTTGAAATTCACCATCCTTCTTCTTTGTCCCTACCCCTTAAAGGACCTATTATCCGAGTCTGCAAATGTTAATCAAATCCAAGCAATGCTCGAATTTGATTCCTGGGACAACTTTAGTTAACATGTCTGTTGGATTATCCTTAGTCCTAACCTTGTCAATCAACATGACTCCTTGAGACACCATATCCCAAACAAAGTGATACCTCACATCTATATGCTTTGTTCTCTCATGAAATGCTTGATTCTTTGACAAGTGTATGGCACTCTAACTGTCACAAAATACTTTAGCGATCTCAGAAGTCATACCTATATCATCGATCAAACCCTTTAGCCAAATGCCTTTCTTGACGCCTTCAGCTAAAGCCATGTACTCGCTTCTGTTGGGGACAATGCAACTAATGACTGCAAAGTCGCCTTTCAGCTAATCGTACAACTTGATACACAAAACACATAGCCCGTCATGGACCTTTTGATGTCTAAATCTACTGCATAATCTGCATCCACATAGCTAATAATTCTTATAGAAGAATTCGATTGACTGTACTTCAAACATTTGTCTGTAGAGCCTCTCAGATACCTCATGATCTATTTCGCAGCCTGTCAATGAGTCTTTCCTAGCTTGTGCATATACCTGTTCACAATACTGACTGCATATGAAATATCTAGCCTAGTGCACACTATGGCGTACATCAAGCTCCTCACTGCACTATCATATGGCACATTAGACATGTGCTCCACCTTCTCCTTAGTATTCGGTGACAGATCTAGTGAGAGCCTGAAATGAGCTGCAAGTGGCGTACTAACTAGCTTGGACTTATCCATCCCAAATCGCTCAAGTATTTTCTCAATGTAATACTATTGAGACAAATACAACAATCTTGCTTGTCTGTCCTGGATGATCTCCATGCCCAAAATCTTCTTTGCACCGCCCAATTCCTTCACCTCAAATTGTTCATTTAACTGAGCTTTTAATTGGTTGATTTCAGATATGTTTCTCGAGGCAATCAACATATCATCAACGTACAACAGCAAATATATGAGAAGGCTACACTACAAATTTTATAATATAAGCAACAATCAAATTTGCTTTTAGCATATCCTATCTTGGTAATAAAAGCATCAAATCTTTTATAACATTGCCTGCGAGACCGCTTCAGGCCATATAATAACCTCTTCAAAAGACATGCTTGATTTTGTTTCCCGAGAACAACGAATCCTTGTAGTTTACTCATGTAGATTTTTTCCTCCAACTCACCATGCAGAAACGCTGTTTTCACATCCGTTTGCTCCAGCTCTATATCAAACAAAGCAACCATGGCAAGTAAAACACAAATGGAACTATGTTTTACAAATGGGGAGAATACTTCATGAAAGTCAACTCCCTTTCTTTGAGTAAAACCCTTATGGCCCGTTTGGTTTTATTTCCATTTCCAATTTTCATTTCCATCATTTCTAAAATGGTGAGAATTAGTTATGTGATGTGATGTGGAATGAAAATGTATTTGGATGAAGTGTTTGGAAATGTAATGATTATGTTGATTTTAATAGGTTGTAGGTAGAGAGAGATAGAAATTATGGAATAGAGAGAGAAGATATATAGGTTATTAGAGAATGTGTTTTGAAAATAGAAATTGAAATTATGTTGGGTGAATTTTTTTTAAAAAGTGATGATTTCTATTTCTAGAATAGTAAAATTGGTGAAGAAGGGGTTTGGAAATAAAACCAAACACCCCCTTAGCAACCAATCGCGCCTTGTATCTAGCATCTTCAACACCAGGAATCCCTTCCTTCTTTTTGTAGATCTATTTGCAACCTATAATCTTATGCTCTTTGGGTACATCAACCAGCTCCCATGTGTTATTCTTGTGTAGAGACTCCATCTCTTCACTCATAGCTGTAACCCATTTATCAGAATTTAGGCCTAGAAATTGCCTCTTTGTATGAGACTGGATCATCTCCTACAAACTTCTCGGCTGAACTCAAAGCATAAGCTACTAGATCTGAGTAAGCATACCGTTGTGGTGGTTTGATCTGTCTTCTCTCTCTATCACGAGCCAAGCTACAATTTTGTAATGGTTAATTTTCTTGTTGTTGATTAGGTGATAATGTGGTCTCACCAGCTTCATCTACCACTTTTTATTTCCCATTTGAAACTTGTGGAGGATCAATAAGAATCTCCAGCTTTTCATTAACGCCCTGTTTACCGCTTTTGTATTGCTCCACCTTCTTCATCATTGCAAACTCATCAAATGTCACGTCCCTACTGATAATCATCTTGGAGCCCTTGTCATCATTACACCACAAACGATAACCTTTGACTCCATCTGCATAGCCTAGAAATATGTACTTTTTTGCCCTTAGCTCAAGCTTTCCATCCCGGACATGAGCATAGGCTGGACACCCAAATACTCTTAGATTTGAGTAATCAATAGGAGACCCAAACCAAACTTCCATTGGTATCTTCTAGTCTAAAGCAGTTGACGGTGACCTATTCGCCAAATAACACGCAGTGTTAATTGCTTCTGCCTAAAAATCCTTGGACAATTTGGCGTTAAAGAGCATGCGTCTAGCTCTTTCCAAGATAGTCATGTTCATCCGTTCTACAGATCCATTCTGCTATAGTGTATGTACAACTGTGCGATGTCTCAAAATTCCTTCCTTATTGCAAAATTTCTGAAATTCCTTGTTGCAGTACTCCAATCTGTTGTAAGTCCTCAAGCGCTTGATCTCCTTTCATGTCTGCTTCTCAATTAAGGTCTTATATTGCTTGAAGTTGGCAAACACCTCATCCTTGTGCTTCAGCATGTACACCCATATTCTTCGTGAGAAATCATCTATGAATGTCAGCATGTACCTTACACCTCCCTCTGAGCGAATGTAATCTAAGGTGCCTTTGGTCCTGTGAACTGCAGTGCTAAATTTCACCCTGTGTTGCTTGCCCAGCACACACTGCTCACAGAAATCTAGGTCTCCAGTCTTTTCTCCACCAAGCAATCCTCGTTTGCTTAGTTCTGACATCCCCCTCTCACTCATATGCCCAAGCCATATATGCCATAGTCTCATAGTATCATTGACTGATGAAGAAACCGTTGCAGTACCAGAAATCGTGTTTTCCTGCAATATGTAAAGGCCGTTCCGCTTGTCTCTCTTCATGATAAGCAATGCGCCTTTGGAAACTTGCAGAACTCTATCTCGAGCTATGTACTCACAACCATTCTTGTCCAGAGTACCCAACAATATCAGATTTTTCTTTTGATTTGAAACATGACGCACATCTGTTAAGGTCCTTACTATCCCATCATGCATTCTGATACAAACTGAGCCGATTCCTACAACCCTACAAGAAGCATCTTTTCCCATAAGCACTTTACTACCATCATATTTCTAGTATGTGGTAAACCAATCTTTTCATGGGCACATGTGGTAGGAACAACCACTATCCAAAATCCATTCAGAACTTAGTAAAATTTCAGCAACATTGAGAACAAGCCCACCATCAGACTCAACCTCAACAATTCCTGCGACATTATCCCATTTTTTATCAGAAGTTTCACCTGCATCCTTCGCCTTTCCTCGTTTCGGACAATTTTATTTCCAATGTGCCTTTCCACCACACTTAAAACACTTGTCACTGTTTCTAGGCTTGGTTCGGGACTTCGATCAGGCTCTACTTCTTCCTCTTTCTCTCGGTCTCCCTTTTGCCACCAATCCTTCCCCACTTTCACATCGTTGCTGCCCATGACATGTTTTCTTAACTCGTTGGAATTTAATGAGGCATTCATATCCTCCATTGCCATCGTATCTCTCCTATACAGTAAAGTAGTAATCAAGTGCTTAAAAGATTTTGGCAGAGAACACAAGAGAATTAAAGCTTGATCCTCTTTATCAATTTTGATATCTATATTAGCAAGATCCAGAATCACCTTACTGAAAAAATCAATATGCTGAGTGATAGACATACCTTCCATCATCCTCAATGTATATAATCACTGTTTCAAATACGGTCAATTTTTCAGGGACTTCATCATGTATTGACTATCCAACTTATTCCATAAAGCTGCTGGCGTACTTTTCATAGCGACATCTCTCAGTACGTTATCCGCCAATGACACACTAGAGTACCATAAGCCTTCGCCATGAACTGATCCTTCTCCTCGTCCTTCAGCGGTTCTAGCAAGAAATCTCTGCCCTTTAACGCTCTCTGTAAACTTTGTTGACACAGGAGGGCATGAACATTCATCTTCCACAGCCCAAAGTCGTTCTTCCCATCAAACTTCTCTACCTCGTACTTCATGCTTGACATCTGATCCAACCTTGCTCCAATACCAATTTGTTGAAACCCAGAAAGATCTATTGTGGAAACAATGAAATAACTGTAAAGAAATTCAATGTAAAGTGCCAACAAGATTTAACGTGATTCGGTGATATGCCTAATCCACCCAACAAATAAAAAAAATTTATTGATCTCAAATCAAAGTGCAAGTACAAATTTGAATCCCACAAATCTCACAAAAACACCTAACACCCTCGTTCTAAACTCTGTATTGAGAGAATTACTCAAAAGCAGTAAATAGGCCCTTGTGTTATATTCGTGATAATTTTTTCGGAAGAAAAACTTATATATATACTAGATAACCAAAGCCCAAGGCCCCTAGCCTATGCCGTGTGCCGGGACTCACACGTCTCGCGCTAGGGCACGCGACGCCCCTATTTCTTCAAAATTTAGCTATGGTGAACACTGTTGCTTGCGCCCTAGCGTGGATAACTTGCACCAGGGGCAACATTCCAGATTGCCTCACACCAAGAGCACCACACTCCTTGCACCCGTGCACGCGAGGCGTCATGATGCTTGTGCCGCGCGCCCGAGCATGGCAACCTTGCGCCTGGGCGCACGGTTCCAATAGTGTGCGTGCCCAAGCGCAAGTCGCTGCTTTCTCTCATGAGCCAATTTTGACCCCTTGCTCTGTTTTGCTCCATTCTTCTTCCGATTCTTATCAATTCGGTCCAAATTTCAAGGCAAAATCAACAGTTTACTTATACTAATCCTAGGAGGCATTCAAGGATAAGAAAAAAAAATTAATAATTCAATCAGCAATTGATGCATAAAATGGTGTTTTCAACAAAATATAAAACAACCTAATACTCAAGATTGTAATATTATAATTCTAGGCTAGGCTCTTTATTTAATATTTTAGCAACTTTATATGAGGCAATCTTCACATTAAGTATGAGTCTTCATCACTACAAAAGAATATTGATTAGCGTAAATATTCTTGCATGTCCAATTAAGTATATTATTAACGTGCTCCAAATTTGTCTTTGGGATCGATCTTCTTGAAAATTTGTAGTTAGATGATGAATACTGTGGAATTCTAATTCACAAAACCCTTCGATTGGAGCTATGATAATACCTAATTTGTCTTACATCAAAGAAGTCAAAGGTCGAGATAATTTATAAGTTATCCCTCTTTCTCACTTATCAAGACACCATTTCAAGATAAAACCATCATATCAACGCTGGTGGGGCAACATTTGAAAACAGTTGAACCTTCATATCTGCCAATGGATCTACTCAACATCAATCATAAAAAGTGAGCATGCACTAAAGTCCAAGTGTATCGAGAATGTTAAAAATCAATATTTTAATATGGTTTTTAATAAATGTGCTTATCAAATTGCAATTTAATTTTTAGGGATAAAAAAATAAATTCTTGGTAGCAATGTGTCAGAAATTATAACTTTCTTTTGAAGCAAAAAGCAGTATTTAGTTTTCTTATCTTAGAAAAATTCAAGAAGAAATAACTCTAGTAGGAAACCATGATAAAATTAAATTGATAGTGGTATTTCAAAAATTACTGCAAATATTCCAAATTCTATATTTTTTTCTTCAAGTAGTAAATGCAGTGTCAATGGAAATGTGATTTAGTATGTATTTAACCTTTTTCTATAAATTATTTACAATTTGATTTTCAGTATGTTAATACAGGTTGAAAATTAAATTATTATAATTAAATATTTATTCCAAGGAAGCTTTGAATGTTAAATTATTATAATTACTATAATCGCAGGTAAAAGATCTTTCATGTGGAATGGGCCAAACCCAAGGATTTTCATAACGGACCCTGATTGGATTAAGGTGGTTTTACATAGGCATCAAGTGTTTGTAAAGCTATATACAAACCCATTGAACCGGCTGCTCATCACGGGCATTCTAGTCCATGAGGGAGAGAAATGGGCTAAAGAAAGAAGGTTGGTTAATGCAGCTTTCACCATTGCAAAGCTGAAGGTAAATTTAATTTTCACCTTGTCGTTTTAATAGAACTGTTAATGGATCGAATTTTAATTCGAATTCGATTTGAATTCAATCCAAATTTTAGGATTTTTATCCGACTCTAATAGCCGATGGATTAGAATAAAATCTATATATTATATTAATTTAATATCTATATTAACATCTATATTATTCTATTAATATTAAGTCTTTAACAAAAAAAATAAGAGGAATACTGATAAAATATCAAATATAATCATGTATAATAATTCTCCTATACATTAATATAATACAAAATAGGGGTTTAGTATTCAAATATTTAACTTTTGGACTAATATATAATAAAAAATTATTAAGAATTCAAATGTGATGTAAATTTACTTTATAAATACAATATTTTATACAATCTAAAGGGGGGAAAAAAGAAAAAAGTTAAATTGAGTCAGATTTTTTTATCATGTTTCAGATATTCATCGAATTTAGATATGATACTGACTAACAAAGATCCTATAAGATATCGGGTCGGATTTAGGTATGAATTTTAATAATTGAATTCGGATTCGGATATGGCTTACACTACAAAAAAATATAATATTAATGACAAAATAATAAGTGACAAAGTAAAAAATTATCACTAATAACATACATTAAGTGGTAGTAGTTTTTATCTTGTCATTAATGATAATTTTTAAGTAACAACAATTTTTATCTTGTCACAAAATGACTCAATAGTGATAAAAATCAATATTTTAAGTTGTCATCATTAACAGTTAGTGACACCCTTATGCGACAACTTAGTGACAATAAAAATTGTCACTATAATTTGTGACAAGATTTTTATTGTCACTATAAGTTTATCACTAATTGTCTATAGTGACAACTCTAATACTATTCTTGTCACTATTTAGTTTGTAAAAATTATTAAAGTGACAAAATTAAATTTTTTGTCACCTAGTATACATAATTAATGATAATTTTTACATTGTCACTTACTATTTTGTCACCAATTTATCTTTTTTTTTGTAATGCTATCTGATTCAAATCCAACTCGTTGACAGCCCTTGTCATTTATATCAATAGTAAAAGACCAAAAGAAAAATAAAATAAAAGATATATAAATTATAAAAATTTAAAATTCGATCCATCGGTCTCAAGATCAACCAATGTGGAGTTCTCCCCAATTCATAATGCACCAATTTGATCACAGTTGAATCTTCTGTCACATAGCGTAATAGGTAAGAAAATGAAATATTTATGAAGTCCATTAGGATAAAGCAATTTAATTTTGTGTTTGGTGCATACAACCACTTGTGTGATAAATTAAAATATATTTTGTAATTTTAAAATCCTGTCCTCAATTGATATAAGTACTAAACACTTATAAAAGCATGCATCTCTTTTTAGATCTATTGGCTATTCAACTCCTGTGAAACTTCTAAGCCGAATAAGAAGGTATTTGATTAAACTTATTTAAAAGATTTTACAAGCACTTTCATCTTATAACATGTTTTTGAAGTTTATAAAATGCTAATTTTTTTTAAAAATAAAATAAAATCTTCAAGTTTTTTGATAAAATAAGATTATAGAGTTTATAAAATATTAGTAATGGTAATTATGTAATTAATATAATTAAAATTAAGAGTATTTATTCTTAAAAATAAGTTAAGTATTCTTGCTTCTTTAAAAAGAGCTTATAAGTTCCTAACATCTTATTTTATGAGCTTATAAACTCTTTTCCAGAACAAATTATCAAACACCTATTAAAATATTCTAACAAGCTTATAAACTCACCCAAACACCATCTAAATTCCCCGTAACATGTTTATGTAGATCTTTGCTGTCTAAGCTTTGAATCCTTCGCTTTTTGACTTAGGAAAAACTCCGATACAGTACAATCAAAATCTTTGGGTCGCAAAAGAGAAAAATAATCTAAGAATTTAAAAATCAAGCTAACTATATATCTTGTCTGGATATAAACTTGGAATCTGCAGGATATGATTCCATTAATGCATATATGTTGCGTGGAGCTTGTGAAGAAATGGGAGGCGATGCTTTCAGACAAAGGGTCTCATGAGGTCGATGTGTGGCCTTACTTGGCAAACTTATCAGCTGATGTGATATCCCGAACCGCATTTGGAAGCAACTATGAAGAAGGAAAAGAGATATTCCTGCTCCAAAAAGAGCAAGCTAGACTGGTGTCCCAGTTCAGCCGGTCTTTATATATTCCTGGATCCAGGTAAAATCAGGCATCAAGAATGTATTTTTCTGTGGATGATTTGATCAATTCTGGGCTCAAATGAGTGTCACTACAAAAAGTTAGTTAGGGTATTAACTACAATTAATTTGTAGTCTAATGCTACAAACATTCATAGCTTTTTAGTTACGAAATTGACCTAGTAGATGATCTTAATAGTTAATACTCCCTACGATCAATCCATAACTAATGATTATCTTTATCTTTATATATATTAATTTTCCTACCTAGGATGCATAACTAATCTACTGCACTTCCAACGAACAAGGCTATGGATTGATAACCAACAATTTTTGTTTCTTGTTATTTAAAAAAAGAAAAAGATTACCCCCTGCTATGAAAGTTTGTAGAAATATGAAATTGATTTCATAGCAATTTTTTAGTGACGGATACCTATTCAAATGAACAGGTTTTTGCCGACGAAAGCAAACAAGAGAATGAAAGAAATTGCCAGGGAAGTGGAGGCTATTGTGAAGCGCATCGTTCAGCAAAGAGAGGAGGCAGTGAGGAGGGGAAGAGAAAAAAAGAGTAATGATTTATTGGGCATATTGCTGGAATCTAGTTATAAAGAAGAAGGGAATATTGGAAATGGGCAAGAAGTCGGAATCAGCATTCAAGATGTGATCGAGGAGTGCAAGCTGTTGTACTTTGGTGGCCAAGAGACCACATCTACTTTGCTTGTGTGGACAATGGTTATGCTAAGCATCCATCAGAATTGGCAAATGCAAGCCCGCGAAGAGGTTCTCCAGGCTTTTGGAAAGAATAGACCAGATTTTCGTGGATTGTTTCAATTGAAAAAGGTAAGGTTCTTGTATATATCATTATTTACTTTCAAGTTTGTCTGGTATTTCTATGTTGGAAGAACTTCAGTATGATTTCTTGGTATAAATAGACTTATATGTTCACATCCAAATGAGTTTCTGATGCATATAAATGCCAGGGAATGTGGATGATTACTAGTCTTTAAAGTAGTTGTTCATAAATTGTTTTATGGTGGAAAAACTTCAATGTGACTAACACCTTGATATTAATTGAATTTTATATCCACATCCAAATGAGAAAATTTGATGACTCAAAAATGTTGAGGAAGGCATATAGATTTTTAGTCCTTAGAAATAGTGGTTCATAAATTTTTCTATCTGTGCGGTGGAAAAATCATATATTGTTCGAGTGACATATTGATATGAATACACTTATATGTTCACGTTGTAATGCGTTTTTGATGAATTAAAACTCTAGGGAAGGAGGATGGACGATTAGCCCTTAAAGTAATAGTTCATAAACTGTTGAATCTCTATGGTGGAGAAACTATATTTTGACTGGCATTTTGATATTAACAGACTTTTATGCTCACATCAGAGTGAGTTTCAATGAATAAAAAGGCTAAAGAGCGCAGATAGATTTTTGGTTGTTATGATGGAAGAACTTCAGTTTGAATAATATCTCAATATTAATAGACTTTTGTGTTCATGACTAAACAAGTTTTTTATGATCATTAGCCTTTTAAGTCCTTGGGTGCACACATAAAATGTGAGATTCAACATATTGGCTCAAAATTGTTGCTGCTCCAACTTAATAAACGGCAGGTGACTGTGATTCTCCATGAAGTACTTAGACTATATTCACCTGCACCAGCACTACTCCGAACCACCCGTGAGACAGTAGAGCTAGGAGACCTAATTCTACCCCGTGGAGTGGAAATTGTATTGCCTTTCCTATTTCTTCATCACGACAAAGAAATATGGGGAGACGACGCCAACAAATTCAAACCAGAAAGATTTGCTGAAGGAGTAACAAAGGCAGCAAAGGATGGTCAATCAGCTGCATACTTTCCATTTGGCTCAGGCCCTCGAATTTGCCTTGGGCAAAACTTTGCAATGGTGGAAGCTAAGTTGGCCCTGGCCAACATTCTCCAGCACTTTTCATTTGAGCTGTCTCCTTCTTATGAGCATGCTCCTATTCTGGTGCTCACTCTGCAGCCTAAGTATGGAGCCAAAATTATGTTGAGGAAAATTTAGGAGGGAAGATTTTTTTCTGTGTATAATATCTGTGTTTTTTTCTTGTTAGTTTTAATTTGAATAAGTGTTGATTGCTTGACTTGGAAGATATTCCAAGTCCCAATCATGCGCAAAATTGTTAATTTGATGTACAAGAAGTGTATGAACAATAGCATTAATATTTGTCTTATGTTTTTTGTAATATTAAAGTATTAATTGTCTAAAAAATAATCCAATAAATTAGTTCAATGAACTATAATATTCATTTGCATAGAAAGTACTATTACGTGGTTCAATTTCAATAATTTTTTATGTTTGATGTGGTTACTTAGTTGAGGTAATATACACAATGAAATATTTGATAAACTAACGATGATCCTCAATTAAAGTAGTAATATAATTAATGCGGGTTCATGCTGATATAATTTCTTTGATTCTCATAGTAGATTTAATTAGTTGTAAAGATAGAAGTCATTTTCAATGTGAATAGATTGAATATTTTGAGCTCGAGGATTAGAGGATGCTCTCCTTAAGTGTCCAGACTCCAGATGGATTAAATATATTGTTAGATTCAGTTAGACTTAAGTAACTTATTGAGCTTGGTGTAGGCATGTCGATATCATTTATCTTTCATAATTATGAACAACATATGTCGTGTTGCCATATATGTTAAATGGCAAATGGCTCAATATTAATATTGATCTTGTAAATATTGTTACATATCTTTACATATATTTACTTTTGGACATTAAATATGTACTGTACCAAGTGTAAATTTCGGTATGGGCGACTATTTATTCCATTGATATAAATCTCATACATAAAGTGTGATATCAGAAGTTTAAATATCGAACATCTAATATATGTATATATAAATAAAGAAAATGTAAATTTCTATTTCCATTGCCATTTTCTTGGTACTTCACCCGCATTTTATTAAGAATGAATGGATTGAATTTGGATATCGTCCCGAGAAACACCGGTTGGGCGATAGTTCTTGTCACAGCCCAATCACTATGGATTTAGCATCCAAATTTGGATGCAAAAACATATCAAATTTAAATAATTTCAGCTTAATTAATATTTTTTCCTCTTTTGCTTTATGATATGTACTTTGTTATTTTAATTGAGCTGTGATCAAGGACAATTAAGGCAAATAATATTAATTATCAAAAAATAATGTTTCACCATAGGCATGTCAATGGACAAGGTATTGCCCTCTTCAAACTCACATCCTAATACCAAATACTGAGATCCTATATTTACCATACCTTACTCTACCCATAGACTCAATTAGACTAATGTCCTAAAACACCCAAATAATAGACCATAAACTAGACCCTACCCTATCAAATCCAAGACCCATTGGGTCTATAGTTGGGTCTAGTCTATTAGACCCAATTTTTGGATTGTATTTTAATTTGACTAATTTTTGTATCTTTTTTGAATTTTCGTAGTGTCAATTAAAATGCTAAAATTATCTAATATTTTAATGCTAGAGTAATTTATTAATATTGATTAATTTTTTTAGCATATTTTAAAAAAGTTAACTCAATTTTCTTAAATTAAAAAAAGAGTATGCATTTAATTTTAGTCGTTTAATTTAATTTAGTTAATTTATATATTTAATTTTTGATATATTAAACAAATAAGAACCACAAGAGTATGTATCTCTTTTTTTCTCTATTCCCTATATTATGTTTTTTTCTCTCTATTTTTCCTCCAAGATATTATTTTTTTCTTTCTTTAACTTTATTCTTTTCATTTTTTTTTTGAAATATTATTATTTCATGTAATATATTCAATCAAATATATGTAAATAGTAGAAAAAATATAATTTTATGTTATTGAAAATTTGAATATGTAGCACCAATATATAAAAATCTTTCTTTCTCCATTGTCCAAAGTTACTGAAAATAAATAAATTCAAAATAATTTTAATTTTTTATTTTATATATATTAAAATTTTAAATATACACTTCTAGTATGCCATGATTATTATTATTATAAATTTAATTTTGATATAAGTAATTTGGGTTAACTAGATAAATTTGAGTATTTGGATAATGAGTAATTTTGAGGTAGGCTTGTCAATGGATCGGATTTTAATTCGAATTCGATCCAAATTTTAGGATTTTTATCTAATTAAAATATATGATTGATTAGATTTGATTATAAATATTCGTAAACCAAAATTAATTATTTTTAATATATTTTTGAGTTTAGGTTTGACGAAAATGGTAACTAAATAAAGTTTTATTAATGAAAAAGATTAAAGTTGGGAAGGAGGAAATTGGAATATGGATATTTGATATTGGGTATTTTTTAGGTATTAGGTATTTGGGTATTGTACTATTGTCATGGACTTGGGTATAATACAATATCCATTTATTGGGTATGAATATGAGTATTATACTATTGTTATGGAATTAAATAGTGTAAAATCCTACCCATTGATAGGCCTATTTCATCACATTTTTGGCACATCCTGAAACTTCTGATGTTATTTAGGCTGGCCTGACCATAAAGCAAGTAAAGTCCATGTTTTAAGCTCCCTAAAATTTTGGGCCCAAAAGTTATAGGTCATGTGTTATTTTACTGGCACATGCTTGCTACAATGTATCAAACATAATTTTAATTATTGAAATTTTTTTATTTTCTAATAATATTCATTTACTTTATTTACTCAAAAACAAAGACAAATATATATATATAGATATTAGCGTCTTAAGACAAATAATTATTTAATAATATAAATGAAGATTTCATTTCAAGATGTTTAAATTTGAAGAAATTTATATAGTTTGATTAGGTTGTGGAGTACTGAGAGTTGCTAATTAACTCTAAATTTACAAATTATGAATTTTTAAACTACTAAAATTTAAAAATTTGAGAAAAAAAATAAGAAAATACTTTTATTAATATATTTTTAAATTAGATATATTGCAATATGATAAATAATAACCTAATCTTTTAAAATATAGTCTTTAGTGTGATTTCATTAGGTAATGTGCGGAGATCATATCAGGTTCCGAATCTAGGGATTTTTTATTGAATAAATAAGTTCAAAGTAATATATCAAAATTAATAACCAATAATTAATTAATATTATTTTAATTTGATTAAAAAATTCAAAAATTCAAAATTTGTATGGTCAAAAAACCCCATTCATATATAAATATAATAGTCTAGATCGTATAAATCACCATACTGATATTTCAAATAATTATAAAAGAATTGGAAAAAAATGGCTGTAACAATGAAGGCCTCATTAATTACTAATTAGTCAACTACAACCTATATCTTTTCCCAACAACTCCTAGTTATTTTTCTCTCATTTATTTCATTACCAAACATCTTTTAAATCTAATTTTAACTTATTTTTTATCAACTCCTATTTTCTCTCCTATATTATCTCTCCACTTTTCCAATTAACATACAACTCCGAATCTTTCTCTTCATCTATTTTGTTACTGAAATCTCTTATCCCAAAGTAATTATCAATTTGAATACTAGCTTGTCTTTTAATACTCATACCTCTTGTTCTCCTTTGTTATCTCTTCCATCCTAATTAATATTCTATTAAGCATGAAGATGATTTAGTCACCTACAAAAAATCAGAGCATCAACTATAGCGAATCCATGACTGATGTTAAAAGTTCATAGTTTTGGCTATGAAATTGTTCTAACCAAGTTTAAAACTGATACTCTTGTAGTTAACCCTCGCTACGATCAATTTGTATCTGATGATCATTCTTTCTAATAAATATATTAATTTTTCTATGGATAATATATAACTAATTTGTTATGCTTTGAATGTGTAATGATATGGATTAATCGTTCATAATTTTTGTTGATTATAATTAAGAAAAATTACAGTTGCTAAGAAAATTCGTAATTATAATTTGTAACTATAACTATGAAATTAATTTTTTAGTAGCATATGCTTAGTTTTTTTATAGTGAGTTCTTAATGCTTTTTGAGATATGATGCTTCAATTGCTTGAATTCCCTACTCCACTCCTTTTTCTATAAAGGTCTTGGTTGATAGAATCCTGAGATTCTATGGTTAGGAGGTAGATATTGTGCGAGTTAGTGAATTAAAAGGATGGGTACCCACATCTATCTCCATTGTCCGATTAGTTTCAATGGATCGGCTTAGGACTCAGTTTATTTTGGAAGCCTTTTTGAGAGCTGCTAAGGACAAAGAATCCCACCCTACTAGTAGAGATTAAAGAAACTCAACTAAATTGGAGAGGAGAGAATGACCACTCATTAAAGACTTAAAGACTTGATCAAATCCACTCATTTTAGTTAATAACAAAAACTTTCGCTGAGCCCAATTGCGTGGCCCTATGACCCTAGTTGCGACGTGGGGGCTGAAGCAACCTTGATGACACCAATCCTAACCCTAGATTGGGGGTGGGTTTGAGCTAGCGGAGGGTACTCAGATCAAATTGATGACGATCCCCTACAGACGAAGTGGATATAATCAGCAGAAGAAGTGAATATAATGGCTCAACAAAAGTCGGCCATTGATAGTTCCTTTTGTCCCTCTTGTTCCTTTTCTTATGTTCCTGGTTAATAATGGGTAGGCCTTGATAGTTGGTATTGCAAAGGGGGAGGAATACATGTAGTTGTTCACTTTCATACTCTTACTTCAACAGGCTAGAACCTTGCCCTTTTCCTTTATATGTTCTTTTTCTCCGCCCTTCAAACATATTAGCACACCAGACGCATTCACCTACTAGAGCTCCTTCCCAATCCCACTCGCCTTTAGGTGTGATTCAAAGAGGCCGAAGCTAATTTTTATTCTCTATAAATTTAATTATTTTAGTTTTAGCCATCCTGCATTAGAAAGAAGTTTTCTGAAACTAAAATGAAAGAAATTTTGTCTAAGATTGATACTGTCTCAAGAAAGAAGAAATGGATTATCTATATTCACATTCAAAAAAGAAATATTAGAAGAATTTTAGTATAAAAATTTAATTAGCAAATATGCATCTCAAAGAGTTGGAAAAATAAATTTTAAATATATATTATTAAGAAGATAAATTAAAGGGCCTCATGTTTAAGTTTGATTTTACACCATATATTTCGATTATATATTTACGAAGTGTCCATAGAATATCAATATCAAATATAGATAAAAATATTGACATGTCTTATTTTTATCGACGCGTGCACTGCACTGAAGACCATGTCCTAAAAATATCTTTATATCAAGAATTTGATTATAAAATGGCAACCAAATTACGTGTTAAAATTCCTCTTTTATTGCCCTCTTTTTTTTCTTTTTTTTATAATTAAAGTTAAACTTCATTAAAGCAAGAAATGAGAACATAATAACCACCATTACAAAGGGCGTCCACGGGAAAACAGTCAACTCCAACTAGATTTCAGAGGTCATTTGGCAACAGTATGAGCTGTGCTCTTAAAAGCTTCGTGAATCCTCTAATTCTCCAGCGACGTCATTTCATCCAAAGCTGTGTTGCCTCTCACCTTACTACATCATAACCTACATATTGTAAAAAGACCAAATAATAAAATTGAGAAATAACAGTAAAGTAATTTGATGAAATTGATAATAAGATTTAATGTGGTTCGACGATATGCCTAATCCACCTGACAAATATATGAATTTTATTGGTTCCAAAATAAAAATGTCAAGTACAATTTAAATCCCACAAATCAAACCACCACGTTCTAAACTCTGTTCTAAGATAATATTTATAAAACAGTTTACACTCAATTTTTTAGAGTTTCTTCTCCTCAACCAGGAAGAAATCGATGTTTAAATACCCCAACAAAATAGCCAAATGGGCCATGGGCCTGCGGTACCATACTTCCTCTTTTCATCAATTGAAACTTAAATTTTAAAGCATAATCAACATTACAAAAGCAATTTTGCCCTCATGGAGGCAAGGATTGCTCAAGCTACAATCTACCTATATTTCTTTGTCGTTATTATTATTACTATTGTTATTATTATTTTCCTCTTTTTCCATCTTCTCTATTTTAGAACTTTCTCTTATAGTCACATTCCTTTGCATGCAGATTGGATACTCTTTTTCATTATGTGTTTCATTTTCTATTTAATATCGATAGTTGTCTATTCCCGCACTCTAAAGTTAGGTAGACAGCTGTATATCAGCATCACCGTCTGACTGTAGCTATTTGTCTAATGCAAGAAAGATTTATACAGAAGTAGCACTGAGACATTAATATTAAACATTGACAAGGACAAGCTTGTCTACTTCCGATGTTTACTGCGATGCTTTGATGGTGATAATACGTAGGTAGTTCGCTAAGCACATTAGGTCATTTTCTCATAACGAGATAAAATTACAGGAAAAAAAAAAAATACTGACAAGATTTTTGGTGATAAATGTGAATATATTAATTAATAATATATATAATTAAATGATAAGACTTGTATTTGTTGCAATAATGCCTAAAGTTGAATGATCATGATTAAAATTATTTTTAAACTAACATCTAGATATACTATTAATAAAGCATCAGTCCTCTTTTGTTATATTTTTAATATATTTTCTTTATTTTTATCTTCTAATCCTCATAATTACATTTTATGTTATATATATTATTTAAAATCCCATCCACTCTTTAACATATTATTACCATTTTACCATAACTTTTTTTTGTTTATGTAAAAATTAAATGAATATATTATGAATTATTAAAAATTAGTATTATATAAAATATAAGTAAATATTTTTAATCATTTTATGCTATAATTAAAAATTTTAGTACATGCATGTGTAGGGTGCGGCGGATTTGCTAGTTGCGGATAATTTGTGAAGTATGAATAATTAATGACAATGAAATTTTATAAAAGTCAGTAATGATAGATTTGACATATAGATAATTGTAAAAACTATTATTGTAACAAAATAAAATTTATTATTACTTAATTAATACTGCTACTAACCGTAGTTACATATTTATTACTTTACAATTTGTCAGTGTCTTTTTCGCCTTGAAACATGAACTTTGAGTCATTAAAACAGCCTTATTTGTCTACAAACTTCCAAAATATTTTTTAATACTCAAAATTTAAACAAATAAATCATCATATTTCCCAATTTCACTTTTCAAAACACATAAAATAATTTCCAAAATGCCCTTAAAAATTCACCCTAAAATCCATTCTCCAATACCCTGCCCTAAATTCATCATTACAAATATATAAATACACCAATGACACAATATATATATGTATGTATAAATAATATCAAAATATCTATTTTACCCCCAATAACCCAACAAAAAAGTGACTGATGTGATATTTACAGTAAAATTTATCCCTACTCAAAACACTACTAAACAAATAATTTTCTTTCAAAATATTTTCCACCTATCAACCAAAACAAAAACAAACAACACCACATTGTCCAACCCCACTTCCCAAAAATCATTCTCCCAAAAAATTTCCACAAAACACCCCAAAGATAAAAATGAAAACTATCACTTTCTCCCTATTTTCACTCAAAGTATTTCTATTTTCATTTTTCAAATCTTTTTAAACCTACTATATCATCATATTATCACATCAATCAAATTTAAATTTAATTTGACGTAAAATACCCACTATCATTTTAAAATTAATAAAATATATTTAAAAAAATAAGTTTTTTAAATATAAAAAAATATAAACATGTATCTTTTCAACCGTATATCTATTTTAATCATTACTTTCTAACAATTCATTCAAACACATTTTCGATTTTATTTTTATTTCAAAATTATAATTATCTTTTTAACTTTTAGAAATAATTAACAATAGAAATGGTCCTAGAAATAAATTCAAACCACTTTAAACAAACGGGGTCCACATTTCTGACAAAAAATTATCAAAACTTGAAATTGAGGTCACCATTCTCTGAACCAAAAAATCTACCCAAAAACATGATAAACCGGTCCACTTTAAATCCTGCCTCTCTGAGAGCTATATAACGCCATACCTGGCTAGGCAGATGACTCACATCAACTTAAACCCATAAAATAATAAGAAATACATGGAGTCCTTGGATCTTTACTTAGCTGCTGCCGTAATTCTGTACTTTTGCCTATGGCCAGTACTGAACTATTTGTGGTTAAGGCCGAGACGACTGGAGCGATGGCTGAGCGCACAAGGGTTCAAGGGCAACCCATACAGGCTGTGGTATGGAGATATGAAAGACATTGCCGGGATGATAGCAGACGTGCAGTCGAAGCCTATAAATGTAGACGATGATATTGATCCATATGTTTTGCCCTTTCACCACCACATTGTCCAAAAATATGGTACATTATGAAATGAGTATTCCCCTGTTTCAATATTAATATATATTTAGATGTTTATTTCAAAATAATTGTTAGTAGTTAGTAGTGCCATCATAAATATTTTATTTAATTAGAATAATTATTGTATAGTAGGTGGTTGTGTTAGAAGTACTTATAACATAATTTAAGCCTTAAATTTCTATAGTTAAAATATTATGTGTTTTGGTTGCTCCAAAAATTGGAAAAAGAATTCAATTTGATAATATGCAACTAATTCTTCTTGTGGTTTTGGTAAATCAAAAGGTATGTATGAACTAAATTTTCATTGAATTTTATTTTTCTATTAGAAGAGACTTGCACGTGTCCTGCAAAACCTCCCGTGATACTCTATCGGTATGAAAAATTCTTAGTATAGATTGAGCTTTTTTAAATGACCTTATATATAAACCAGCTCTAATAGCATATAAGATTATTTTGGAACTTATAAAATATTAGAGCATATTTTAAAAACTTCTAAATTGTTTGGATAAGATAAAATTTTGAAACTTATAAAATATTGGTAATGACAAATTTATAATTAATATAGTTAAATTTTTAAAGGAGCTTTTTAAAAATAAGTTAGAAATGCATAACTATTTTTGTCAAAAAATTTACCAAACATTTTATGTACTTTTAAACATCTTATAAGATGTTTTGATGAGATTATAAAATAACCCAAATGACGAGCTGTACAAAAGGTTGAGCATTGAAAAGTTAGCAATATTACAAATGAATCGAGCTAAAAAAGATTTTTAGTTTGTTGATACATATCGCAACAATATTGAACTATCAAGACACCCGTTGCAATAGCTAATCAAGGGCTATAAATTTCAATTATTTGAAATTACATATTGTCGATAATATTATCATCATGAATTCATGATTAATGCTTAGTTATTATTATTTTTTGTTTTTTGGAATTGTTGAGTTATTGAAATATTATTCCAAGAAAGCCTTGATTTCAAACAACTAGCTTGGGAATTCCTATAATTGCAGGTAAAAGATCTTTCATTTGGAATGGGCCCAATCCAAGAATTTTCATAATGGACCCTGCTTTGATTAGGGAGGTTTTGCAAAAGCATCAAGTATTTGAAAAGCTATATACAAACCCATTGAACCGGCTGCTTGTTACTGGCCTTCTGGGCAGTGAGGGAGAGGAATGGACTAAGAAAAGAAGGATTGTTAAAACAGCTTTCACTGTTGACAAGCTCAAGGTAAAATTAATTTAATCTTCAGCCCGTTCGAGTTGATCCGTTAGATTTTTTATTTCAATTGATATTTTATATTCTATTTTATAACAGATAAATGCAAAGTATACAAAATATCTTTTTAAATAAATGCTTGTGGATCACATATTCTTGGCATAGATTATATGATTAAGATGAAACGTAAATTAGAACAAATCCAAAATAATGCACCATACAAGTAAAAGAAAAAGAAAAAGGAATAAAATATCATATTTAGATTCAAAACCTATCTATTGGTATCTTGTTTGGAATTTGGGATATGGGCATGGAAATTGCAGGATATGATTCCTTTAATGCATATATGTTGTGTGGAGCTTGTGGAGAAATGGGAGACGATGTTTTCAGACAAAGAATCTCATGAAGTCGATGTCTGGCCTTACTTTCAAAACTTTACAGGAGATGTAATATCCCGAACTGCATTTGGGAGCAACTATGAACAAGGAAAAAATATATTCCAGCTCCAAAAAGAACAAGCTAAAATCGTGTCTCAGCTAAGTTGATCCCTATATATTTCAGGATTGAGGTAAAACTACGCATCCTTACACTACAAAAAGCTAATATATCAAATACGATCATGAATCCGTAGCTGATGTTGAAAATTCGTGACATAGTCAAATTCGAAGTAGATGCTCTTATAACCAATTCGTAGTTTATTATTATTATTATTATTATTATTATTATTATTATTATTATTATTATTAATTTTCTAAGGATAACAAGTTGGTAATCTATTGTGTTTCTAGCAAACAACACTACAAATTAATAACTAATAATTTTTTGTTGCTTGTTGTTTAAAGAATTTATGTTTGCAACGAAAAATTTTAGCTATAATTTGTAGTTAGTTTACGAAATTAATTCTATAACAATTTTTCTATAATTTTTTGGTAGTGTTAACGTATTTGGTAATGGATGATTTGATAAATTTTTGGCTCAATGAGCTATAAAAAATAACAGGTTTTTGCCGACGAAAACAAACAAGAGAGTGAAGGAAATCGACAGGGAAGTGGAGGGTATTGTGAGGGGCATCGTCAAGAAAAGAGAAGAGGCAACGAGAAAGGTAGGAGAGAACAAGAGCAATGATTTATTGGGAATACTTCTGGAGTACAATTCCAGAGAAGAAGAGAGTGGAAATGGATTGACCATTGAGGAGGTGATTGAAGAGTGCAAGCTGTTCTATTTTGCTGGCCAAGAGACTACATCGACTCTGCTTGTGTGGACAATGGTTATGCTAAGCGTCCATCAGAATTGGCAAGTGCAAGCCCGAGAAGAGGTTCTCCAGGCTTTTGGGAAAAGCAAACCAGATTTTGATGGATTGTTTCAATTGGAAAAGGTAAGGCTCTTTCATCATTATTTACTTCAAAATGTCTTCTGGTACGACCACCAATGCAAGGAAGTCATGGGCTTGAACATATAATTAGAATTGAACCCTAAACTATAGGCTCTCCAATCCCAGGTTAAATCCTCTATTCCATCTCCTATTTTATTTTATGAAAATATGACAATTGTATTAAATATTTTCTTATAAAAATAATTAATTGATAATTAAATACACTTGACATAAATACAACAGGTTGGAATAGGAGATGGAATAGAGAATGAAATAGATTATCCAAAATGCTCCAATCCCGTTTTCTTTGGTGAGTTTTAGCCAATTAGAGCATAGGACAAGGAACGAGAGCCACTCTTAATGCAACCCCAGGAGGGAAGTCCTCCCAGGCACCCCCTTCGCATTCTGACCATACATAGAACTCCTCACTACCATAAAACTAGGTATTTGTTATGGAAGAATTGCTAGGAAATTAATTCCGTAGCTGTAGCTATATATTATATAGCTATAAACTTTCATAGCAAATGCAATTTTATAACAACAAGCAACAAAAGTATTAGGTATCAATCCGTAGCCTTGTTCATTAGAATAGAATATATTAGTTATGTATTGTTTGCAGAAAATTAATATATATTAAAAAAGAAGAATTATCAACTATAAAATGGTTGTTAAGAGGATTAGTTATGAGAATATCTACTTTAAATTTAACATAGTTCTACTCAATTAAAGCTCTCAGGTCCTTAGCTTTCTGTCTCTATCCTCCCAACCTGGAAAAATTCTTTAGGAAACACATCATTTTGAAACTCAAAGATCTTAGGCCACCTTTACAAGTAAACTTACAACTGTAGTAGCTCACAAATAAATCATTTGGTGGAAAGAGTTCAGTGTTTGATTGACATCTTGATATGATTGCAAAGACAAATTTGGACGATAACTCTGGCTCAATTCGAACAATATTAATACACTTACCTTTACGTTGAAATGAGTAATTGATGATAAAAAAACCCCAGAGAATGCAGATAGATTATTAGTCCTTAAATACATCAATGAACACATAAAATGTGAAATTCAAACATATTGGCTCAACATTGCTACCACTTCAAATTTAATGTCTTGATAAACTGCAGCTGCATTTGATACTCCACGAAGTACTCAGACTATATTCATCGGCACCTTTGATGATACGAACCAACCGTGAGAAGACAAAGCTTGGAGACCTAACTCTACCCCGCGGGTCGCAACTTGTAATGCCGTTGCTATTTGTTCATCACGACAAAGAAATATGGGGAGACGATGTCAAAGAATTCAAACCAGAAAGATTTGCTCAAGGAGTAGCAAAGGCAACAAAGGATGGTCAACCCGCTGCATACTTTGCATTTAGCTTGGGCCCTCGAATTTGCATAGGGCAATCTTTTGCACTTGTGGAAGCTAAGTTGGCCATGGCCATCATTCTCCAGCACTTCTCATTTGAGCTGTCTCCTTCTTATGAGCATGCTCCTATTCAGGTGCTTACTTTGCAGCCTAAATATGGAGCCAAAATTATGTTGAGGAAAATTTAGGAGGAATGACTTTTTGTGTGTGTAATATGTGTGTGTGTTTTGTTATTTGGTTTACTTTGGATTAGTATTTTGAATACTTTACTTGGAATATCTATTTCTACATCTATGCAATAAGTGTATGAACAATAACCAATTCTATTAAAATAGCGGACCTTTGAGTACATATGGAGGTATCTAGACAAATCGTATTCACACAATCGCAAAATATATGGGATCATTTTAAAAATTATCTTCATATAAAAAAAAACATGAGCAATTTTAGTTCTTTAGGAGTCATTTTACCATTATTTACGAGCTACTTTAACATATGCCTCGATGCTTAATTCATATTTTTTAAAATATAAATGAATTTATAATAGATGTGATGAGGATGATACTTCGTGGGTCTTTGTAATCCTGAGTTCGAATATGAAATCCTAAAAATCACAAATTCTATTAAGGTTGCTAGGACATATCTTAGTAATAACCCTTCAATGCTTAAGTTAGTAAACTGAGTTTATAAATATGGTTGAGATACTAAAATAGAAAGAATATAGTGTGTACATAATTTATAAATTGCAATCATCTGACTATTTATAGTAATAGATTGTATAGATAAATGATTTTTAGGCTTAATATAGGTTATTCATGAACAAAGTGATCCAAGGATAAGATTTCAATATCCCATTAAGTAGGATTAGCCCTTCAAAATCATTTGTAACCCATATAAGACTTTGGACTAATTTAAAATGTTATATTTGAATTCAGTGGCCCAGTAGAAAATTTCTGATAAGGCCCACATCAAATGGATATATTATACAGCTATATATTGAATCAAAATCCATACTTTAAAAAGGTGCAATATATTTGAGTGACCATTCTTTAATAGCAAGTATAAGCATCAAACCAATCCTATCAAATAATTCAAACCATGAGATAGTACAGAAAAAATGGGCGATGGGCCTCAACTTTGCCACTTAAGCGTAGTTAAGTGAATTGAAGTTTACTGCAACATTTGTCTTAGCAGTGATTGATAAGATCCTTATTTAAAACGATTATTCTCGTGACAATATTTTCAATTAGGGCATGTCTATGTAAGAGATGAAGATTCTAACTAGAATTTGTTGGTGTAATTTTTCTACGTATATTTTGAGTTTCTTGATGAGATTATAGTTAATTAGCATTTTATGGACACATACACATCAAGATCGTTAAATCCAACCAAATACAATAGGACCTTTGAGGAAAAAATTAATAAAATTTAGGTGTCCTTATTGAAGACAATATTGAAAAAGACCAAAGAAGTACCATCGACTTATTATTCCCATCAATTCATACTGAAACCTAGTTAATGAGTAAATCGATCAATAACTCCTAGACCTCCATTGAACGAGTTGATTGATGTAGTTATGAGTTTTTTATTCGACTTTGATAGTCTATGTTGGTTCAAAATTTTGAATGCCCCCTAATATTAGAAGCATATATAGATTAAAGATTCAAATGAAAAAAAGGATAGAAAGATCCTTCACATGGAAATAAATAAGAAATATTCTATCCATCTATGAATATAGGCATGGTTTAAAAAATTGGATCAGATCAGTGGTCGAACCGATCCGATTTTCTCATAAAATCAGAAAATTAGAAGGAAAAAAAATTTCTTATTTTTGTTAAAACAGTTCAGACCAGCTGTTAGACCGTTTGAACTGGTGAACCGCTCACAATTCAATTGAACTGGAGCAGTTTTTTTCCCTTTAATTTTTAATAAAATTAATTTTTTTTTTTTCTAAGTACAAAGTTTTAAGGCTAATGTACACCTTCATATCATATTTAAACTTTAGATTTGAGATATTTAAATTAAGATGATCATTTATAACATGAATTGTGAAATTTGGATTATGAAGTTAGACAATATATTCATTTAAGCTCTTTATGTTCTATATTTTGGCATTTTATTAATTTTTAAATAATAATAATAATCATAATAATAATAATAATAATAATAATATATTACGTAATTATGACGTCACGGTTTAATTGGGTTCAATTACGGTCCGACCAATGGTTGAACTAGTGAATTGGGAACCGGTAAGTTTTCCGGTTTAATGAACGTCCGATTTTTCGAACACTGAATATAGGTATGCCATGTTGTCTTGTATAGTTACTTGGATATAATAATGTATTCGAATTAATGAATTGATCTTCTGTAGTTTAGGTCCATAATGCATAAATGGCCTGATACGAAATTGTAAAAATATTTAATAAAAAATCCAACTCAAGACTGTGACATAATAACCAACAGTATTGAGCCCACTTTCATATTCCATTGAAAATGTAATCTTACCCCTTAAGTACTAATTTTATCAAGATTATTGCTATTTGTGAATGCATATGGAAGTTTTATATCTTAAAGTATTTTATTAAACATAATTAGTTAATGAATAATTAATTAACACAACTTTCTTCATCTTTTCAAATAATGATTCGTGTATTCATCATATCAAATAAACTAAACATGATTCAAAGGAATTATTTGATCCATATTTATGGTGATGTGTAGATGAGGAAGATTGACGCATACTAAGTGAGTAAGTGATGCAAACCCCACTCAAAGCTAGCTAGGTACCTCATTGAGCTAGTAATTATTCCTCCAAATATAACATAAAGATAGTTCACATCCTACAAAAAGTTTTCACAATCATTAATAGGAAGATTTTAATTTCGAAAGGCCAAACAATTTCTCTAGGACTGCATCATTAGCAAATATTATTAGTGTGCATATAACTGAGCAACCACCCTCCTTCTACATCACATAATGTGTGGTTTAATATGCTTGTGGTAGTTATTTTTCCCTTATTTAAATGAGTTTGGATCTTTATCAACTTTAATAATATTTGTTGATTATAAATACATTACTAATTATTTAAAATGTGATTAAAAATTATTATAACTATTGATTGACATTCATAACTGTTGTAAATCGGGTCAGGTCTTAGACCCTTTCCTCAATAGACATCCATATTTGAGTGGATCTTATCTATATCTAGAAGGAATCACAGTTCTTATTGGATTAGAACTCTTCTTGTGAAGAGATATGGATAGATAATACACATCCATATCCAAGAGAATAACTCTCTCTCGTGTGGGATAGTAATCATCTATATCTAGGAGGATAATTCTCCCTTGTGTAGGACAAGCATTATTTGTATCTCCATGGACTCCCAGTTGGATTGAACTCTTGGAAAACTCGCCTATAAATAAGCTCTCTTCTTGAGAGTTTTACACACAACTTGCGTATTCACTTTCTCCATATACTCTCTCTATATTCTTCTCTCTCAATCTTTCTTGGAGTATCACCAAATTGTTGCCAAGGGTTTAAGGTATGTAAATTTGTGGAAGCTCTGGTAGCAATCCCACGAGACAAGTAGAGATTAAGAAAGCCGCTCGAGAATAAGGAACGTGGAGTCTATACTTGGGAGATGATCGAATCAAAAAACTTGGAGTCTATGTGCAGTCAAAGGCTTGTAGGCGAGTTTTGATCAAGGATGGTATTTGTGAAACTTCCGCTTATTAAAAGGTAACATTGAACTATATGTTTTGTTCTATATGGATCAAATAGTTGTTTATGTGCAATTATTTCCAATAGTGGTATCAGAACCAATAGGACTCGTTCTCACCTATTGATTTGATCAAATTCCATAAAATTATTTTATGCTTAAATTTATAATTTTTGAAAGCATGAAATTTTGGCATGAATTTTTTTACCATATGTAAATCTTAGCATGTGTATCATGTGATTAAATTTCGGTGATAAATAGATAGGTAATTTGAGAGAAAAATAGAATCTAAGATTGAGATTTGTTTTCTTAAATTAAAAATTTTGAACCTAGATTCTTATTTTTTTTTTTTGCAAGTTGTTTAGATAATCTTATAGAGCATTGAAAGAGGTTTGAAACAATATATTACTTATCAAAAACAAATTTGAAATGAGATAGATATGATTTTTTTCAAGTTTTAGCCTAAGAATTGAATTCTTGGCAAAAATTCTTTTGGCTAAAATATAATCTGCTTTGTGATGATTATTATAATGTTTATATCATATTGTAGAATGTGACAAATTGTGCAAATCCCATAGCGATATGGATAATTCTCCAAAGGAAGTTAAAAGAGTATTTGTAAGTGGACACCATGGCTCGCAAAATGCTTTGATAATCTCATAATTTCTATCATATGTGAATAATGAAACATACACTGGATCATATACTTGTGCGACAATCAGCTTGTGCTTGCATCAGCTAAGGACATCTTCAGTCCACTCCCAGTATCCTTTGATGTAATGGAATTCACCATCAAATTGAAGAGTTTCTCCCCACTTGGCTTTGTCCTCAATAATGTTGCGACCCAATGTTGGCAAAAGAATTGATTCATTTGATTATTGATGACGAATTAGTTCGTTTGGAGGACAATGATGAGTTGCCCTTAAAGCCCATACCTTGGAAGTTTTGATCTCCTAGGACCACTCCTTGGTATGAAGAGAGTTAGTCAGTCTTGGCCGCTTTGTTGCATATCTACCAATAAGGGGATTATAAGTAGTCAAAAGTGTGTCTTTCTCCATAGGTTGATTCTCTTCATCAAAGATAATTAAATGTTGTACTCCAGCGCCAGTTGAAACATCCTTGAAGTAAACCATGATGCAATCTGCAAGGATATGAGAAAAGTTAATTAAGTCGTTGAAAAGAAGAAAAAAAGAAGATGTTCTAAAAAGATAGATATTCATAAAGAAATCAAGTAATGGTATAAAACATCCCTTAGTTTGATCACTTACTTGAAGTACGCTCATTAATTGATACTTTGATGAAACTCATGTTTTGTTGATAATGGATACTAAAGAATGATAGAACAATCTTCCTTCAATTGCAACAATTGATCCTGAGGTGAATGAAATTGATGGTTTATATGAGATTTGTGAAATTCTTTTTGTGAAACAATTGGTATGCGGGGATAAAGAAAGGAATGAATAATTGAATGAAGAAGTGAATAAACCCACAAATTCTCAACTCAAGTTTTCAAGAGCTTTTCCAAACAATCAGTTTGATGGAATTAATCTAATGGAATGTTCTTTTTATAGTATGCTTTGCAAGAGTTTTACTTCGAATAAAATTAGGTATGAAATCCAAGTTCATGTTAACCTGATATCGTGAAGCCAGAGTGTTGATTTCGAACGGATAATCAAGAATCCAACTCGCACGGTTGAGGTCAGAATCATACGGAAAGTGGGACTTTGAGTTAGACTCAAATAATCTCCAATTTGCATAAAGAAGAAGTCAGCCGCATAAGGTTGTTTCTAGAGTCCAATTTACTTTAAAAGTCTTCTGTGTTGCTCCCAGTGGCGGCAAATTTTGATGGCAATGGCTTAATGTCATGTGGCTCCCTTGGACTATTCTTATAATGTTTGGCAATCTTGAATCTCTTGGCCACCAAAATAGTCAAGGGAAAATTGACAAATGACAATTGAGAATTTGGATTGTGCATGCGGGCTCATATGTTACCCAAAAAAAGAAAAAAAAGGTGAAACAAAGCTTGCTGCCATGGATTTTGCTTTAATATGAAGAAGTAATTTTGGGCCTTTCATGTGAATTTTAATATGGGCTTTTGTTTGGCCCACATATGTCATTGAATATATATACATATATATATATAATATGTTATCAAATACTTCAAGTCTCGGTTCTCTTTTGGGATTGATTTGCACCCTTTCGTCAAGCCTTGAAGTGGGGGCATTTGTAAGCATATTAAAATTTTGACCAATTGAGAAGTGACATGTGTAAAATAATATATTAATTATTAATTTAAAATTTTCTATTTATATTTTGGGATTTATTAAATTTAATTCCTAAAAAGTAACTAGTTAATTTTAATTAATAATTTAGTATTTATTTTTACCCAAGTCAAATACTAACAAGTGTCAAAGATGGAGTGTCTGCATATATGGACCAATCAAATTAAAGATATTTGATATTGATATTATCTTTTGATGTTTGATATTATCAAATCAAATATATCTGATATTATCTCTTGATATTTGATAATATCTTATCAAAGAGATAACCTTTGAAGGAGTTCAAGTCAATCAGAAGTCTTTTCCATCAAACACCTATATAAAGGGGTGATTCCAGCTCATTTGACACAAGACAAATTCCAGCAGACGAGAGAAACTTTGAAGGAGTTCAACAATTCTCTCAAGTAAATTCAAGGAAATCCACGACATTCAAGACATTTTTCGCGGAATTCATATATTTCTGGCGTTTGATTCAAGATTAAGGTGCGAAGCCCTCGAATTGGCGTTTATTTTATTCAAGGAGATCCACGATGTTCAAAGCGTTTTTCTGGAATTTATATATTTCTAGCGTTTGATTTAAGATTAAGGTGCGAAGCCCTCGAATTTGCGTTAATTTTATTCAAGGAGATCCACGATGTTCAAGGTGTTCTTTGTGGAATTTATATATTTCTGGCGTTTGATTCGAGATTATGGTGCGAAGCCCTCAAATTGGCATTATTGTTATTCAAATAAAATTTAAAGGAGATCCACGGCGTTTAAGACATTTTTTGCGGAGCTCGTTAAATTCAAGATTATATTTGGAAAGGCAGAATAAGAGAATTAGATTAGATATAGAATCCACAGTTGATTAATTGATTTTGATTTTAATTTTATTTGTACAATTTTTCTTGTGTTGTAATTTTAATTTTTACAGACAAGAAATTTGTTTTTACAGTTAGTACAACCAGTTAGTACAACCCCTTTTTCACAAATCAAAAGCACTAAGTTTGTCAAAGCTAATTGGAAGGGTAGAGAATTAAGTAGGGCATGCACATGGAGGTTCAATGTACTAATAGGAAGCAAGAATATCATGTCTAAATAGCTTGGACAAATATTTAAAGGAAAATAGTGGTGCAAGTTAAGATGTGACTCCAAACACTTTGTAGCTAAATGAGCTTGTGAAAATTGAGGGGTCAAATATTTCTAGTTAAGCTAGATTTATGGCGCAAATTGATCTTACCTCATTTGAGGAGATATAATTCTTGGTTATAGCCCATATCATGAAAATATGTGTCTCAAAATTGATTCTTCAATTTCTATAAGATGGTTGCAAGCCAAAATATATGGTATGCACAGAAAGGAATTGACAAGGTATGTTCTCACAAGGTGATGTTGCAAATTGGGACGGGTCTTGGATCTTTAACCCCAATAGACATACATATTTGAATAGATCTTATCTACATCTAGAAGGAATTACAATTCTTGTTGGATTAGAACTCTTCCTTGTGAAGAAATGTGGATAGATAATATACATCCATATCCAGGAGGATAACTCTCCCTTGTGTGGGATACTAATTATCTATATCTAGAAGGATAATTCTCCCTTGTATGGGGTAAGCATTATCCACATCTCCATTAACTCCTAGTTGAATTGGACTCTTGGAAGACTCGCACATAAATAGGCCCTTTTCCTAAGAGTTTTACACACAATTTGAGTATTCATTCTCTCCATATGCTCTCTATATATTCTTCTCTCTCAATCTTTCTTTGAGTATCACCAAATTGTCTCCAAGGATTTAAGGTGTGTAAGTTTGTGGAAGTTCTGGTAGCAATCCTATGAGACGAGTAGAGATTAAGAAAGCTGCTCGAGATTAAAGAACGTGAAGCCTATACTTTGGGAGATGATCGAATCAAGAAACTTGAAGTCTATGTGCAATCAGAGGCTTGTAGGCGAACTTCGATCAAGGATAGTATTTGCTAAACTTTCGCTGATTAAAAGGTAATGGATCAAATAATTGTTTATGTGCAATTGTTTCCAACAATAATCATGATAAACAATTTAATTAAAAGATGATCGGACATCAAAAACCTTATAAACGTAGAACCTTGAATTTGATTTTATTAGATAGATGACTACTTCATAAATTTTACATTACTTTTTTAATAAAATGATCAAATAAATATGACTACATTAACTTATAAATTTCCAGCACCAGAAGCAAAGTGCTGGGACAATTGGCTTCCTCCTTTGCACTTCAATTCTCCGACAACTACAATAATAGAAAAAATGGATAAATTCACAAAATTAAGAACTAGTGAAGTTCTTCTGAGAATTTATCCCATGAATATAAGGAAATAAAGCTGGACAAGGAAATAAAAAGAAAGTAAAATTAATTTTCCAAAATTAAATATTACCTATTGTTTCTCGTTTTTCACCATGACGAATTTGTTGAATTTAGATATCATGTCTGGTGATATACGGAATGGACGAAAGTTTTTGTCAAGTAAAACCAGAGTTGCTTTACCCTTCAGAATGGGCTAGGGTGGAAAAAAAAATATCAGTAATTGATGATAATCTAATAATTTATTTATTATAATTAATTGTTATTAATTTGTTGGAAGTCTGAACTAGTTATTATCCCATGCCATGTGGGAACAATATTCTTTTACAATATTAAGTATTAGAATAAATTATGAAAATAATTGAATTAAGTGACGGTCATTTTTATTTCACAGTCTAATTAATTTTCGTTAATTTTACAATGACATGAATCATGTATAAATTGGTATTATTCAGACTCATGATAAATGGAATGGTGATAAGTATTCAATGACAACATATAAAGATGTCTTGAGTGATTTTATAGATATATATCACTAATTGTCTATAATGATAACTTAGAAATAATAGTTGTTTTAAGCATTTTGTAACAACTTAAATATTATTGGCTTTATTTAATATGTAAAAATTATCATTAATGTGATAAACCAAAAATTATTGTCACTTAATATACATAATCAATGATAATTTTAATATTCCCATTTGATATATTATTAGAAAACTAATAAACAAGTTTAGTATTCAAGTGCAAAAAAAAAAAAATCTTTCACCATCTTTTTAAAGAAATCTACGATATGTCAGAAGGAAAAAGATGTGAAGAAAGTAACAAACCTCTTGATTTGGTAGCTTGAAGATGAGGCTTTCAAAGAACAACCTAGTACCAGAATAGTCATGTAACCTAGTCTTCACTAAAAATCTGTCTTTCCTCTATTAACAACAAAAATAAAAGATTAGCAATAACACACAAACACACACACGCACGCACGCACGCATATATATGTATATATTCATCTAAAATGCCAATTCTTCACATTTTCTGAAATTTCACATCTAAATGAGAAATTTTTCATACCCTTAAAGGGGCAACAAATTTGAAACACATTTCTGACAGAGCTAATGTTACATCAGCATCAAAATCGAATATCACATCAATGAGTTTGTGTCCACCTGTCAATAGTCAGACACTATATTAAAACACATGAACAAAATCAAACTAATCTAATGAATTAGCATAAGTTCATGTAATATTTTATGTTACTTTTAGAATATGTTATATAATTAATGCAACATGTATCGTTTTTTTAATATAATCCTACACATTATTGATGTACATTATTCTTTCAGTACACTATAATTTTTATTCATTTCTATAAAAATAGCACGCAAAATATTGGGATCTAATTCATACGCGAGTTGAAGAAATCTTACCATATTCAATATAATTGAAATAAACAGAATTATTTACAACTCCATATTGATCCAGTTCATATTCCCGAACTTGTAGCTCCATTTCATGAAACCAGCTCATCCTGCCAAACAACAAAGATAGCAAATATGGAGTATCTCAAATTGCATTTAGATTAACCATATATAAAAATATATGAGAATGTGTGAATATATTTTCACATATACAACCCAAATGTTTAGAGATGTTACATGTCATGTCACAGACTGTATGAATTGCAAATCTTTGCAGTGAAAATGTTTAAGAGAACACAAAACATGTACTCAAGAAAAAGATAAATTAGTGACAAAATAGTTGGCGATAATAGAAAAATTGTCACTAATATATTTTATACATATGTGTGTGTGTGTGTGTGTGTGTGTTAAGTGACAAAAGATTTTATTTTGTCATTTGTCACTTTAATAATTTTTACGGACTAAATAATGACAAGAATAAGTTGTCTCCATTGACAATTAGTAGCACATCTATAATAACATAGTAACAATGAAAATTTTGTCACAAATTATAGTGATAAATTTTATTGCCACTGTTGCCACCTAGGTGTGTCACTGATTGTTAATAGCAACAACTTAAAACATTAGTTTCTATTACTAATAAGTCAATTGTGACAAAAAAAAAAACTATTGCCGCTTAAAAAATATTACTAGTGATAAAATAAGAGTCATTGTCACTTAATACATGCTATTACATTATCACTTATTATTTTGTCACTAATATTATTATTTATTTTTTTTGTAGTGAACACGCACTTAATATCCTTACTTGCGAAAAGTACTTACATTGTGTAGAATTATGATTTAGTAACTTTGTATGCATAAAACTAAAAAGAACAAATCTTAAGAATGTAATATATATAATCAAACATTCCATTTAGAATATAATTAAAAAAAAATCCTAATTATTTTACTCTACATAAATGAAGAGAAACGTAGTACCCTTTGCCTCCTACAGTTTTATCAAAAGTTAGAGAACAACAGCTCCTAAATTGTCGCGGCGGCCGCTGGCGGGGGATGACGGGAAAGCTGCAAGGAGACAGAGCAGAAGTGGCGAGTGACATTGGTGTGGTCATGTGAGTTAAGGGGCAATGCAACATTTCTCTCAATTGGATTTGAACTAAGATGAAGAAGGTTTTGATTAATGAGGGGGTGGGATATATTTATATAGCCGCCTGAGAACTTTTTTTTTGCTTCTTTTTCCTACCTAAATTTTCCCCAGGATGAGAAATTTGAGACGTCATAGCTCCATAGCCCAAAAATTTTTTAATGTAGAACACCAAAAAACTAGGTGATCCGTACATCCTATGACATCTCAACTCAATCGTCATTACTTTAAATAATAAAGTTATTAATGTTGAAAATACTTTTGATCGTAGCTCGTAAATCAATCACCTTTGTTATTAAGTGATTTTAATTTGATTGACACTTTAAAAAGATATTTACAAGTTTAGATTCATGGATTAACTTAAAATTTAGAAAGAATTTTTGCATTTTTTAAATTCATTAATTTTAAATGTTATTGCATGAAAAATAAAAGACATTTAAGCTTTGTCTTAATTTATGGCAAAGTTGGGATCTGAAAATTCTAGAGGATTGAATCTGACACCAATCATGCAAATGGAGATAATTGCATTTTTCATCCTGTAACTTTGTTCACATTCAGATTTTATTATGTAATTTGCCGTATTTCAAAGTTAGACATGTATGTTAATTTCCTCAAAATTGTCAAATTTTGCTGAAATTTTATGATTTGGCTAAATTGATGACATAGCATACTGGAAAGATGATGTACCACACTAGAGTTATGGTGTGACACACCAATTTGATAATTCAGCTAAAACTTTTAATGTATCATGTCGTCAATTCCAACAAAACAGTGAATCTTTTATGAAATAATACTAAATATGATATTTTTATGAAATATGCATGACTGATTAATTCAACATGTTATAGTATAAAATTCCAAAGTGAGGATGAAAAATTCAATTTTACCCTTGTAAATGTGTGGATAGTAGTCTATTATTTTAATTGTTTTTTATATTGAAATAATATATAACTTGTTGGAACATCATTGATTCTCTTTTATAGCCTTTAATATGAAGTATTCATGTGATATATGATGTAATAAATCACTCTATTCTAAAAGCAACTGAACAATAAAAAAAGCATTGGGCTAACAATTTGGTATCCATGGATCAATTCTAGATAGCACAAAAATTACGTAGTAGTAATGGCTAAGAATATCTCAATGACACCGATTTTAATAAATTCCATTACATATATCATACATATTTAAAATATTTAAATTAACATACATATATATAGCTACTATATATTATGATATAAAACATAAATGAAATCCTTACATATTCAAGATTTTTGTAAGTTAATACCTACGTCATTGAAAGCAACAAGAATAACTAATTCACAAACTACAACCACAAATAAATTCAAAGCTATATCTTTATGAGGACTATCATCTTAATTAGTATGGTACTCAATAAAGTAGGAGTGCTTATAAAAACTAATTGCATTTGTACAAATGACCACTTAACTCTTTAAATGTATTTCCTTTTTCTTTAAATCATGTCCTTTAAAAATAGAAACACAATTAATGTACTGTGTATATATATATATACACCTCCATTGTATCTACAATACTAGAAGTCGAAGCACAATCTCCATTTCTTAGCAGATTCCAAATCCACTAAGGCCTAGTTTACTTTGTAGTATTAGGTGGGATGAGGCATTTTATCCCACCTAATATCTTGCTTACTTAATAGTATAGAAACTCAATATCAAATTCAAGTCCTGTATGAATATTAAATTTTGAGGGATGAGAGATCATCCCTTTTTGGTGTGTGAAATAATAACACTACAGTAGGAATGCAAACGAGCCGAGCTTAGCTCTGGCCATTTTTTCTTGTTTGAGCTCGAGCACGAGCTCGACGAGCTTGGGAAATTTAAGCTTGAGCTCGGCTCGATTCATTAGGCTCGAACTTATAATAAGCTATAAGCTCAAGTTCGACTTGGGTTCGAGCTCGAAAAGTTAAATTGTTTTTAAAAAAAACTTTAAAATTAGTATATTTTATTGTATTTTTTATATATAAATATTTTTTTAAAATAAAAAATATAGGCTCGCGAGCTGGCGAATAAGAATTATTTGGCTCGAGCTTGGCTCTAGCTCGACTTCTTCGAACTCAAACTCGAACACTTTTCGAGCCAGCTCGTTAAGCTCGCGAGCTGGCTCGATTTGTTTGCATCCCTACACTACAGTGTTGCTGCTTCAAATAACTTGCAAACATGGGGCCAATCACATTGTTTTTAATTTTTTTAACTAACTTGCTAAGTTATGGAAAGGATTCTCCATATTTTATTTCCAACTACAAAAAAATACATTTCTATTTATCTTTCTTTTAATCAAATGTTATTTTATTTTTTTTAAATTTATCTCAATATTATCATCCATTAAAATATCAATACAATTATTTACTTTGATCATTCATATCATCTTATAAAGTAAATATAATTTAAAACATATAAAGTTATCTTAATCCCACTTTCCATCCCTGATTTTATCCAATCACGTACTCTACATCCCATGCCACCAAATAAACAGGCCCTAGAAATTTGGTTTACTTAAAGTCCATAGCTTCAAAATATATATTTTTTACATCCAAACGAATAAGATTGAATTAAAAATAAATTTCAAATTATAATAACTGTACGAATTACATTTATATACTTAATTAAGTTCAAACAACAGTAATAGCCTCGAAATAAAGATATTGACAGCCATGCCAAAAAATCTATTGAAGGTGAATTCCGTGTAGAGGTGTCAAAACGGGCCGGGCGGATCGGCTCGGCCCGCAAAAAAAAATCAGCCCAACTCGGCTCGTTTAATTTTTTAATATGGGCTGGGCTAAACTGGCTCGCTTGAAAACTCATCACGAGCTGAAATTTTGCAACCCGGGACCGGCTCGGCCCGCAGACCATGAAGGACCATGGGCTAGCCCACGAGCTGGGCTAGCCCGCTTAGCCCGCAATATTTTTTTAATTTAAATTATAAATTATAATTTTTAAAAATTTAAGAATTATAAATTATGATTTTATACTTCATGAGGATTTTAACTATGAAGAAAAAAAAACAAGAATGTTAGATATTTTGAAAATTTTGTATAGTGTTTATAGTCAAAATTGTGGGATAGGACAAATGCATCTAGATACGCAACGGCCATCTACTAGCAAAAAAGGAATGTTTGCATCTTTAGGTAATTTGATGAATGAAAGGCCGTCAAGCTCAAGACCCGAAAGTAGCGCGGAGATATCGCTATATTTACAAAACGCATGTGAAGAAGACTATGAAGGATTCAACGCGTTAGAGTGGTGGAAGAATAATGCTAAAGTGTATCCAATTCTTTCATGCATTGCTCAAGACATACTTGCACCTCAAATGTCAACGGTGGCATCCGAGAGTGCCTTTAGTGCGGGCAAGCGCACATTGACCAACACAAGATCGCGGTTAAAACCCGATTCGATCAAATTTTGTATTCTTTGGAAGGATTAGCTAGACCAAGAGTATAGAAACAAAAAAGTTGAGAAAGGTGAAGACCATATTGCCTCAATTTGAAGAAGACGATGAAGAATAGCTTAAAACCAGCATCCACTATCGCATCTCAATACGAGAGCGATTTAGATCACTTGAGTGAACGACCGGTTTATCATTGGACATGTTTAGATGGTTAGATATTACAAAGTTGTTTATTTATTTATTTGTTATTATTATGTACTTCCATTTAGAGATTTGGTCAAATCCACCTCTATGTAATTATTTTTTCTAAATTAATGACGGATAGAGAAGTCCATGCCAAACCCCTCACCACCTTATTTGGTGGTGTTTTAGGAAAAATATAATTGATAAAAACAAATTAATATAATTATATATTTCTAAGTTTTTATAAAAATTTAAGTGTTGTAAAATATTAAAAATCACATAAGTATAAATTATTAAATCTTTTAAAAAAGTATAAGTGTTGAAAAAAACATTAATAATCACATAAATATGAAAAGTTCAAATTTTTAAATTCATTTTCCAAAAAAAAAAAAAAAAAAAACTCGCGGGCCAAGCCGGACCGCCTAGCTCGGCTCATATATAAACCGGCCCACCTATATAGTGGGTTGGTTTTGAGCCGAGCTGGACTTTTCAATTTTCAACCCGTCACGGTCCGGACCTTGAACTGGCGGCCCGGCCCGACTCAGCCCGGGACCGCGGTTAACCGCGTGTTAAATGAGCCGGGCTGGTTCGGCCCGGCTCATTTGACACCTCTAATTCCGTGTGAGAGTGTCAACGCCACCACGACTACTAGTCCAAACTAGCATGAAGTGGGCTCGGCCTGATGAGCTGGGTCGCAGTCCAGAAGGGCAAATATTGAAAGCCCAAACAGGAGTTGGTACGCCTCGTAGTTGGCCCCATACGAGTTTTGAGTTTCGATGCTAAAGCGTAACATGGTACATAGAAATGTAGAATTTGCTTATAGTTTATACTCTTTAGCCCGATTCTAACATGCTTTTTCGTGGCATTCTGAAATATTATCATTATAGCAATGTCTTCTATTTATGATAACTACAACTTATACTTAGAGTAAGTAATACAAAAATGGGTTGGATTAAAAATGAATTGGGTTGAAGACAGGATGGATCGAATTTGGACAGATCCAATACAAAAAAGAAAAAAATGAATTTTTTTTGCCAAATACATTGTTATATTATTTTATTAAACTATAATCTTTTTTATCTTTATTTGACATATGTTAATTAATTATTATTAAATTCGTGTTAATCATGTAAAATCAAATCAAATTATGTAAATATATAATGTACTTATTATTTTATAATACTTATATTTTTTCTTTTAATACAAAATAACAATCTTACTCAATGAATAAAACATAATTATATAAAATATTTTAAATTTTTGGTACAAAATGTTTACATTGTACCCAACAAAATATTTTCTATACTAGTCCTATTTTTATTTTTATTTTTTGTATTTTACTTTTTATATTTAGTCAATATTTGAAAAAAGTACTATTTATTTTAATTTTAATTTTTTCAATCTAATTCATTATTGTTTATTACAATGATCAAATTCAAATTCGATTCAATATAAAATTATTACTACCATTTTAAAACAATTAAAATATGCATATATCTTGAAAAATATGTCTTTTTAAGAATAAAAAATATAAATCATTTAAATTTAAATTCTTATATCTACCTAAATTATTATTTTTAAATAAAATACTCAAAAAATATTGAAATATAATTAATTTTTTAATTTTTGAAAATATTATAACTAAAAATAAAAATAAAGTCAGGGCCCTTTCTTCATGTGGAAAGAAAGGAAATGAAATGAAATGGACGGCCTCAGTCTGTCCTCTCACATGCTATCACTATACAATAAATTTGTTGTGTTTACATATTAATATTTTGGTAGTTTGTAAAAATTATAAAAAGAAAAAGAAAAATAATTTTTATTTATTTTCATATTGCAAAGTTGAAAAAAATCTGGGGGCTATAAAATTAACTGGCTAAAAAATTTTACAAAAAATTGGAGTTTATAAACCAAATAATGATATAATCAATTTTTAGATCATGATCTCAAGTAAAACATTACTTGATTAATTCATTTGAATTAAGTTAATAAATTAATATTTTAAAATTAAATGAGGTGGAAAAATGATAAATGATTAACCAGTGATATATAATTTATCTAATTTTCAATTCTTTTTTTTTTTCATTTTTAAAGTTTTATAGAAATAAAAATAAAGTGGCATGAGTGGCATGTGATTTTGAGAGAATGAAAAAATAGGAGGATAATTTTGGGACTGCAATTGGATTGAATTATTTAGAAACTACATTCAACCCACTTACATTTAAACTCATTTTAATCCATTAAAACTCAACTCATATTCAACCAACTAAAACTCAATCCAACGCAAATCCAATCAAATTATTTTAAACACAACCCAACCCAACCTAAAGTGAATTGGGTTGGAATCATGGGTTGAAACCCAATTTGCTCCCATGTTAATAACTCTAACACTCACTTTATCATAATTTTTTCTTTTTATTTATATAAAAATTAAATAAATACATTAAAATTATTTAAAAATTATAGTATGATAGAAAAATAAATAAATATTTTTGTTTATATCATACCATATTGATGTTAATCAATTTCAATTGCACCAATAAGAAAAGAAACAGAGAATGGATTTGTATAAGAAAAATAGTGAAAACAAAAAAAACGAAAAAACAAAAGTTAGAAGACCCCTCCTTTTGTTTGATACAGTATTTTGCCAATTACGCATGCGTTTCTGGCGTTAGACCCCTACTCTCTCAGGTCTCTTTCTCATAATCAATTATATCCCTAAAAATTCATAAATACCTATTCCCATGAAACCCATAACTATTGGAGTTCATGCTTATCTAGGCTCTGAAAATCTCATGCATGTTCCCCTATTGCTTCCTTAGCTCAGTCATCACTTCCATCCCATGCTTTGGTCAGCATCCTTGTCTTTGTTTTCTACTACATCAGCTCGATTTGTTCTTTACAACCTTCAGCTCAGCTCGACTTTGTTTTACAATTAGCTTAGCTATTCATTATATATAGTCTTCAGCTCGGTGTCTTTACAATCATCAGTTCAGCTTTATCTTCACATATAGTCAACAACTCAGCTTGTCATTATCATCAACTCGACCTTTATTTTCAGCTTTAGCTTGGCCTTTATCTCCCCAACTTTAGGTTAGCCTCATCTCCAACGTTAGCTTGGCGTTTATTTCACCAACTTTAGCTTGGTCTTGACTCTAGTGGCTGGTCTCTACTAGGCTGGCTAGACTTAGTAAGCCACCCTATGCCCATATTGATTTGCATTAATATTGACCCAGGCTTGGGGCCAGCCGCATGTCGGCTCCTAACCCATTACGTTGGTTGGTGTCATTAGGTATAAATTTTAAAACATACATAGAACGCACCAAAACTTGCTAGTTTACAGAAAGTGTGACAGCCTCAATAATTATTTAGCTATGTTATTTTATGAATTATATAATGACAAGGTAGTTTTTTTCTTCCTGTCATCTTAGTGTTTTTTCTCTCTCTAATTATTTTTCCTTCTATTATTTATTTCATCTTAAGTTTTTTCCCATTTACTGCTAGAAAATGTATTGAAAAGTTGGAGTCTAATGTACCTAATTACGTACAGAAAATTCTTACACTATCATTAAGGTGATAATTGCCCTCACTATTTGTGCTACATGGACTGTGCCAATTTACCTCTGAGATTCAACTAAGGCATCCAAAGCACTCTGAAATTCCTACTTAAGAATTTATGTTGAAGTTGAGAATAATTGAAAAGAGCATAAGAATATCTTTTTTTGGAGGGTAACAATGCTTTTTGCTTTTAGATTACATAATAAATTTGTGTGGATTAATTCTCCTTATATAAGGTTACAACAACCATTCACAACAATTATGACTAGTAGTTTAAACAATGCACTGATTTTAACAGTCTTGTCTTTTTTTTTTCTTTCTAACAATCACATTGTTTCTGATTAAAAACGTAATTTAAATGATTAAATAAACTACGTATTTAATTATATTCTGAATTTAATCTAAATAAACTAAGTCTTGATTATTAAATATATATATTAATATTCAACCAATATATATAACCCTCATGCACTTGGACACTTTCCAAAAAACCTTAAAATAATCTAAAAGTTTAATAAGAGATTCACCAAATAAAGGTACTCTCTTTTTCTTATTTTTTTAATGTGGGACTAAGATTATGAGAGAATTCCCATCTCTTTTTCACTTAGCATACTATCTAGAAATCTTAATTAGTTCCAACATTTACTTATTCTAAAAATTTTAAAGAAAAATCGAGTAACATATAAAAAGTATGTGACTTGATCTTCATTTTATAGCTAGTAAGCATTATAGTACTAACTAAGTGCAACAATGGAATCAAATCCGAAAGAAAATCCAAAATAAAGATTGGGATTAAAGTATGAGAATTTGCTTTTATACAAATTTTTACACATACCACGTTTTGGTAACATGTTCATTGAAAATACATTTGATACGAATTAAGTCGAGAGATTATTTAAGAATTTAATCCCAAAACTTTCAACCCCTTCACTAGTTCATCCTTGTGGAGAAAAAAGAATGTTGAATAATCCTTTGTATTTCACCCCCATAGAGAAGGAATTTGTTGGATTGAGATATTATGCTAGGTGAAACAAGAGTTGGGTGATAATCTTGAACTTTTGATCAAGTGAAATAATTGTAACTTTAGCCTTTAAAATAGATTGGAGAGATATAAGAAACATCACTAATGACATATGCTAAGTAATAATAACTTCTTTTATTGCTAATAATAATTTTTATTTTGTCACAATATAACTTAATAATAACAAAACCTAATGTTTTAAATTGTCACTACTGTTCATTCACGATACACCTATATTGACAAATACCAAGGGTAAAAGTTATTGTGACAAAAGTTTTATTATCACTAATGCATAACGAATTGCAATTATAACAACTTAAATATTATTCTTATCATAATACTAAACATTTAGAGAAATTTTGGCTTTGTTTGGTTATGTTTTCTAGAAACAATATTGTTTTGGGGAAATATAACTAAATATATCCTCATTTTCCCTTCAAAACACACATTCTTCAATATATGCATACATATTATATATATTATATATTGTATTATTATTCTAACATTAAAATAATCACTTAATTCTATTTTCATTCCAAAACCCAATAAAAAAATATTGATTTGACTGCTACACAAATAAAATATCTCTCCTAAAATATAAACAAACATACCAGAAAATAACTTTCACATTCTACAATAATTCATTCTCTCAAAACACATAATAAAATCAAATAAAAAACATAACCGAACACAACCTTTGTTTTTCTTTTCCAAAAATGGATTTCTAAGAATACAGTACCAAACATTTACTGAAAAGTGAAGCCAATCCCCTCAAAAAGTTTGATCTTATATCATATTGAGTTTGAACTCAAAATCCATAAGCTGACAACAGGAAACCCCAGAAATCGATAAATTAATCCACCCGAGATCCAATTATTCACAAATACCCAAAATTTTTGTTGCCCTGTCTGCGTCCCTTGTCATCTCAAATGCAGTAACGTCCGGAGGACGCACATGCAAATTTTCTCCATTTCAACATTATCTAATCCTGTCAATCTCAATAAAATTATTCCACTCGGAATCATTATGGACAATAAAATCATAGAAATCAAGGGCCTTTGGGGTGTCTTCCCACTCAAACCAAATCTTGAAAAACTGAACAAAAATGGAAGTAGAACTAATCATCTCAATCCTAACCTCTATTCTCTTGGTGGGATTAATAACCTGGGCAGCCAACTGGATTTGGTTCAGGCCTAAAAAGCTGGAGAATTTCTTGAGAAAACAGGGCCTCCATGGAAACCCATATAGATTCCTTGTTGGAGACATGAAAGACTTAATCTCAGTAGCAAAAGAAGAACAGCCAAAAGCAATCCAGCTCTCCGACGATCTGCCGCCCCATATTCTTCCATATTTTCATCAAATCATCAGCAAGTACGGTGAGTTAATTAGAGCAGTAAAAGTTATTCATTCAGATGAAGCAAATTTTGCTTCTTTTTTTTTTTTTTTTTTTTTTTTTTTTAAGTTTCTTTTGCAATTTTTGTATGGCAGGTCAGAATTCTTTTATATGGTTTGGGCCTTCGCCAAGATTGAATATTTCTGATCCGCAGCTTATGAAGGAGATTCTGACCAAAACTGATGTGTTTCACAAGCCACTGCCTGACCCTATTGGGGAAACAGTTGCTGGAGGGCTTCTGTTTCTTGAGGATGAGAAATGGGCTAAACATAGAAAAATTATCAACCCAGCTTTCCATATGGAGAAACTAAAGGTAAAAACCTCAGGTCTTTTGATCAGAAAATTTCTATTTATTTTCGTGTGGATGTGTCGACTTATATTTCTTGATTTTAATAGAACTCCTCACAAATCATTATTTCTATCAATTATTCTATCTGAGAAAAATTTCAAATTCCGAACTTTGTGTGACTATTACACACAGAATATGGTATCAGCGATTCGTTTGAGTTGTTCAAACATGGTAGACAAATGGGAATCCCTGTTTCCTAGTGGTGAAGAGTCGACACTGGAAATCGATGTGTGGCCTTATCTTGAAAATTTATCAGGCGATGTGATTTCCAGGACAGCATTCGGCAGCAGCCACGAAGAAGGGAGAAGAATATTTGAGCTACAAAAGGAACAGGTGAAGCTCGTATTAGAAATCATGAAGTTCTTTTTTATCCCCGGATGGAGGTAAAAAATTAATCAAGAATATACTGATTATGGCCTCGGTCAACATCATGTTTAAAAATGTTTCCGTTTTAGCAGATTTGTTCCGACTAAGGCCAACAAAAGAATGAAAGTAATCTCCAAAGAAATTCAGTCCTTGCTGAGGGGCATTATCAGCCAAAGAGAGAAGGCAATGGAAAGGGGAGAAAGTATTGGAGATGACTTGTTGAGCACATTAATGGAGTCGAATTTGAAAGAAATTAAAGACCATATTGGGAACAAAAAGAACGTGGGAATGAGTATTGAAGATGTGATCAAAGAATGCAGGTTGTTCTACTTTGCAGGATCGGAAACCACTTCACTTCTGCTGGTTTGGACAATGGTAATGCTGAGCAAACATCAAGAATGGCAAGCTCGTGCAAGAGAAGAGGTTTTGCAGGTTTTTGGCAAGAAAGAACCTAATTTTGATGGTCTAAACCGCCTCAAAATTGTAAGATATGTTCTTCTTATACTCTCATATATATGCTCACATAATGCATCACCAAATTCATCCGACTTAGAATGTCCGAATTGAACCAAAATGCTAATCATCGTAATTTGAAGTTGAGGTGCAAACAAGTTGAGCAAGTTGGGTGACTGCTCGTGCTAGGTCGAGCTGTTTTGAATATAATCAAGTTCGATCTCAATTTTAAGTTTATTTATCTAAATTTGAGGCTAGTGAGTCAATATATAATTTTAAATTTTTTTATTTTTTTAATAATTTAATTCTTATCATATTATTATCATAACTATTATATATGTATATATATAACATATGATATTTACAATTTAGGTAAATTTATTTATAATTATTTTAATGATTATGTGAAGTAATGATTATTACAATTTATAAATTTGACTTGTTGAATTATTATTCTTTTATTGAATTAAAAGTTTTGGTTAGAGCTTGAAGCTTATTTGAAAATTCGAGTTTAATCAAGTCAAGCCCAATTAAACTTAAGTTTTCATCAAGCTCGAGATTAAAAAATCAAACTCGTCAAGCTTGAACTTGCGTTCATGTGTGTGTGTGTGTGTGTGTTTCAAGATCGAGCTCGACGTTTTTCCTTAAACTCAACTCAAACTCGATTATGCCCCTAGCTTTAAATGAAAATGTCTCAACATCTCTAGACTTGCAGGTAACCATGATTCTGCATGAGGTAATGAGGTTGTATCCACCTGTACCAATAATTGCTCGAGCCCCCACAAAGATGGTGAAACTGGGAAACATAACTCTACCAGTAGGGGTGGATTTGATTCTGCTAATAGCCCTACTTCATCATGATCCCAAGATTTGGGGTAACGACGTGAAAGAGTTCAAACCAGAGAGATTTTCTGATGGAATTTCAGGAGCTGCAAAGAGCCAATTCTCCTTCATACCATTCAGCTCAGGTCCCAGAACATGCATCGGCCAACACTTTGCGATGATTGAGGCAAAACTGGCGCTGGCGATGATACTAAAACGCTTCTCATTCGAGTTATCATCGGCTTATTTGCATGCTCCATTTCCAATTCTGACTCTTCAGCCCCAGCACGGTGCTCCCTTGCTTCTGCATAAGCTCTAACAGATGGCTTTCCCTGTGAAGTTATGTTTATGAGAAGTAGTGGGATTGGAATTGGTAGTTGAATGTGAATGTAATCTACCTAACTGCGCGGAAATGGGATTGTTTTTAATAGAGTGGTTATAGTTAGGATTATATTAGGTACTCGTCTTATTTTTATCTTGACGGTGGAGATAAATATGAATATTTATTTAAATCGCCACCTCCAATGCCATTAAAGATTTGAGTATTTAATTTGACGATGCATGATTTTGTTTTATATAGATTAGTTGAGGAATTTGAGATAATCTATAAGTTGTAAATATGATTTTATTTCAATATAGTTTTATCAATGCATACTGATGGTGCACCAAAATCAAAATTTTATTTCATATTATGTAAATGAGGAAATCCAAGCACAATTTATGACGCAAATCGTGTCTACAAAAATAAAATTACAAGATAAAAAAATTTCGTACAAATAAAATTTTCGTTGAAATTTATGATGTGGATATAACCTCTAATTTTATATTCTGATTCTTTCTTCAAAGATGATTTGAACTTTGGAGATGAAATTTGGCACTTCAATCTCCTGCAAAGGTGATTTTTTTTTCTTTTAAACGTTAATGTAAGGACTTCGCACTGTAATCTCGAATAAAACGCTATAATTTAATGATTTCCGCAATAAACGCTTAGCGCCGTAATCTTGAATCAAACGTTAGAATTTTAATGATTTCGCAAGGAAAGCCTAGAACATTGTGGATCTCATTCAACTTGATTTGGGATAATAAAGCCAATTTGAGGTTTCACACCATAATTTATAATCAAACATTGTAATTTTGATGATATCCGTGATGAACGCCTAGAAATTCGTGATGTTTTGTCTCTTGTTGCTTATTGAAAATAACCTCTATTTATATTTATAAGGCTAGAAATCCTGCCAAAATAACTTGGTGAAGTGGTGTGACTTAATTGGCCCTTCATGATTTGATTGACATTTATTTCCTTAGTCAAAAGATGTGATTAGGGTTATCCAAATAATAGAATTTGTTTTCTTGTCTGCAAGATGTGATTTAAATTGACCAACTTGCAAGATTCGATTTAAATTTGCCACCATATCATGATTCGACACTTGGCATCATTGGATTGGTAATATATATATATATACTAGCATGTACCCCGTGCTATGCACGGATGAAATTAATTATTATTCAAAATATAATATATTAGTATTATTTTTATTTTATGTAAAAGTAAGTTCAATATGTGATTTTTTTTAAATTAAATAAATAATATCAAAATTAAAGAGTTTTTCCCACCAAATCATATGTATTAATATTAATAAAAAGCGATGAAAACTTAAGCTCGTCACATTATTATCAATTTAAAAAAGTACGATATAAAAATGCAACGACTCTTATTTTTTTCCATAACCCAAGACAACTTAGTCAATTTAAAATAAATTGAACAAAATAATAAAAAGTATAATACCTGCAAAGATGTGAAAGAATGATAAACAATACTAATAATATAAAAACTTATTGCAAAATTAAAAAAAAAAAAATCTCAAACAAAAGGTGAATACATTTGGGACTACTTTGAGTTTGAACACCAAATCTTATACATTTAAGTGCAAGGATAATGCTATCTGGCCCAATGAGTAGTTGCAAATTTTTATACAATTAGCTTGAAAGTTTTGATATTACATTTAAAAAGGCTAAGCCAAGTGGAACACTACATTAACGGAAGAAAATGCTCATCAAAAGTATTAGAAACCACGTTTTGAAATACTAAATATAGCAAAAATTTAATCACATTTTGAGGGATTACTGATAAAATAAAAGTAACATTATGTTAAATTTTCCAAGTATTACAAATATTCAATCAATAAAAACAAAAATCACATTACATAAGTTATGAGTTTTCTTTTAAAGTAGAAATTAAGACATGATTCATCTTTATCTTGAATTCCTTCATCACTTGTGAGACTCTACATCAGAAATTGATCACCTTTCAATATGCTTTGAGACCTTCTCAATTTGAAATTGCATTATGATAAAAAAATTCTCTGTATTCCAAATAATTATTGAAAGTTGACTAATAATAAATAATAATTTTTTTCACATGTTATTTACCTCCATTTTCCAACTTGATCGTATCATCGTCATATTAATATAATGATTTCTATTACTGTTTCATCAAAAATCATCCATGTCCAAACCTCCTGATCATTCATATAAAAAAGGTAAAATAAATTAGTGATCAATATTTCTCATGATCCTTAAAATATTAAGGTTGTAGCAATACTCTAGTGGGGGGAGGGGGGGGCAAGAAATACATTTATATGATTCGATATATCTTATACTTGAAATGAACATAAAGAAAATACCATCTAAATCCTTACAAATAAGTCAAAAAAGAATCATTCTTTGATGCAAATTTTCTTACTCACCCATTTCCTGTGCCTAGCTCATTTGTCATACTCTGTCATATTAACATAGAGAACATCAGGTTTTCAACAATCAAAAAAAGATAATTATGTTTAATTATATATATGAAATTAAAATTTCAATAGATATCAAATTCCAGCAAAAAATGAATTTATTGTGGAAAAATTTATTGATTTCTCCTTCTTTCATATTTGAAAGACTGAGGGAAATCTTTTTGACATTTCAATTTTTTCTATTTCTTCCAGTTATGTTTGCATGGAATCACATTGCACCTTTATATAGGTGCATGAAGTAAAAGTGTTTTAACCTATTGGAATATTTTTGATATTATGTTATTATTATAAATAATATTAAAGGATAATATTAAATCGTTATTTGATAGAGATTTGATATCGTCTGATGAAATTTGCTTTATTGTTATATCTTATTAGATTGCATTTTGTTGGTTGAAAAATCTCAACTTTATATTTAGCTATATTAAATTTACTGACCAAATAAATATTTAGAATATTATTTAAATTAATTATTATATTTAAAATTGAATTTGATACTTCAATATATAAATAAAATCATTAAATTGATTATTAGTACTTTATTTTACACATAGCATCTTGTAATTAGTCGTAAAATTCATATTTTTTTCAAAAAGTTTTCATCATAAACAATCAGGTATAAATAAATTTAGTTATTAAAACTAAGAGAAAACTTAAAAAAGATCTTTAAAAAAATTGTAAATTAAGAAATCTTCGATACATTCTAAGCGCAAGATGAAACAAATTTTATAGATAATCGTTTTTCTAATATTAAAGATCAATTAAATAATTATTTGTTCAACCAAGAAAATGATTTTGAAACTTTAGAAATATTTATATGGAATGGATAAGTGTTCAACTAATATGAATAGAGCAACCAACTACTAATGATTTTTTTGATTTAATTAAAAATTTTAAAATTTTAAAAATTTAGTGCGAATTAACTAAAAAAGTAATGACTTTATCTTAGAGACTATTGTTTTTTTTTTTTTCAATGGAGATATAGCGACTTTATCTTAAACCATTAAAGAAAAAATATTTTATCAATTTTTATAATAGAGTATTAATATCTAATTGTTAATAAATAAATAAATTATAATTTTAAATTTGAATTAAGTTCTTACTTAATAGTACAGAGAGATATATTTTAAATTTCAAATGAAAGAAAATTAGAGATAAGATACAATCATATCGGTTAGAGATAATAATCAATAATTAATGAAATTTTTTAAATTTAATTAAAAAACTCAAAATTCTAAGAATTTTCCACTTGGACAAAATTGCAATATAAATTAAGTAATTGTGGGCCTTATACCGTTGTGCTATATATAATAGTATAGATATATATATCAATTAATCTACTATTTACTTCAAGAAATAAATTTCATTAAATTCCAAAGTATAAATAAAAATTATATATTAATGTTTAATATATCATTTTACACATGTTGCTATTTAATTGGATAGAAATTTAATTTATCTACAAATGCCCTCTCGAGATTTATTTACAAATGTTTAGCTAATTTTCACATAGATGAGCCGCGATCTTGTTTTTTTTTAGTTGGGCTTGACATAATTCCTGGACTTCCAAGATTAAAAGTTGCGCCCACAAAATTGGTTCACTCAACAAAGCCCAAACAAAATTTAAGGCTTAATTTGACAAACCCATTTGCAATTTATAATGTCACTTACAATTGGAATGCAATTGGCGGAGGCTTGTTTATCAAACTTTAAACTAAGCTGTCAATTAATCGAATTTTAATTTGAATCCAATTAAATTCGATTAGAATTTTAAATTTTTTATTTTATTAAAATATCAAACGGATAAGATTCAATTATAAATATTCATAATTCGAAATAAGTGGATCGGATACGAAATTAAGTAATTCAATTCGTTAAAGATTCGAATTCGAACTTTAATAATTTTTTGTTAAATTAATATTCTTATATATAATATTAATAAAGATTTTAAATAAAATTTGTATATTATATTGACCTAATATCTATATTAACATCTATATTATACTATTAATATTGATTCATTAGCCTCAAAAATAAGAGAGATACTGATAAAATATCAATATCTATACTATTATATATAGCACAACGGTGTAAGGCCCACAATTACTTAATTTTGATTGCAATTTTGTCCAAGTGGCAAATTCTTAGAATTTTGAGTTTTTTAATTAAATTTAAAAAATTTCATTAATTATTGATTATTATCTCTAACCGATATGATTGTATCTTATCTCTAATTTTCTTTCATTTGAAATTTAAAATATATCTCTCTGTACTATTAAGTAAGAACTTAATTCAAATTTAAAATTATAATTTATTTATTTATTAACAGTTAGATATTAATACTATATTATAAAAATTGATAAAATCTTTTTTCTTTAATGGTTTAAGATAAAGTCGCTATATCTCCATTGAAAAAAAATAAACAATAGTCTCTAAGATAAAGTCATTACTTTTTTAGTTAATTCGCACTAAATTTTTAAAATTTTAAAAATTTTAATTAAATCAAAAAAATCATTAGTAGTTGGTTGCTCTATTCATATTAGTTGAACACTTACCCATTCCATATAAATATTTCTAAAGTTTCAAAATCATTTTCTTGGTTGAACAAATAATTATTTAATTGATCTTTAATATTAGAAAAACGATTATCTATAAAATTTGTTTCATCTTGCGCTTAGAATGTATCGAAGATTTCTTAATTTACAATTTTTTTAAAGATCTTTTTTAAGTTTTCTCTTAGTTTTAATAACTAAATTTATTTATACCTGATTGTTTATGATGAAAACTTTTTGAAAAAAATATGAATTTTACGACTAATTACAAGATGCTATGTGTAAAATAAAGTACTAATAATCAATTTAATGATTTTATTTATATATTGAAGTATCAAATTCAATTTTAAATATAATAATTAATTTAAATAATATTCTAAATATTTATTTGCTCAGTAAATTTAATATAGCTAAATATAAAGTTGAGATTTTTCAACCAACAAAATGCAGTCTAATAAGATATAACAATAAAGCAAATTTCATCAGACGATATCAAATCTCTATCAAATAACGATTTAATATTATCCTTTAATATTATTTATAATAATAACATAATATCAAAAATATTCCAATAGGTTAAAACACTTCTACTTCGTGCACCTATATAAAGGTGCAATGTGATTCCATGCAAACATAACTGGAAGAAATAGAAAAAATTCAAATGTCGAAAAGATTTCCCTCAGTCTTTCAAATATGAAAGAAGGAGAAATCAATAAATTTTTCCACAATAAATTCATTTTTTGCTGGAATTTGATATCTATTGAAATTTTGATTTCATATATATAATTAAACATAATTATCTTTTTTTGATTGTTGAAAACCTGATGTTCTCTATGTTAATATGACAGAGTATGACAAATGAGCTAGGCACAGGAAATGGGCGAGTAAGAAAATTTGCATCAAAAAATGATTCTTTTTTGACTTATTTGTAAGGATTTATGTGGTATTTTCTTTATGTTCATTTCAAGTATAAGATATATCGAATCATATAAATGTATTTCTTGCCCCCCCCCTCCCCCCACTAGAGCATTGCTACAACCTTAATATTTTAAGAATCATGAGAAATATTGATCACTAATTTATTTTATCTTTTTTATATGAATGATCAGGAGGTTTGGACATGGATGATTTTTGATGAAACAGTAATAGAAATCATTATATTAATATGACGATGATACGATCAAGTTGGAAAATGGAGGTAAATAACATGTGAAAAAAATTATTATTTATTATTAGTCAACTTTCAATAATTATTTGGAATACAGAGAATTTTTTTATCATAATGCAATTTCAAGTTGAGAATGTCTCCAAGCATATTGAAAGGTGATCAATTTCTGATGTAGAGTCTCACAAGTGATGAAGGAATTCAAGATAAAGATGAATCATGTCTTAATTTCTACTTTAAAAGAAAACTCATAACTTATGTAATGTGATTTTTGTTTTTATTGATTGAATATTTGTAATACTTGAAAATTTTAACATAATGTTACTTTTGTTTTATCAGTAATCCCTCAAAATGTGATTAAATTTTTGCTATATTTAGTATTTCAAAACGTGGTTTCTAATACTTTTGATGAGCATTTTCTTCCGTTAATGTAGTGTTCCACTTGGCTTAGCCTTTTTAAAATGTGATATCAAAACTTTCAAGCTAATTGTTTAAAAATTTGCAACTACTCATTGGGCCAGATAGCATTATCCTTGCACTAATATGTATAAGATTTGGTGTTCAAACTCAAAGTAGTCCCAAATGAATTCACCTTTTGTTTGAGATTTTTTTTTTTTTTTTTTAATGTTGCAATAAGTTTTTATATTATTAGTATTGTTTATCATTCTTTCATATCTTTGCAAGTATTATACTTTTTATTATTTTGTTCAATTTATTTTAAATTGACTAAGTTGTCTTGGGTTATGGAAAAAAATAAGAGTCGTTGCATTTTTACATCGTACTTTTTTAAATTGATAATAATGTGACGAGCTTAAGTTTTCATCGCTTTTTATTGATATTAATACATATGATTTGGTGGGAAAAACTCTTTAATTTTGATATTATTTATCTAATTTTAAAAAAATCACATATTAAACTTACTTTTACATAAAATAAAAATAATACTAATATATTATATTTTGAATAATAATTAATTTCATCCGTGCATAGCACGGGGTACATGCTAGTATATATATATTACCAATCCAATGATGCCAAGTGTCAAATCATGATATGGTGGCAAATTCGAATCATATCTCGCAAATTAAGGAAATAAATTCAAATCATATCATGCAAGCAGGCCAATTCAAATCACATCTTGCAAACAAGGAAATAAATTATGATATTTTGGCAATGCTAATCACATCTTGCGATTAAGGAAACAAATATCAATCAAATTATGAAAGACCAATCAAATCTCGCCACTTCACCAATTTATTTTGGCATGAGTTCTAGCCCTACAAGTATAAATAAGGGTAATCTCTAAGACTCCAACAAGCCACAACACACAACACAAGTCATAACAAGTTCTACGTGAAGGAGTTCAATAACTATTTAAACCAAAGAGATCCACGGTGTTTCAGACATTCATTGTGGAAATCATCAAAATTATGGCATTTAATTCAAATTACTGTACGAAACCCTTGAATTTGTGTTATTCTCCCCAAATTAAGTCGAAGGAGATCTACAAATTTTTAGGCATTCATCGTGAAAATATCAAATTATGGCATTTGATTTGATATTATGGTGTGAAGCCCTCAAATTAACAATATTAATGAAAAAAATCAACTTCAGAGGAGATCGAAGTGCCAGATTTCATATCCAGAGTTGAAATCATCTTTGTAAGAAGAATCAAAGGATAAAATAAGAGATTGCATCCACATCATAAATTTTAATAAAAAAAATTTATATGAATTTTTTTTATCTTATAATTTTATTTTTATAAACAAAATTTGTGTTGCACCATCCTATCAATTTTGTCCCAAAAGACTCGAATTTCCAAACCGAACAGTCTTGAATTTAGTTCAACATGGGACTGGGGTTGCTTTTTTAGTATCTAACCATTTAGAACGGGATTGAAAATTTTTAAGTTCTAGAATCGAATAGTCTCATGTTCAGCCATTATATAGCAAAAAATGATGGTTCTCACACCAAGGCACTAAAATTTTATTTGTCAAAAGTATTTCTACAAGTAGTTCACAACTCTATTCTCCCACTAACATGATGTAGTCTGCGGTGCAATCTTGATTGTACATACCTCATGTGAGGAATGTACAAATATACTTAATTTAAGTCGTTTGATTTTAAATGTGAAATTATAACATTTTATTTAGTGATTAGTTGGCAACATAATATGCACATTTAACTTGTTACATGTACAATTGGTTAATGGTTGATTATAACCATATGTTAATGGTTCATCGTATTAAAAAAGTAACTACTAATAATGAAATTTTATTATTAAAAATTTATTTAATTTAAGCAAATGAGAAAATTACTTTTTCATCCCATAATTTAATTATGTATGCACTGTTAATCCCAAACTTATAGAATTATAGTATTAAATATTTAGTCTAAATTTTATAAAATTTTAATCAATTTTAGTCCTTCGTTCAATTTTTCATTTAAAATTTTAACGGAAATCGTTTTCTATTTATGTAAAAAAATTTAAACTTAATCTATTTATGAAAAAATCCACAAAATATGAAATATCCATTTAATTCTCACTAAAAAATTAAAAAAATAAAAATACTAAAATTTAAATATCACAAAAATCCTTCACGAAAAATATTTTAAAATAATATATATTTATACACATCTATATATTATATATATAACTAGATACATATATACATAAATACATATATATATATATATAAATGTGTATATTGCTGTGGCCGGTAGCCGCTCGACCAGGCGGCCAGATCTCGCCATGACCGAGCGGCTGACCGACTATGGGCTGGTGGCATGCAGGAAAGGAGGGGCTGGGCAGGCGTGGTGGGAGTTGTGGGATGGGGAGGGTGGGTGAGGAATAGGGGTTGGGGGCTTGTGGGTTAGCGGCTGGAGCCAGGTTGACCTTTTTTTATTTAATTTTTTTCAATTTTTTATTTATTCATTTTTAATTAAATATTAATTTACTCAAAGTATTTTAAATACATTTATATTTTATATATTATTAAGTATTAATCCAAAATAATTATTTTTACTTATATTATTTATTTAAAATTTATTAAATTATTTTGTTCAAAATAATTTAAATTATATTAAAATGATTAATATTAATTAAATGCTGATTTAAAATTAAATTATATTGCTGGGATAATAGTTTTTGATTTTATATTTATTCTTAGATATTTTATTTTAGTTAATAAATAAGACAATTATATTATTTTGGATATATTTATTATTTTAATATTATAATATATAATATTCAAAATTATAAAATTGTGTTATTTAATATAATAGATTTTTGAAAAATATTTTTATACTATTTTTTTAAAATACCAAGTACTTAATGTACTAAAATTTTAAAATACAAACCAACAACTTGTTGTAGAATTAACGATAACATATTGTAAATAGACACATGCCATTTAGTTTAATAATACCTTATATGAGATAAATACTAAAATACCTCACTACAGACATGCCCCACTAACATAGTCAAAGTTCATTATCTATAACTCCTTTCTCGTTGTTATGCTTCTAATTCCCCATTCATGTTTTCAAAATAATCAACATACTTTTTACATGTAGAAATAGCATCTCACGATGACTTGCAAAAACAAAAGTGGAACAGAGCCACCAAAATATCATTTTCAAATGTGATCAGAACAATCTTTCATTGTGATGAACCTAATCGTAGCAATTCATAAAAAGACAATGTGATCAAAATGGTAGAGTTATTAAACTTCATGTACAAGAGATAGCTAATTCGCAAATTAAGACACCAAACAATCCAATTTTATAACTTTCTTAAAGAAAATAATAGTTCACATCATTGAAATATCATCTTAAACAAATTAGTAAGAAATAATATATTTTTATGGAACAGCCAAACATATTTCAATTATTAAATTAAGAATGTAAGTATGAGTATAGGAGATGCAACCGAGGAATCCGAGGACTCCAAGCCATTTTACTTTGCTGGTTCGGAACCACTTAGAATTTCTTGGTTTAGGACATTGGTAGTGATAAGCATACATCAAAGAATGGCAAGCTCGTGCAAGAGAAGATGTTTTACAAATTTTTAAAAACAAACAACCAACTTAAAGGTGTTAACCCCTTGATGATTTTCGATTTTTTTTATTATGACAAATTTATCATGAGCTAATTGACATATTATGTGCTTAGAGAAAAGTGTTATGTGTCAAGAATATCTTTCCATAGTTTCTGTTGAAATCTGTCTATTCATCGGAATCAATCTTGCTGCTCTAATTGATAAATCCATGATTCATGATGCTAATAAATCTTTTCCATAATATGGTGTTTCCTTGTTTAAACCCAACAGACGCTTACCATATCAAAGTTTATTGCCATTGGATGTGAGCTTATAAATAAGAAAATGCAGCATTGTTTGAAGTGAATCACTAAGTTGGGAAAAAGATTTTAAGAGTGCTTTGAGGAGTTGTGTGATACTCTCATTCACATAAGTCTTTGCTAATTCCTTGTTTTACTTGTGTTTTCAAGGGACCTTGCGGTGAAAAAGGTCAAGGGAGGTTGTCTTCAATGGACCTTAGGGAGACGAGGACAAGACGGTTTGTATCTCAAAGGACCCAGTAGTGAAGAGGGACGGGAGTCGTACCTGCTATCGAGGAACTCCGTGAAGAGAACAAACTAGGCTTGATTGCTTTAAGGACCTCTAGGTGAAGAAACTAGTAGAGCGGTAGTATTTGGAATCTTCTGCAGGGTTCTAGGTTCTGGCTTGGAAGGATAGTCTAGAGCTTGTCGTATAGAGTGGCAGCAACTTGTGCATCAATCCACAAAGGTTGTGTAAGTGAAACTAGCAGAGGTCTCCCTGGGCCTATTCACAAAGTAGTTGGTTTTGCAGTACTCTGTAAAATATTCCATATGGGCCTTATCCCATATGGCACTCCGATTTAGCTCTATGCGAAGAGCTGGTTTTCACCCTGATAGGGTATTTCTGATTCTTAACTTTCACACTATCAAATTACTATATTTACTTGTAAAATATTCTCACATATTAATTGATTTAATAGGTTAAGTGAAAACTCAGGTAGAAAATTAGACTTGCCGAACCTCTATAAATTATAGTATCCATTTATTTCTATTTTTACAGCTTTATTTATCACTAGTCCGACTAGCTATTTAATTGGTATTTATAAATTCCAATTAGTAACTAAATTGTTTTCTCCTAAAGACTTAAATTATTTTGAAACGCCAAAAAGTTTTTTGAGTGATAAACTTCTACTGCATTAAAATTCCTTAGGCCTAATTCAACCCCCTCTTAGTAAACGTATAAACCGCCTTAAAATTGTAAGAAGATTTGCTTATAATTCAATCAAAGTGAACGTGCATAGAGTGGTTCAATAATCCTCTTCATTAGGATAGCCGCAGTAAGACATAACGGTAAACTTAAAAATGTATAATATTGGAAGTTGCTTCATTGCCAATTGCTTTGATCCAAATCTTAAAGCGAAGAAGATGTTAAAAGAATTCTTTCAACACTTAGATAGTCGTTTGTTTATTCACGAAATTTTATACTTGAGCAAATCGATTACACCATGCCTTCTCACCTAACCATCAAAAGTAAGCCCATTATAGAAATCATTAGCTCAAGTAGTGTAAATTTAAACTTTCTTTCAATTTAAAATAAGCATCCATGCTTTTAATTTAAACTCCCATTTCAAACATCCAAATTCTACTCTCAGTAAGCTTCAAAACAAACAAATAAATAAATAAAATACTAGCCCAAGTTAATAGAAAATTTAAATAAACTATCAACCATTTTTTATTTTTGGCTGGTCTACTTGGCCGCGTTTGCTTAACTGGATTCGCTTGGACTCATATGCAGTTCCACGCTTGGTTGGGTGGATAGGGAGCTCTGTGTTACCTGCTTTGAGACAAGATTGAATAATAAAATTAGGGTTAACAAGTACAGCTATAAGTTGTTCGTTTTTTATAAGATCAGAAAAACAAATTAGCCTTATTGGTACTCTTAATCCCCACTCTATACATGTTTATTAATTTAAAATTTTTGTAAGGGTCAACAAAAGAATAATAAGCTTCCAAAAATATAGAAACCATAATTTAAAATAGTTTGCACCACATCATATGGCCACATCAATTTTTTTTTTTTTTTTAAAGGATAGGGGGATCATCCTCAATCTACTCTCAATACCCCCCATAGTCTCAAACCAGCCCCAATTTAAGGTTAGAATTCATGCAATCAAGATTGCTTTGACCGCATGTCATCCCCACTAGGATCACAGGCCCGCACAACTGGACTTAACGAATGACCACATCAAATATAAAATTTTTTAGCCAAACCCATATGCGTAACATGTCTATACATGCACTCAAGCGCGTGCATACGTTATATGAGGAAACGTTATTAATTTGCGGTGGGATATGCCGTGAGCCTTGTTTGGCCACTCTAGGTTCAAGACCATTTTGGGGAAATCCTTTATAAAGGAGATACTTTCATTATATTTATATGTAAAAGATCAAGATATGATGATATAATTCAAGAACTTCTGAGAATAAAGCAAGTGTTATAAGTACGTTCCATTAGTTCAGTATCAATAAATCTAAAAGAGAAAATTGAGAGTTGATATGAATGTATACCAAAAAATTTTGGAATACTATGGGCATTTTCTATTGTATTGGGCTAATTATAGTGCAATTGCAAAGTGATATCTCTTTGGTTAATAAGATCCATGACCAACTTTACCACAAAATGTATCTCAAACTTATAAATAATTAAATAAATAATTAAAGAAAAAGGATTGACAGTCCCAAAATTTCAAATGAGAGACCTCGTATTGAAGAAAGAGTTGTCAATCCATGGAAAAATGGGAGTTGTTGTACTATGTACAATCGAAAAACGAAAGAACCATTGACACCATGAAAATATAAAGACAAATACCTCGATGAAAAAGAAACAAATGGCATGGGCTAGAACCAACACAAAGGGCTACATAAAATCTATATGAAGACCTTCCCATGCATGCATGCATACATACATACATACATACATACATACATACACACACACACACACACATACATACATACATATACACATATATCCATAAGGGACAAGAAATTATTCATGAAAATCTAGATCAAATGACTTGGTACTTCTATTCTCTCATAGAAATGCATACAAAACCATACTCAATCCGCACCACTTGGGGTAGGCACAAAGATCATTACATCTAGATACACATAAAAATCCAGTTTGCATCCCACCTCCATAGTCCATTAGTCCTCTTCATTTATGTCAGTGAATAGAAAATGCAAATTTAAAAAGTCATAGCTCATGATACTGTCCAGTAAAATGGTCTTCTGCTGCAATGTCTTACTCCTGCAATTCATTTTAGGTTGACCGTTTCTGGCCAGCAATTAAGTAATTGGATTATCGGCAGATAGACAGACATTCCAGTTGTTGGTTTTCACCCAGGCTTCGAGCAAGTAGCAATCGACAACAGTGTGACTGCCACAGCAAAATTCACCAATATCAGGTACCAGTAGGGGAATATGGAGTACACAGAAGATGTGAAGTTGCCTCAGCTTTAATCAAAAAGTTTGTTTCGCTGATTGTACGGAGTTCATGATACCAGCAGCTTAAAGAATATATAAAAATCACAAACTTGCATATATTTCACCTTTGGCTGGCAAGTATTTCTCATTGAAGCTGTTAAATTATAGCCAACAAGATATTCCTCAAATGGTGCTCACTGTATTGAACACATAGCCTAGGCCCCAAGTATGTGACAGCAATCTACAGTGATAGGTTAAAAGCAGAATAAAATATACTCCATTTCTTCACCAACTTTTCAGTCAAATAAACATACTAGAAGCCAGGTACAGATTGAAAGAGCAGAGACTCAAATAATTGGGTAACATAAAGAACTAAAGGTGTCTCACATTTCAATTTGCCAGAAAGTTTGAGAAGGAAAATTAAAGAGCCATCATAAGGGAAGGACCAAAATATCAGGTAATCGATCTTCTATTCAGAGGTAGGCACTGGTGAAATACCTTTAATTACAATTATAGTTGTCATCAATCTCATTGTCCCAAAGGTCCAAAGTCCTGAGGTGGCCATACCTGTAGACCAAACAATAATGGGATGAGTAGATATTGCACAGAACACCTATCACAATACGATTTTCTATGTTCAGCACTGATCACCATGCATTTATCAACTTTTGAGTGACCACCTATATGTGATGGATAGATTAGATGAATGACGATTATATATAACATTGTCTTAGAGTTATGCTCAGCAATTAGTCAAGCTAATTTACAAGACTTGGAATTCTTCCATGGGAATTGAGAAAGCACACATAAAAGTGTTGATCTCAGCTTTCCAAGATCATACTATAAATTTCATTAAAAGGTGACAACCAGAAAGAAATAACTTCCCCTGTAGGGTGGAGGTATTGGCTGAATAACCTGGAAAATCATATAGAAGAAACAAATAAAACGGACAACACAAATGTGTACGCTCACTAAAAGTACTATTTCAGTGTTGAAATCTGGCTTCTTCTATTAGTGATTATGGCAAAACCTAACTGAACCGACCGAGTTAATTGTGCATTCAGCAAGCCTATGTATACCAGATCCTCAACCAAATATCTCATAGCGACCATGGCATTGAGAAACATTAATTTACACGCGTATAAATACTCGTAACATGTTATCCACGCATAAAGCGAGATCAATAAACAAAAAGATCAAATAGGAAGCACATTATAAATCAAAGAAGTTTGTGAGTTAAAAAACCACAACAATATGCAGATGAGGCAATAAACTTGAGTAGCTTAACTTAGGCCATTGAGACACCAAAAGTAAGAAGGTTTACTAGTTGAGAGAGAGGGAGAGAGAGAGATGCTTAAAGCGTAGACTTCAAAAATTTAGAGGACGAATCAACACTAGTTTTGGAAGTTTATAAATTCACATAACAGAAGTAATTCTCAAACTTGGATTCCTTATGCAGATGCCATCCACACACAGAATATGCCATCCCATCAAATAAAATAGGAAAAGAAGATGTGAGATCTAAAAAAGAAGTAAATGAAACTAGAGGGATTTAAACTGCTGTGATAATTATAGAGTTATAACAATCAGTGAAGTAGCTTCTTGGAATTTTAAACTGATCTAACATCCTAGGGTCTCGCTTATTTGCATCAGAGAAATTTCTGGATTTAATTAACATATGAATTACAACTTACACCCAAAAAACAAAAGAGAGGTACTTAAACAAAACCAAAGGGGACTGAGAACAGGCAGTGTAATCCACTGGAAATGCAGATCGTGGCAGAAAGTAAAGAAGCACGCAAATCAGAATCATTCCCACTAGAAAAATGCAAGTTCAAAGAAGTTAAAGACTTAAAGTTACAACCAGAAATTTAATCAAGAACAAATCAACAGAAGCTTACTCTACAAAAGACTTTGCCAAGAATCAGCCCATAAGGAACTGGACCAAGGTGCCGTGTGTCATTTGATGCATAGATATTATCTCCCTAAATCCACACATGGCCCTTTGGCACCTATGTTCCCAAAAGTAGCATGAAGATTGTAAAATTCCATAGAAGTAAATTATTTTCTTCATCAGAGAGAAATAACGATCCAACCATGCATCACATCATTGAAAGATCATTAGAGATTTGAAGCAGCGGTTGATCATTGATATGAAAAGCATAACTGATAGCCATTCACAGTTAAAGCTTGTACAATGCAGTGATTTGCTGCAGAGATGTGACAGTTCTAATAACCACATCATCACTCTTATAAAGTATGCAGAAGTAACAAGCAAATTTCAGTCGAAGTGCAAGACAACTGGGAAAGTTGGATCCAATTACTCAACTATACTGCCATAATATTTGCCCTGCACAAACAGCAATGCCGTATACAAAAAATTTCTTATGATACGTAGCAAGATTTCAGATATTAAATAAATGCACACAGGCATGCTCTTCCGGCCTCTGACCAATTTGTAAGAAAATAAGAAATCAGGATTTTGTGGCCAATCCTTTGATCAGAAACAGACCAGGCATATCTCAAATTCATGTGGCAAAATTATTTCACTTCCCCTCCTCGTGACAACTGACACTCCCCACAGTCCAAGCAAACTCAGAACAGGAAAAATAAAACATTGAACAATAAGCAACAGCAGTCAGCAGCAATAAAATTGTACTTGCGAAAGCATAATAACTAATAAAATTAAACAACAATATGCAAAATAAATAAGAAACAATGAGCTGCTATATCAATTATTCACTATATCCATATACGTACCACTAATGTGTGAGATTGGTCACCCCGACCGGGTTCCGCCAAGAAGGTGATCGCATCGCCCTCCACGCCCACAATGCGCTCCGTTATGGTCTTCCTAGGGTTCTCCGGGGACCTCACCAAAACAACTGTCTCTGGGTCCCACCTTCCCCAAAAAGGGCAACATGACAACTTACCGCAGGTGGGTCCAATCCAAGCAAAATGGTCATGGAAGGACAGGCAGCTCAACTTTGGTGAATGACAAGAAACTGACCCGCCCATGCTCAACAATACAAAACTTTAGAGGATTTCCACTGCAACGTGTCTCAAGGTCCTCGATCTCTTGTCTGGATGGTGGGTAACCACTACATAAGATACCATTTCATCATATGAGCATGTCTTTAATGTAAAGTAATCTCAGGTCTTATCAAGAGAATTCATGAAAAAGGGCTGAAAAAAGACAAATATAGCAGTTCATAAAGCTGGAGGACACTACTAAGAATGCTACAACATATTGAACTGCAGTGAAAATTGCCAATCTATAACAAAATGATTGTTTTCCAAGTTAACAAGTCACACTATCAGATCAAAAAGTTCGCAGAGTCACCACAATGGATATATTGAAAAGGGACATATTCTGAGATGCATATTGCCCTCAAAGGGATAAGGAAAAGCAAAATGAACGTGAATAGTTTAAGTTCCAATTACTGTGAAATGAAACACAAGTTAATCAACACTCTCCACAATGACAGGGAGTATTTTACAATTCGAGTATATGCGATCGCCAAACTTCTATCAGTGAAGTTCTTGACTGAAACAGGCCATATCTAAACCAGACAGGTTGTAGAAGCCGTACATGATTTATAACAGCTCACGTAAGCAAAATCAGCTAAAATTATCAAGTCATGGCTAGTTTTTTGAGATTCATAAGACAATGATGAGCATAGGCGCCATGAGAAGTCACGAAAGAGAGGATATGGAAGACACATGTATAAAGGACTTCAACCAGGACTCACTTCACATGCAAAATAAATAATAAAAATAAAAAAATCAAAGTGCATGATTAGACATGTAGCTGATCGGAAAACAAAATTAAAGAATGTGATTTTGGAAACATACACTAGATTTCCCAGATGCCTCCTTAACTATTCTATATTCACTATTTGCCTCTTTTATGTTTTAAGAGGACAGACAGAACTCCAGGAGTTGAAACAACACTTTAACCAGTATAACAGTTCTACCCTAGACAAAAACAAAACATGAATTCAAAATCCAGATTTAGTTCTGGGCCAGTATTCATCAGATATATTAACAAGACTGCACTAAAATCACAGCGTGTAAACCTGATTCTGAATGCGCAGAGCAAAATTAATTAATCAAAAAGATGTTGCTGAAGTTAGTTACCTGGCAAGACAGAGCATAAAAGATGGATTCCCTGGAGAAGACTTTTTAAACTTGCTATTAGGAGGATAAACATCAAATATTGGTCTAGCTTCACCAAGATGCAAGTTACCAAACATCTCTGTGATGAAACTGTTGTCTGTTGATCCCTTATCTCTAATACTCTCAACTTCTGTCATACCTTCTTGAGTATCCTTTTTAATTTTAACATTCTCCATAGACCAAGGGACGCCATGGCGCCCAACAATGTAACCCAGAAACTTCAGGTGGCGGTAGACTTCAAAAGACTCCCAAGAGCATCCATGTTTATTCTTGTCTTCTGCTAGCTTTCCGTATATATCATTTAAGAGAAGGGGTGTATCATCACCATTCAAGATATCCACAGCACCAATTTCAGCTAAATACCTACACCAATATTGCTCCCCAAATTACCAGCAGTTGATAAATATGATTACGCAAAGCATAATAGAATTTGTTAAAGAGCATAATGATATTATTACTAAGAATAGCACTACAGTTTGCATCACATACAAAGTTTCTTCGATTGAGCAATACGTCTTTCCATCACGAACTATCCCAGTAGTGGTCCACATTCTACCCTTCTTCTCCAGCACTTCAGCCATCCCCAACTCTTCGATCCACCGTGCTTTTGATGCCTCTTTCCTGTGAATATATATCAACTTTTACCATCAATCTATTAACTTTCTAATGAATATTTTTTACCAAAAAGAATAAAGAAACTTCATATGATTTGCTTTGCAAGAACTTGCCTAAATTGCAACTTGGGTATGTCACCAGAAGCATAGCAAAGTTCATCATCAACTGAGTCCTCAACAAAACCCTCAGAATCACTATCACAATCATATGGTCCTTCCCCGAAACTCAACCTCTCCAAGGCTTCAGCTTCCATTGCTTCAGATTACAAGGGAGAACTTCAAGCCCCTATAAACTTTTTACAACATTGGCAGGGACACCCGAATTCTGTTGGTAAGAGACAATAATTAAGTTGAGGAGAAATTCTTGAACAAATAAATGTAATTGTTCCAACCATTATGCAATATCTCCTGTCATACTCAAGACCACACTTACTTCACAAAGACAGGTTTTGTGAAAATAATAAATTGTAGGGAAAGGAATACATACTTGTGTTCTATTATTGGCCAACCAAAATTGGAGCCCCAAAGTCTGGAGTCTAATACCACTGTCCTCGGCCGCCACTGTAATGAAAAAGAGAGGGAAAAACAAATTTGCTAAATTTTCTTTCTCCCGGTAATTGATTCATGGCGAAAGAAAATATAAGCTTCATCTTTTTACAAAGCAAATACAGAGGTGGTTCCGATTCGGAAGGAAAATTTTGGGAAGGGAATTACCGTTTTCAGATTAAGCCCAGAACGAAATTGCTGCCAAAATTACCATTCAAGAAAAATTTCCCTTGGCTGACACGCAGATCTTAGGAAACCCAATTTTAAGATTGTGTCTAATTGATTGGTGGGGGCGGGAGGATGAAGAAGAAAACTGCGGGACGAGATCCGAGGAGGAAAAGAAACGAAGCAAAGGAAATTGGTGTACAATGTCGTGGGTCCTAATAAATTAAGAAAAAGAATTGTGAGTTGAACCAGAGGTGTCAAAAATCACACCCGACCTAATGATTCGATAATGATCCACCTAAAAAAATTTAAGTATGGATTTAATATTTTTGAGTTTGAATTAAATTAAATTGAACTCAAAAATGATTCGAGAATAAAAAATAAGATTGGATTGATTTTGAGTCAACTCATCTAACTCAAAAAAACACATGTGGGTGACTCAATAACCCAATCAATCCACCTAAAAAAATTGATTAATTAAAATAAAATCTAAATAATATATATTTAAAAATTAAAAATTTAAAAATTTAATTACTAAACAACAGTTTGTTATTTTTTTTATATTCGGAGTACTCCTGGACATGACGGGTTTTATGGTTATACCTTAATAATTATGCTGAATTTTAGATTTTATTGTAAATCAAATGTCTACTTAATTATAATGTTGGAATTTATAAATATAAAAAATAAAATAAATAAATTAGATTGAGTCAGTTTTATCAGGTTAAATTGGGTTGAGGCAGGTTTATCAGGTTATTTGGTGACCTAACAAAAAATCAAATCAACCCAAACCTGATACGATCTTTCGTGGGTCAGGTTAGGATTGATCATTTTGAATTTAACATCGAGTTGGGTTTGTATTTGATATTTTTATATTATACCTCTACCTTAACCCAATCTGAACCCACCCAACCCACCCGAATTGACACCCTGGTTGAACATTTGATAAACAAGCCTCCACCAATCTATACTATTATATATATCACAATTTGTGCTTATTTAATTATGCAATTTTGTCCAATAACTTGTAATTCAAGTGACATCTGTCACTCCTATTAAGTTGGAGGTTTTGTGTTTGATCCATAATGGACACGTTGTTTCTAATTTTGAGAGAGAGAGAGAGAGAGAGAGAGAGTAAAAACAAAGGTGAGAATGAAGAAGAAAGAAATAAATAAAAAAACAAGTCTGTTGAAAGTTTGATAAAGAAGCCTCCGCCAGCGCCAATTGCATTCCAATTGCAATTTGCAAGTGAGATTTTAAATTGCAGATGATGGGTTTGTCAAATTAAGCCTTAAATTTTAATTGGGCTTTGTTGAGTGAACCAATTTTGTGGGTCGTAATTTTTTATCTTGAAGTTCAGGAACTACGTCAAGCCCAACTACAAGAAAAAATATAATCTCGACTCATTCACTTAAAATTTGTTAAGCATTATTGAATCAATGAGTTTTGAGGGGTGCTTGCAGATAAATTAAATTTATGTTCAATTAAATGGCGACACGTGTAGTTCATCACGAAAATTATCAAAAATTACAGTATTTGATTTGAGATTACGGTGCGAAACCCTTGAATTAATGTTATCAAAGATGAAAATCAATTTCAAAGATAACCAAAGTGCTAAATTTCGTCTTCAAAGTTCAAATCATCTTTAAAGGAAGAATCAGATAATAAAATTTAGGGATGGCAACGTGGCTGGTCTATGGCGGGTTTTGCGGGACTTGGGACCCACCCCACCTAACAATTGAGAGACCCAAAACCCACCCCCGCCTTCCCTTTGGCCCCGAACCCTGTGGGTTGGACCCGCCTAACCCGATTTTTTTTTTTGTATTTTCTTTCTTTCTTTTTTTTTTTTTTAACCCTCTATTCTACATCATCACTTGAATGTACAAATTTTGTTGTGGTGGGTAGTAGGTTTGAGAGAATAAAATTGAAACAAGTAAAAAGAAAAAGAAACCCTAATTTTCTATATAGTATTATAGCCTATTGGATACGTATATATATAATATATACGTTATATATAATATAACATATAATATAAATATATATATAATATAACATACGGGGCGGATCCACCTAAACCCGTAACCCGCCCCAAACCTCATTTGTTTCACCCCGAACCCACCCCATCCGAGGTGGGTCCCCAATTTATTCGGACTCATTGCCATTCATAATAAAATTAGATATTGTATCCACATTATAAATTTCAATAAAAATTTTACTTATATGGAATTTTCTTGTCCTGTACTTGTAAACACGAAATTTGTGTCACACCGTCCTAACAATTTCGTCTTGAAAGACCTAAATTTCCAAATATAACTATCTTGAATTTTGGTACAGTATGGGACTGGGACTAGGCTTATTTGGTCTAGACTGGTATTGCTTTTTTAGAACCTAACCATTAATAAAAAGGCAATGCGATCAAAATGGTAGATTAATTAAACTTCACGTACAAGAGATAACTAATTCATAAATTAAGACAACAAATAATTCAATTTTGTAACTTTCTTAAAAAAAAAAAATAGTTCACGTCAGTGAAATATCATCTTAAACAAATTAGCAAGAAATACTATATTTTGTGGAACAGCCAAACACATTTCAATTATTAAATTAAGAATGTAAATATGCGTGTAGGAGATGCAACCGAGGAATCCAAGCTATTCTACATTGCTGGTTCAGAACCACTTAGAATTTGCTGGTTAAGGATAATGGTAATAGTAGGCATACATCAAAGAATGGAGCTCGTGCAAGAGAAGATGTTTTACAACTTTTTGGAAAGAAACAACCAACTTTTTGAAGTTATAAACCGCCTTGAAACGGTAAGAAGATTTACTTATAATTCAATCAAAGTGAACATGCATAAAGTGGTCCAGTGATCTTCTTCATTAAGATAGTCCGCAGTAAAATAAAACGATGAAATTAAAAAAGTATTATATTAGAAGTTGCTTCATTGTGAATTGCTTTTATCCCAATCATAAGGCGAAGAAGAGATTAAAAGAATCCTTTCAACACTTGGACATTCATTTATTCATGCACAAGATTTTTATAATTGAGCAAATTGATTTCACTATGCCTCGTCTCCTTACCATCAAAAGTAGATAGCCAATCTTAATATCTATCAAACTAAGCCCGTTACAGGGATTATTAAATCGAGTAGGGTAATTCTAAACTTTCTTTGAAATTAAAATAAGCATTCCCTGATTTTTAATTTAAATGTCCCCTTCCACAAATTCTACTTTCGGTAAGCTTTAAAACAAACAAATAAAGTAGTAGAAAACTTAAATAAACTACCAACCATTTTTTTTTTTTTTTTTTGGCTGGCCCACTTGGCCGCGTTTGCTTAACTGGATTCGTTTGGATTCAGATGCAGTTCTGCGTTTGGTTGGGTGCATAGGGAGCTCAGTGTCGCCTGCTGTGAGACAAGATTGAATACTAAAATCAGGATTAACAAGTATGGTTAAAAAAGTTGCTTGTGCTTGATAAGATCCAAAAAGACAAATTAGCCTTATTGGTATTCTTGATCCCCACTCTATACTTGCAAACTAAATGTTTATTAATCTGAATTTTTGTAAGGTTCAATCGAAAAATAATAAGCATCTTACAATGTAGAAACCATAATTTAAAATAGTTCCACCGCATTATATGACCACGGCAAAAATTAGAACACTCATAAAAATATTTAGCCAAACGTACATGAGGAAATATGATTAATTTGCGATGGGATATCCCATGGGCCTTATTCGGCGATTCTAGGTTCATGGCCAATAAGGAGAAATCCTCTATAAAAGAGATACTTTAATTACATTTATATATAAGAAATCAAGATTTGATTGTATAATTCAAAAACTTTTAAAAATAGAATAAGTGTTAAAAATGCATTCAATTGATTCAATATCAATAAATCTAAAAAAGAGAGCTGAAGATTGAAACGAACACATACCAAAATTTTTTGAAATACCATGGCCATTCTTTATTGGTGCTCGAGCTAACTACAGTGCAATTGCAGAGTTGCATCTCTTTGATTGATAAGATCCATGACCAACTTTACACAAAATATAGCTCAAGCTTATGAACAATAAAATAAACAATTAAAGAAAAAAGATTGAGACCCAAAATTTCAATTAAATATACATCTATATCTATATGAGACAAGATATTGTTCATGAAAATCTAGATCAAATGATCTTGGTACTTCTATTCTCTCATAGAAATGCATGTAAAAACATACTCAATCTGCACCACTTAGGGTAGGCACAAAGATCATCACATCTAGAGACACATAAAAATCCTGTGGTGTGTAAACAATACAGTTTGCATCCCCCCCCCCCCCCTCCATAGTCCTCTTCATTTATGTCAGTGAATAGAAAATGCAAATTTAAAAAGTTTAGCTCATGACACCGTCCTGTAAAATGGTACTTCTATTGCAATGTCTTGCTCCTGCAATTCATTTTAGGGTGACCATTTCTAGCCAGCAATTAAGCAATTGGATTATTGGCAGATAGACAGTCATTCCAGTTGTTGGATTTCATCCAGGCTTCTAGCAAGTAGCCAGTCCGCCACTGCAAAATTCACCAATATCAGGAACCAGTAGGAAAATATAGAGTACATAGAAGATGTGAAATTGCCTCAGGTTTAATCAAAAGGTCAGTTTGGCTGGTTGTATGGAGTACATGATACCAGCAGCTTAAAGAATATATAAAAAATCACAAACTTGAATATATTTCTCCTTTGGCTGGCACGTGTTTCTCATTGAAACTGTCAGATTTTAGGCAAAAAGATATTCCTCAAATGTTGCTCACTGTATTAAACACATAGCCTAGGCCCCAAGTATGTGAGAGCAATCTACAGTGATCGGTTAAAAGCAGAATGATGCACAAAAATAATCTATAAAAGTACCAATCAACGAAAATAAGAACAATTCTCTTTTTCTGAAAAAATGTGTCTCAATATCCAATCTGCTTTACAACTTTTTTACTAAGACCTTTTATCTGACAAAACGTCTCACTACTTGGGTTTATAACTACCCACTAAAACACTAATTAACTTGTTACGACTAAATCAATGAGATGTAGCCACGTGTATCCCACGTCCCTCCCTTTCCGGGCGCACTCGGCACCATGGAGGGGGCCAAGACAAATCTAGGGCAGCTCGGCTCTTCCTTTGACTTCAGCTCGGCTATGCCATTTGTTTCAACTCGGCTACGTCACTGCTCTCTGTCCGGCTCTTCCTTTAGCTTCAACTCAGGCTATTACAGCAGTATCACATCAGGTCTAATGTATGTCTTTAACTCGAGCTATTACAGCCGTACCACATCTCCCCCCACAATCTAGTTCAAAAAGATTTTGAACTATGACCAAGTCTGAGCTAAAGACAGACTAGGCTTGTCAATTGTCGAAAACACGTGCCACATGATTGCCGAGATGTGGCGTCCACCTCTCACCCTTTTTCTTTTCTCTCTCTCTCTCTTTCTTTTTTGAGACGAGGCGCCCAAGGACCAAGCTGTGCGCCAGGGATCAGGGCGCGGGTGGCCGAGACGAGGCGCGCGAGGACCAAGCTGCGCACCCAGGGCCGAGACACTATTGGCCGAGACGAGGCGCCCGAGGACCGAGCTGCACGCCCGAGACTACGACGTGCCTGGTCGAGACGAGGTGCCCGAGGAACGAGCTGCACGCCTTGGACCGTGGCGCAAGTGACTGAGACAAGGTGCACAAGGGCCGAGCTGTGCGCCCGGGGCACAGATGCGCCTGGCCGAGACGCGAGGGCCGAGCTGCGCACTCGGGATCGAGATGTGCCTGACCGAGAAGAGGCGCACAAGGGCCAAGCTGCGCGCGAGGGGCCAAGAAGCTCTCTGGCTAAGGCGTGTTCTGGCCAAGACGTGTTCTGGCCAAGGGCGGCCGAGAAACTCTGCCTAAGGTGCGCCTCGCCGAGCGAGGCACGCAGAGCCTAGCTGCGTGCCCGAGGCCGAGGAGCTCTCTGGCCTAGACGGGGCGCGTGTAGGGTGGCCGAGCTTCAACGCATAAAGCCGAAACTTTCAAGCTGCCATTTGGCATTTTCAAATTCAAAAAGCTTGCCTTATCTCTTCTCTCTTTCCTAGGCCAATCAAATCTTGTCCCATTAATAGCATTAAATTTCATATCACATCGCATGCATCTTCGTAGACCACGTGTACGGTGGATGTAAAGGGTAAGTGTCCTTTAGCCTTCTCTTTTCCATTATAAATACCTCCTTGCTTCCTTTTCCATTTCTCCTCCATCTCACTTCTTCTCATACTTGTCCTCCATCCCCACTTCCTCACTTCTTTCTTCACCCTTTACTCAAGCCGCCTCCTTCACCGCGAGCGGCCGAAGCTTCTCCAATCTCTTTTTTTTCTTTCGCGCCTCCTTCCCAACGATGAGTCCAGGTTCTTTCTAATTTTCCTTTCTTTATTTTTGCTTGGTGTCTTTTGAGTGTAATGCAAGTTCTTAAACCGCTAGTATGTCCATTGAACTATTTGGGGGTAGTGACTCAGATGATTCAGTGCTCAGTATTCCGATAGAGGTAATGAGAGATACTGAGAAAGGCATGGCAGATGCGGGATTACCTTATTATGAAACCTATTATTCTAGGATGACCAGACATAAGAGTAGGAGATTAAGAGATATTATGGGCATTCCTAGCGAATATTCTATAGTTGTACCTAAGTCCTCAAACCGGCCACATCATCCGCTGGCAGGGTTTCTATGCTTTTATGTAGAGCAGATACAGGGTGGGTTGCGCTTTCCACTGCCCGAGCTGTTTAAATTGATTTCAAGAGGATTAGGTATCCCCCTAAACCAATTTACACCTAATTCTTTTAGGTTGATGACCAGGTACATCATTCAGTGTAGGCACTTGCAAATAGAGCCCACGACCACCCTATTTCATTCTCTTTTCTATCCCAAGTCCCTGGGTCCGGGTTAGTTTTACTTATCATCTCGGGAGGACGTTCGTTTTTTGTCCAAGTACCCTACCTCCGTAAAGCATTGGAAAGAACACTACTTGTTTATATCTTCGCCTGAGTTTTGGGGTTTTCCTACTAAGTGGATAGAGCACATGCTGCTTGATAGCTCGGACCATAGGACACGGTTTCCAACAGGGCAGCAACAACTCCTAGATAGGCCTAATAGTTGTCAGTTACAGCTACCTTACTTGGCGAAACCAGGTTTTCTCTACCACTTTGCTTTAAGTCCTAAAGCAAAAGAGGTTCCTAAGCTATTTGGTATTTACTTGACCTTGCTGAATTTGACAAGCTTACTAAATTATGCTTGACTCTCTTTTTCTTTTTTTTCTTTTTTTTTTTGTGGTGCACCGAAGGTGTCTACCAAAGCGTTCCTTTTGGCTAAGGCTACAAGTCAATCCGGGAGACAAAAGAATGACCGTCCTCCAAAAGCGCTCCGAAGGTGCCAGCTCTTCTCAACGATCTCCCGCCGAGGCCTCTGCTAGGAGATGGCCAGTTCCGCCTCCTGATGTCCTTGCTCCTAAGAGGCCTACTCTACCGCCTGTTGTAGAGACCTCGACTAAAGAGAACATTCCTGAGAAGCCGAGCTCCCGTACTCTAAGGAGGAGTCGCCCGAACACTACTTGATGGCTGGCAGCTCGACTTTGACTGACAGTACTCACTCACTGGGCCAAGATTTCTCAAGGGGAATTTCCACCAGCTTAGATAGGCAATTGGCCAATGCCATGCCCTTTGACAACCTACGCAATCAATTTGCCTCTTTCCTCTCCAAGGTAATATGATGATAGCTTTACCTTTTCTAGCGTCGACCACATTTTTCCTTGTTCGCAAACCAGCATCTTGGCGGGAAGCGTGTTAGTGAGGTGGGAGGGACAGCACCATCAACTAGAGGCTGATAGGCAGAGGATGGCGGCCGAGCTGGACCGGCTTCAGAGGGAGATCAACAAGCTGGGTGACCTGAAGGAACAACTATCTTCTCTTCGTGCTAAGTATGATAAGCTAGCCACCAGCCTGACCAAATTTGAAGTCAAAGCGGCCGAGCTGTCTTCTCAACAGGAAGAAACATTAGAGCGGGCTAGAGAGGAAGGGCGCCGCGAGGGACGAGATAGTTTTTTTCGAAATGTTTCATGATATTGAAGAGTGGAAAGCTTTCATTGAATCATGTTGGGAGTCATGCTTAGCTGAATTTCTGAAGAGCAATGAGTTCAGACAGATGTCGGTGAAGAGGGCCTTAAGGTACTACTACCATGGTACCAATACTTATGCGGATCAATTAGAGGCCAAAAGTATTTTGAGGGTGGGATAGCTGGACTAGAACGTGGACCGTATCTATGGGTTGCATACCCTTCCCTCGGATTTAGAAGACGAAGGAGAGGCCAATGCTGAAGAGGGCGTCGCGGCCGAGCTACCCTCTCCCATCGAGATGCCACCCTCTGATGAGACTCTTGCCAGGGCCGAGCTTAGCGATCAACAGGGTTCTCCCAACACCACGGCTCCTACTGAGCCGCCTATCCCTAGCTTGTCTGCAGATCTCCTTACCCCTCCGTCTTAAGTATTATCAGCATGATTAGAAATTCTAGAGGCCACTAAGCCCTGTTTTGCTTATTTTGCATGTACTAAAGTAGAAATGCCAGTTAAGAGATGACTTGTATCTCTCTAGTGGGAATAGAATGAATTGGAACTTTTCTCTAAAAGCATATCCGACTTGCTTTCTTTTTGTTTGGAGATGTCTTTCCTCTCCTCTTTTTTTTTGGGGAGGGGGGAGCACTATGGCAGGGGTGTGCGTGAGAGGCCGAGATGGGCCGCCCTCGCACGCACACGTTTAGTGGCAGAGCTGCGCGCGCACGTCCGAGATAAGGGGGCTAGGTGGCCGAGATAGGCCGCCTGAGTGCCAAAAATACGTTAACGGCCGAGCTTCAAGCGTGCGGCCGAGATAGGGCGCCCAAGGCCGAGGCACGTGCTGGCAGCCGTGCATCTTTTCTCTCTCGCGCTTCCATTGGGAGATTCATCTTTCAAACCCATCCGAGCTGACTCAGCATTCCCCTCTTCGGCAAGGACATCCATCCTTTGCGTATTAGATCAGCCGAGCTGATTTTTAGTTGGGCATTCACCCCTTCAGTTTGGACATTCGTCCTTTGCATATTAGATCGGCCAAGCCGATTTTCAGCTGGGCATTTGCCTCTTCATTTTGGACATTCGTCGTTAGCTTAGCTCGTCCGAGCTGTTTTGGCATTCGCCACCTCTATTGGGACATTCATCCTTTGCGTATTACATCAGCCGAGCTGATTTTCAGTTGGGCATTCGCCCCTTCAATTTGGACATTTGTCCTTAGCTTAGCTCGTCCAAGCTGTTTTGGCATTCGCCACTTCTGTTAGGACATTCGTCATTTGCATATTAGATCAGCCAAGCTGATTTTCAGTTGGGCATTCGCCCCTTCAGTTTGGACATTCGTCCTTTGCTTATTCGAGCTGATACTTAGTATTAGGAAAAAGAACAAATGACTAAATTCCAAAACAACTTACAAGGAATCAAAGCTACTTGGAACTATGCTTCAAAGACAGACAAATGCCAAAGAACTAACTAGATAGGTTCTGAAAGAAAATAAATTACATGTAAAAACGCCAAAGGTTCTGCACATTCCATAGCTGCGCTACTTTTCTGCCTTCCCCTGTCTCCAGCTCGTAAGCTCCTCCCCTTAGCACCCTGCTCACCTTATAGGGGCCCTCCCAATTTGGCTCCAACTTTCCTACATTCCCTACTGCGTCACACCCAATCTCCCACCTGAAAACTGCGAGGCTTAATCCTTCGGTTGAATGTGGTTTGCATCCTTTGCTTGTACTTAGCCAGTCTAAGACAGGCGTTCTCCCTTTTCTCCTTAATCATATCCAAAGAAGCCCTGAGTAACTCCTCATTCTCTTCGAAATCATATGACAATACCCCATGAGACTCTATCCCTACCTCGGCTGGGATTAGCGCATCCACTGATAAACTATGTTGAATGGTGTTTCGCCAGTAGAGATTTTTAGTGTGGTCCTGTGCGCCCACAGCACGCTAAGCAGCTCATCTACCAATCCACCCCCAGCCTGATTCAACCTCTTCTTCAAGCTTTTCAGCAAATCTCGATTAATGACCTCTGTTTGCCCATTGGTTTGTGCATGGGCTACGGCACTGAACCATTGGGTTATTTTCATCTCCTTACACCAAGCCTGCACCTTAGCTCCTTGAAACTGTCTTCCATTGTCCAAGACCAACTCCCTAGGGATGCCATACCGACATACTATACTCTTCCATAAAAGCTTAAGTACCTCATTCTCACTTATTTTAGCTAGTAGCTTTGCCTCCACCCACTGGCTAAAGTAATCCACCGCCACCAACAGAAACTTCCTTTGCTCAACTGCTACTGGAAAAAGACCCACAATATCCATTCCCCACTTTGCGAAAGGGCATGGAGCACTCATAACGTACATTGGCTCAGCGGAGGCGTGGCTAATTTAGGCGTGCCTCTGACACTTGTCGCATTTTTTCACCAACTCCCCTGTATCAGCTCAGATAATGGGCCAGAAGTATCCAGCTCCGATAGCGTTGGAGGCTAAGGCCACCCCTCCCAAATGGTTCCCACAACATCCTTCATGAATCCCTCTCAAGATATACTCTCATTCCTGAGGGGACAAACATCTTAACAATGGCCGGGAAAAACCCCGCTTATATAGCAACCCGCCTATAATAGTGAATCTGGCCGCCCGCACACGCAACTTATGATCCACCTCCGAATGATCCCCCTGCAGATATCGCATAATCAGTGTCCTCCAATCCTGACCCTCTTCTACAGGTAGAGCTTCTGCTTCGAGACTTACTTTATCTAATTCATAGATAGTCACCTGCCTAATGTTACATTCGGTCAGGGAGCTGGCTATCTTGGTCAAGCAGTCAGCCTTCCTATTCTCCTCTCGAGGGATCTGGGTTACTTGTAGCTTGGCCAACTATTGTCTCAAATTATGCACTAACTACAAGTATTTGTTCATCCTCAACTCCTTAGCTTCATACTGTCCTTCAATCTGCTTTACTACCAATTGCGAATCAATGAACACCCGAACACGCCTAGCTCCACTCTGTATGGCCATCCTGGTTCCCCATAACATAGCTTCATACTCCGCTTCATTGTTCGAGACTTTAAAGTGGAATTTCACCGCAAATTCCATCTATTCCCTTCCGCACTAATGACCACAATTCCAGCTCCGCTTCCGCCCTGTCCTGACGACCCATCAACATATACCTGCCATATGCCTTCATCCTTGGTCATGGGCGCGTCGGCCACAAAATCCGCCAAGGCCTGTGCTTTTATAGCATTATTAGAGACGTAACTTATGTCGTATTCTCCCAACTCCACGGCCCATTTGACCAACCTTCCTACCACATCAGCCTTTCCCAGAGTCTGTTTCAAGGGGTGGTTAGTACGCACAACTGTAGGATGTGATAAGAAATACGGTATTAACCTTCGGGTTGTGATCACCAAAGCTAGCAGCATCTTCTCAATTTCGGGATACCTCAACTCAGCAGCATGCAAAATCTTGCTGACATAATACACTGGCTTTTGACTAGCTCCATCCTCCTTTACGAGAACCGAGCTCACCGCCTGCTCGGCTACTGCCAAATACAAATAGAGCCTTTCTCCCGGTGCTGGTTTAGTTAGTAAATGCAGCTCAGCTAGGTAGGATTTCAGCTCGTCAAATGCGCGCTGCGCTACTTCCCCCATTCAAATTGCTTTGCCTTCCGTAATATCCCAAAAAAGAGGAAACTTTAATTTGCAGAGCGGGATATAAACATACTCAGAGTGGCTATCCTTCCTGCTAACCTGTGTACCTCATTTACATTTTTAGGGTGGGCTCATTTTCGGATTTGCCTCGATGCCCCTCTCTGTCACCAGATAGCCCAGGAACTTGCCCCCTTTTACCCCGAAGGTGCATTTCTCCGGGTTGAGCTTCATCCCATATTTGCGTAAAGTTTCAAATGTCTCTTTCAGATCTCCCACATGATTAGCTCGGCTCACACTCCTTACCAGCATATCATCCACATATACTTCCACATTTCGGTCGATCTAATATTTAAACATCCGATCTACCAATCTCAAATATATGGCTCCTGCATTCTTAAGACCAAAGGACATGACCAAATAACAGTAAGTTCCTTGCGAAGCAATAAAACTCACCCGCTTACGGCCCTCCATACTGAGGGGGATCTAATGATATCCCTGCAATGCATCCATCATGCTGAGGAGTTCGCATCCAGAAGTGGAATCTACCAACAAATCAATCCTGGGCAAAGGATAGAAATCCTTCGGGCAAGCCTTGTTCAAGTCCCTGAAGTCTATGCACACTCTCCACTTGTGCACATGCTTCGGTAACAATACCACATTAGAGATCTATTATGGGAACTGGATTTCCACGACGTGCCCGGCGTCTAAAAGCTTTTCCAACTCTTACTGAATGATGCGGTCTTTCTCAGGACCGAAGTGTCTCTTCTTCTACTTGACGGGCCGGACAGCCAAGTCAACATTGAGCCTGTGTTCGGCTATTCTTGGGTCTATTCCTGTAAGATCCTTGACAGAAAAAACAAAAATGTCTACGTACTCCCTCAGGACAGTAATTATTTCTACCTTCAAATCCATTTCCAAGTAGAAGCCTATCCGCGTAATCTTACTAGGATTTCCCGGTACCAACTCTACAGATAAGAGTTCCCCCTCTGGTTCAAGCCTTTGCTACCTTTCCGCTATCAGGGTATACTCGACCCATTCTGCCTCTGCTTGTGTACAGCCTCATCATCCTTGTGACATCATTTCCTTACTGCATCCACATAACACTTCCTTGACGTATGCTGATCTCCCACCACTTCTCCTACCATTCGTCCCACTACATACTTCAACTTCATATGGTAGGGGAAGCCTACCGCCTAGAAGAGCTGCATATAGGCCTACCATTATATACAGAAGGAGCATCTAATACTAAGAAATTTACCATACAGGTCTTCCGATACACTCCCATTCCCAGAGAGACGGGTAAGGAAATCCGCCCCTTGGGTTTGACTGCCTCTCTTGAAAATTCGAACAACAATATTTCTACAGGCTCTAGCATGGTGTTCTCCAGATCCATCTGCTGGAAAGCATCATAGAAAAGAATGTCAGCAGAGTTGCCGCCATCGATAAAAATGCAGGCTACTTCGAAGTTTGCTATCATAGCTGTAATAACCAAAGCATCGTGGTAAGGTAGATGCAAAGCTCTCAGATCATCCAGTCCGAACTTAATAACAAGGTGTCGCTAATGTCAGATACAGAGGATACTTCCATGTTCCTGTGCGCTTCAGCTTGGGCTCTAGCCATCCTGGCACGATGGGTGTCCCCTTCAGCCGGACCTCCCGAAATCATATGGATCACCCCTTTGACTGTCTCATTCTTAGTATCTTTTCCCCATCATGCTGTCGTGCTCTCTGTTGTCCCTCCCACTTAGCTTGTGCTAGGCGCCTATGCCTGTTTCCAGTTTCAGCCCTATCCACGAATTCATTCAACTGCCCATCTCGCACCAACTGCTCCAACTCATTCCAAAGATGATCACATTCTTCGATCATGTGCCCATACTCATTGTGGAAACGACAAAACTTGTCTGACATGGGACATCTCGAAGGCCTCTGTGGGCACGTGGCCACCGCAGTAGGTTGAGATGCTCAATAGTCTGCATGACCTGCTCCCTTGGCATCCTCAAAGGGGTGTGGTAGCCAAAATTGGGACCTATCATTAGCGGGGCCTTCACCTGCCGCACAAGTGCTACTCTAAACCTCCCTTCCTACTTAAGCTTTTTAGCAACAGGATCTTCCCTTCTCTCCTTTCTCTTTTCCCTCAACTCCTTCTCCTTCGCCTCACTTTCCTCCTCTTCATGGATGTATTTCTCTGCACGACGCAGGAGTTCGTCGTAATTATCAGTCGGTTTTCTACTCAAAGACCTAAAAAAGGGCCAGGTCGAAGTCCATGGGCAAAAGCACCGCTCAACAATTCCGGAGTAGCTGATGGAGCCTCTAAAGCAGCTATAGTGAATCGCCTAACAAAACCCCTCAAGCTCTCATTCTCTCCCTATCGGAATGAGAGCAAGCTCTGCGCACTCCGCCGATATTGCTTGCTATTGGTGAATAAATGTAGGAACTTTCGGGCGAATTCGTCAAATGTATGATTAGACCTGGGTAGCAATTGCCCAAACCACCTCTCGGCAACTCCTTCCAGAGTAGTAAGGAAAGTTCTGCACTTCACTCTATCCGAAAATTGGTACAATAGAGACAAATTTTCAAACTCACACAAGTGATCAGCAGGGTCTACGGTGCCCATATACCTGGGCACACTAAAAGACTTGTGGTTCTTTGGGAAGGGATCCTGGAATATGGCTTCGACGAAAGGTGAAGCCTTGATCTCTTCCCCTATCTTCCCCTCCATCTTCCTTCTCATCTCACCCAACTCCTTTCTCATTTCCTCCAACTCTGCAACTAAGTCCGTCTGGGGCTTCTGTTTCTTATCTACACCATGTCTCACGAACACCTGACTTTCCGCCACTACTATCTCTTCTACTATATGGGTCTGGATCCTCATATTTGACTCCTTGGGCAAACCCCGAATGCCTCCCACCTTTACTAGCTCATCTAATACCGGTGCGACCACTGCCTCCTGAACTCTCATAAACAATCCTGAATTATTGGGGAAAGGCGGCCCAGCTATCACTGTGCCCTAGTCTATCTTTAGCTCAGACTTGGTCATAGTTCAAAACCTTTTTGAACTAGATTGTGAGGGGAGATGTGATATGGCTGTAATAGCCCAAGCAAAAGACATACATCAGACCTGATGTGATACGGCTGTAATAGCCCGAGTTGAAGCCAAAGGAAGAGCCGAACAGAGAGCAATGACGTAGCCTAGTTGAAACCAATGGCATAGCTAAGCTAAAGTCAAAGGAAGAGCCGAGCTGCCCCAGATTTGTCTTGGCCCCCTCCATGGTGTCGAGTGAGCCCGAAAAAGGAGGGACGTGGGATACACGTGACTCCATCTCATTGATTCAGTTGTAACAAGTTAATTAATGTTTTAGTGGGTAGTTATGGACCCAAGTAGTGGGACATTTTATCAGATAAAAGGTCTTGGTAAAAAAGTTGGAAAGCAGATTGGATATTGAGACACATTTTTTCAGAAAGAGAATTGTTCTTGTTTTCGTTGATCGGTGCTTTTACAGATTATTTTTGTGCATCAATTTGGCGCCGTTTGTGGGAACCGTGTCCTATGGCCCGAGCTATCAAGAGGCATCTGCTCTATCCACTTAGTAGGAAAACCCCAAGGCTCAGGCGAAGATATAAACAAATAGTGTTCTTTCCAATGCTTTACGGAGGTAGGGTACTTGGATAGAAAGCGAACGTCCTCCCAAGATGGTAAGTAAAACAAACCCAGACCCAGGGACTTGGGATAGAAAAGAGGATGAAATAGGATGGTCGTGGGCTCTATTTGCAAGTGCCTACACTGAATGATGTACCAGGTCATCAGCCTAAAATAATTGGATGTAAATTGGTTTAGGGGGATACCTAATCCTCTTGAAATCAATTTAAACAGCTCAGGCAGTGGAAAGCGCAACCCACCCCACATCTATTCTACATAAAAGCATAAAAACCCTGCCGACGGATGATGTGGCTGGTATGAGGTCTTAGCTACAACTATAGAATATTCGCTAGGAATGCCCATAATATCTCTTAATCTCCTACTCTTATGTCTGGTCATCCTAGAATAACAGATTTCATAATAAGGTAATCCCGCATCTGCCATACCTTTCTCGATATCTCTCATTACCTCTATGGGAATACTGAGCACTAAATCATCTGAGTCACTACCCCCAAATAGTTCAGTGGACATACTAGAGGTTCAAGAACTTGCATTATACTCAAAAGATACCAAGTAAAAACAGAGAAAGGAAAATCAAAAAGAACCTGGACTCATTGCTTGGAAGGAGGCGCGAAAGAAAAAAAATAGAGATTGAAGAAGCTCCGGCAGCTCGCGGTGAAGGAGGTGGCTCGAGCAAAGGGTAAAGGGAAGAAGTGAGGAAGTGGGGATGGAGGAAAAGTATGAGAAAAAGTGAGATGGAGGAGAAATGGAAAAGGAAGCAAGGGGAGGTATTTATAATGGAAAAAAGAAGGCTAAAGGACACTTACCCTTCACATCCACCGTACACGTGGTCTACGAAGATACGTGCGATGTGATATGAAATTTAATGCTATTAATGGGACAAGACTTGATTGGCCTAGGAAAGAGAGAAGAGATAAGGCAAGTTTTTTGAATTTGAAAATGCCAAATGGCAGCCTGAAAGTTTCGGCCTCATGCACTGAAGCTCGGCCACCCTGCGCGCGCCACATCTCTGCCAAGCGCGTCTCCGCCATAACGCGCCTCGGCCAGAGAGCTCCTAGGCCTCAGACGCACAGCTAGGCCCTGCGCACCTTGTCTCGGCCAGGCGCGCCTCAGGCAGAGTTTCTCGACCACCCGCGTCTCGACCCCTCACGCACAGCTTGGCAACCGTGTGTGTGGCTCGTCTCGGCCAGAGAGCTTCTCAGCCCCGAGCGCGCAGCTCGGCCCTCGCGCACCTCGTGTCGATCACCCGCGCCCCGATCCCAGGCATGCAACTCGATCCTCGGGCACCTCGTCTCAACCAGGCACGTCGCGGCCCCAAGTGCACAGCTCAACTGTCGCACGCCTCATCTCAGCCAGGCACACCTCGGGCAAAGTTTCTCGGCCACCCACGCCCCGATCCCCAACGCACAGCTCAACCCGACTCGCCTCAAAAAAAAAAAAGAAAAGAGAGAAAGTGTGAGAGGTAGACGCCATATCTCGGCAATCATGTGGCACGTGTTTTCAACAACTGACAAGTCTAGTTTGTCTTTAGCTCAGACTTGGTCATAGTTCAAAACCTTTTTGAACTAGATTGTGGGGGCATATGTGGTACGGCTGCAATAGCCCGAGCTAAAGACATACATCAGACCTGATGTGATACGGTTGTAATAGCCCAAACTAAAGCCAAAGGAAGAGCCTAACAGAGAGCAATGACATAGCCGCGTTGAAGTAAAAGAAAGAGCTGAGCTGCCCCAGATTTATTTTGGCCCCTCCATGGTGCCGAGTGCGCCCGAAAAAGGAGATACGTGGGATACACATGGCTCCATCTCATTGATTCAGTTGTAACAAGTTAATTAGTGTTTTAGTGGGTAATTATGAACCCAACTAGTGGGACGTTTTGTCGGCTAAAAGGTCTTGGTAAAAAAGTTGCAAAGCAGATTGGATATTGAGACACATTTTTTCAAAAAAAGAGAATTGTTCTTGTTTTCATTGATTGGTGCTTTTACAGATTATTTTTGTGCATCACATAATAAAATATACTCCATTTCTTCACCAACTTTTTAGTCAAACAAACATACTAGAAGCCAGGTACAGATTGAAAGAGCAAAGTCTCAAATAATTGGGTAACATAAAGAACTAAAGGTGTCTCACATTTCAATTTGCCAGAAAGTTTGAGATGGAAAATTAAAGAGCAATCATAAGGGAAGGACCAAAATATCAGGTAATCGATCTTCTATTCAGAGGTAGGCACTGGTGAAATACCTTTAATTACAATTACAGTTGTCATCAATCTCATTGTCCCAAAGGTCCAAAGTCCTGAGGTGGCCATACCTGTAGACCAACCAATAATTGGATGAGTAGATATTGCACAGAACACCTATCACAATACGATTTTCTAAGTTCAGCACTGATCACCATGCATTTATCAACTTTTGCGTGACCACCTATATGTGATGGATAGATTAGATTAATGATATAACATTGTCTTAGAGTTATGCTCAGCAATTAGTCAAGCTAATTTACAAGACTTGGAATTCTTCCATGGGAATTGAGAAAGCACCCATAAAACTGTTGAACTCATCTTTCCAAGATCATACTATAAATTTCATTAAAAAGTGACAACCGGAAGGAAATAGCTTCCTCTGTAGGGTGGAGGTATTGGCTGAATAACCTGGAAAATCATACAGCAAAAAAAATAAATAAAACAGACAACACAAAGGTGTACACTCACTAAAAGTACTATTTCAGTGTTGAAATCTGCCTTCTTCTCTTAGTGATTTTGTAAAAAAAATTAACTAAACCGGCCAAGTTAGTTCTGCGTTCAGCAAAAATATGCGTACAAGATCCTCAACCAAATATCTCATAGCTACCATGGCATTGAGAAACATTAATTTACATGCGTATAAATATTTGTAACCTGTTATCTAGGCATAAAGCGAGATCAATAAACAAAAAGATCAAATATGAAGCACATTATAAATCAAAGAAGTTTCAAGTTCGTGAGTTAGAAAATCCCAACAATATGCAGATGAAGCAATAAACTCAAGTAGCTTAACTTAGGCCATTGAGACACGAGAAATGAGAAGGTTTATTAGTTAAGAGAGACAGAGAGATGCTTAAAGTGTAGGCTTCAAATATTTTAGAGGACGAATCAACACTAGTTTTGGAAGTTTATAAATTCACGTTACAGAAGTAATTCTCAAACTTGGATTCCTTATTTAGATGCCATCTAAACACAGAATATGCAAACTCCATCGAATAAAATAAAAAAAGAAGATGTGAGATCTAAAAAAGATGTAAGTGAAACTAGAGGGATTTAAACTGCTATGGTAATTATCGAGTTATAACAATCAGTGAAATAGCTTCTTGGGATTTTAAACTGATCTCACATCCTATGTCTCGCTTATTTGCATCAGAGAAATTTCTGGATTTAATTAACATATGAATTACAACTTATACTCAAAAAGAGAAAGTGTTGTTAGGGAGTCTGCAAGGATGCAGACTAAACGAATAATCTTATACATTGCCATGCATTTTTATTTATAGTTCAGCAATATAGTTGACAAAGATATCTTCTCTAATTTCAAATGATCAAACTTGAACTTCAATTAAAATCCCATCCATGATACAAGTTGCAGTAAGTTACTTCTTAAGCACTGAGACACCATCATCCAAAGAAAAAAGGTACTTAAAGTGGAAATGCGACCTTGGCAGAAAGTAAACAAGCATGCAACTCATAATCATTCCAACTAGAAAGCTGCAAGTTCTAAAAAATTAAAGTTACAACCAGAAATTTAATCAAGGACAAGTCAACAGAAGCTTACTCTGCAAAAGACTTTGCCAAGAATCAGCCCATAAGGAACTGGACCAAGGTGCCTTGAGTCATTTGACGCATAGATATTATCTCCCTGAATCCAAACATGGCCCTTTGGCACCTATGTTCCCAAATGTAGCATGAAGATTGTAAAATTCCATAGAAGTGAACTATTTTGTTCATCAGAGAGAAATAACTATCCAACCATGTACCTCATCATTGAAAAGATCATTAGAGATTTGAAGCAGCGGTTGATCATTGATATGGAAAACATAACTAATAGCCATTCACAGTTATAGTTCGTACAATGCAGTGATTTGCTGCAGATATATGAGAATTCTAATAACCACATCGTCACTCTTATAAAGCATGCAGAGATAACAAGCAAATTTCAGTCTATGTGCAAGACAACTGGGAAAGTTAGATCCAATTGCTCAACTATAGTGCCATAATATTTACCTTGCACAAACAGCAATGCTGTATACAAAAATTTCTTATGATATGTAGCAAGCATCCGATATTAAATAAACACACACAGGCATGGTCTTCCGACCTCTTTCCAATTCGTAAGAAAATAAGAAATCATGATTGTGTGGCCAATCCTTTGATCAAAAACAGACCAGGCATATCTCAAATTCATGAAGCAAAAATATTTCACTTCCCCTCCCAGAGCCAGATTGCCTCGTGACAACTGGCAAACCCCCACAGTCCGAACAAACTCAGAACAGGAAAAGTCGAACATTCAACAATAAGTAACAGCAGCCAGCAGCAATAAAATTGTACTTAAGAAAGCATAATAACTAATAAAATTAAACAACAATATGCAAAACAAACAAGAAAGAATGAGCTACTATATCAATTATTCACCATATCCATGTCCGTACCACTAATGTGTGAGAGCGGTCACCCCGACCGGGTTCCACCAAGAAGGTGACGGCATCGCCCTCCACGCCCACAATGCGCTTCGTTATGGTCTTCCTAGGGTTCTCCGGGGACCTCACTAAAACCACGTCTCCGGGGCCCACCTTCCCCAAAAAGGGCGACAGCTTCTCAACCAGCAAAACATCGCCGGTTAAATTCAAAGTAGGCAGCATGCTCGGCCCATAAACCTTCATCAAATTAAAATTCACTACCGATTAACCGGGGAAATCAAATTTTTGTCGATAATTTAGAGCAAGAAAATACAAGAAACATACTAGGGTTGGGGAACAGATGTAGGTGTCGGTGATGTGCAAAAGGGAAAGGAATTGAGCGAAGAGAACGGAGTGGCCCAGAAATTCTTTGGCTCCGGATTTCCATTGGCGAGCATATTGCAGCAGTTTTGCAGCTCTCATCGTCTCAATGCCGTTTCCATTTATGGCGCCCACACTCAAATAGTCTGGAATTGGTGGGGACTGAGAATAACTGAATAAGCTTGGCAACTGTAATTTTCTTGGAGGAGCAAATACAATTTCTCTTTTTCTTTTGTTACATTTTTGCATTTTTTCGCTTTCTTTTTTTGGTTTTCAGAAATATTTTTTATTTTTATTTTTATTTTTATTTTTATTTTTTTGCAATTAAATAGATTGGAAGATTTTCTGGAACATAATTTGTGATGCCTTGAATTGTGGGTACATTTGTTCTTGGAGAACATGTTTTGACAAGTGGAATTAAAAAATGTGTGGAAGATAATTGAAAATAAAGTTATATTGAATTATAATTTGAGTAAAAATGAATTTTATTATAAATATCTTTTCATGTAAATTTCTGTTTGGTTTTTTATTCATTAAATTTTTATATTATTATATGTTATTTTTCTGATGATATAATAATAAAATATATATTTATATTAAAATAATAATTAAAAAATATAAATATATATTATTTTGATTGATTTGATGATAAATATAGTTTCTTAATAATATTTGGGAGAATAAATTAAATATTAGGGGAAATGTTTATTTGTGTTTCTTGAGAAAATAAACATAGCCTATAAATTGTATAGATATATAGGGTTGTTTATTTTATTATTTTTTTTCTCATATAACATTTACTCATGCAAGTAACGATTATAAAATTTGTATCAAATGAGACAAATTGAATTTTTAGAGTTTTTGGGTTTATTTTCCAGCAAATATGTGATTGTTAGTCTATTACTATACTAGTCCTTTTTCATTTCAAAGGATTTTTTTCTTCTTCTGGAGAACGTATTTTGACAAATGAAATTAAAGAATGTGTTGAAAATAATTAAAAATAAAATTATAATGGATCGTAATTTGAAAGAAAAAAAAATATTATAAATATCTTTTCAAGTAAATTTCTGTTTAGTTTAGTATTATCACATTAAATTTTTATATCATTTATAATATTTTTATAGCAATACAATAATTGAAATATACATATTTAAATTAAAATAATGGCTAAATTGATTGATATGATGATTTGAGATAATTAAAATTTTTTAATAATATTTGTGAGAGTAAATTAAATATTTGGGAAAATGTTTATTTTTGTTTTTTGAGAAAACAAACATAGACTATAAATTTTATAGATATATAGGGTTGTTTATTTTATTTTATTTTATTTTTTTCTCATATAACATTTACTGTCTCATACAAGTAACGATTATAAGATTTGTAGCAAATGAGACAAATTGAGGTGCAATAATTTTTAGAGTTTGGGGTTTATTTTCCAACAAACATGCGATTTTTAGCATATTACTATAATAGTCTCTCTTTTTTTTTAATAGAACTATTACTATAATGGTCGTGTTTACATTAATTGTTAGGATGATTTGTTAAAAATCATTCGCTTATTTAATTAATGCTTGATATAATATGTTGATATAATGAATGACATAATAAATCGTTCCCTTGATATTAAAATTGTTTTGAATCAATTTCAAATTTTAGATCCTAACTAATAATTGTATAGATTATAGAACTTAAATTTTGAAGTTTCATTAATAAAATATCATCGAATGCCTAATTGATTATAATTAAACTAATCAACTTTTATGATATGATGATTTGGGATGGAGTTCCCAATCACAAATTGGGTAGGGAACTTGTTATTTTTCTAATATTTTTCCTTCCTATTTGATTGCCTAAAAATGATTATGGAATTCAAGATTATTAGGTTGGGGGGGGGGAAGAAAACAGACAATTACCTAATTTAATTTAATGTATCAGAATGTTGAGTGCATAATTACGTCAATGTCCCCTCGTCCTCACACTTTTATATATAAAGTCCAGAATTCAAATACAAATGAACTCTAAGTGTGCATGTAAATATTAAACAGTGTCACATTTATTCTACAACTAGTTTGTTGGGATTTAACTCGGTTATCAAGATACTAAGTTTGATTAGAATTAGAACTCCTTGTATTAGGTTTTTTAGTTCTAGGTAAAGTAGTCAAATAACTTTCTATTATAAATAGATGTGTTTATTTGATTTCTAGTGATGACACGCATGGAACTCATGATATTCATGGGGTAGTAATTATAAGTACGAGTAGGGCAATACAAAGGGGTGGAGTGAATATCTTTTTGGTAGTTATGATAATGGTTGTACGAGATTTTTAATTTTTTTTTTCCGCTTGAGTTTGAGCATATCAAATTCAAGTGTTGTCTTGTACTAATAAAATTCTATCATAATTGAAAAAAGAAAACTCCTGTAGAGGTAGGCGGAATTTGCTTAACCATGTAAATTGTGTTTGTTTTATTTTTCTATCTATTAGGTATTAATTTTCTCATCAACTTTGTGAGTGTGACTTGTGGATTCCTGATAAATTAAACTCGTATCTAAATTGCTTCTGTTGTGCTCCAACATAACTATCGTATAATCAAATTGGGTCCAAGAGACATCAAGACAATCAGGAGATTACGAAATGTATCCATTAGTTTCAGTCAAGTTTGCATTACATTGAACAAGTAAAGAGTACTCCTGCACAAGATTTTTTATTCTTGATGATGAGAGCATACAATAATTTGAGTTCCATTGTGACCTGTAAATACAAAGCTAGAAGCTGCTCTGCATTGACAGCGCTCCCACTGAGAAACATCTTAGTTTTAGAGGCTTCAGCTTCAGCTGGAGCCCCTTTCCAATGGACTGATAAATTGAAACATAATCAAGAATCAATCGGATATATTTCTGGTTCATTTGATTCTTTCCATGTTATACTTCACCATTTGTTCAAGTGCTAATCTAAAGGAACTTGTGGGCAGGCACTGCAGATTCTCGACAGCTTGATCTGCTTTCTCCCTTGCCAACTCCCATGCCCTTTCGATGCCTCCACAGTTCTTGACAATATCAACGGCCTGCTCAAGAGAACCCATCTCAGAAAACTCAGATTCGATAATATTCTTCAGCTTTGGTTCTTTCTCTAGTGCAAATATTACTGGAGCAGTCAAATTTCCTTTGGCTAGGTCGCTCCCAGCCGGTTTGCCCAGTTGCTCGGCTGACTGAGTAAAATCCAGTATATCATCGACTACTTGAAACGATAGACCCAAATTCTCACCATACCGATACATCTGCTCACTTATCTCACTGTTGACGCCACTAAAAATGGCGGCTCCCTTAGTGCTAGCAGCGATCAAGGAGGCCGTTTTGTAGTAACTCTTGAGCAAATACTCATCAAGTTGAACATCACTGTCAAAAAAGCTGGATGCTTGCTTTATTTCACCAGTAGCAAAATCTTTAATCACCTGCAATACCCATGAATGCATGTATATTCCCATGATATTCAGAACAGTCTATGTTTTGCTAAAGTTCATAAGTGAAATCTAGTATACCTGACTGATAAGCTTTGTGACTTCGAGATTTTCAAGATTTGCTAGGTGCCATGATGATTGTGCAAACATGAAATCCCCGGCCAAGACGGCCACTCTTGTGCCGTATAGTTGGTGGACAGTTTCCTTTCCTGAAACAAGAGAAGTATTTGAGAGACATTGGTCAAGAAAACAAAAGCCAACTCAGATGTCTGGCCAGATGAGGATACGTTTTCCATGTAATGTGAGATGTCGCTCTATATATGCACTTTAGAAAATCATGATGAGGACTTATTATACCAGAAACCATGTTCACAAGGAGCCAGTAATCCCAGGCCTCTAAAATGAAGCTAAGACAGCCTCCTCTTGCGGCCGTGTTTGACAAAGAGATTATAAGTTTATAACTTCAGTTGATAGGCCAGTGAAATCAGCCTAAGCATTCTTGTATTCCTCATGTTTAGCCAAAAGCTATATTTACAAGTTAAAATTACAAAGACTAACCTCTTCGCATGTTGCTTTCGTCTAACACATCATCATGTATCAAACTTGCCGTGTGGATCATTTCAATGATCTCAGCCAACCTTCTATGTTCTCTAGTGAGTTCCCTGAATCATTAAGACTATATATTAAGACAAATAATTTAGTCTCAACCAAAAGAGAGAGTATCAAATATTGCTCACTTCAAACCAGCCATCTCTGCAGTGGCTCTTGACACTAGAAAAACTAGAGCTGGTCTCATTCTTTTGCCACCAGCTCCAAAGATTTGCTCTGCAGCAGACATCAGAACCGGGGTTTCTGCACCAACAATCTAACGACGACTTATATCAGAAAAATGAGTTTTCAGATATTAAGAATGCAAAAGTAACTACCGATTTAAAAAGTCTTCAGCAAACATTTGCAAATTCAAGTTACTAGTTATAAAAACACTATAAAGCAAAGTTCTCTGATATATAATTTTAATGTCGCCTCTGCTACAGTCAGTTCAGGAAAAAGTCACGCTACATTTGCATGGAAGTTTTGCTACATTAACAAATTCTATATAAATGCTTCTGAAATTCTTTTCTTACAAGAACAAAATCTTCATGCAGCTAGCAAAAGAATCCAATTCACTCAAAAGCATCTATACTCATCCTAGGCATAAAGTACTATAATGCAACAGCAATTGATCTGCTTAGAGAACAATTGTCTTTCTTTTTTCTCTAAGAACTTCATATGGGTCCGAATCCTACTGAGAGTCGAGAGATGTACTAGAGATCAGATATTGTTGAAGAAACAAAAAGACCTTTCTTGTTCTTTTGCCGACAGGCATAGCACACAGTTATAATAATCTCTTCACGCAGTTCCTCTACAGCAATTATAACAAAATGGCTCTCAAACACACAATCAAGAAACTCACCGACTGCAAATTCTTGTTCAGTGTTAAGAGATCGTCTGCAACCAATTCAAACATATTCGACAGCAAATAAGAGCTTCTTGATTCTTTTGTTAACTCCATCACTGGTAAAGGATCCGCTCCAACCCCTATACAGCACAGAGATTATCAACATCCAAGATTCAAACTTTTTAAAACAGCAAAACCACACTGTAACGGTTTATAGCAGAATAACTTACAGCTTGTTTGGTTTCATTTTCGAATACCCTTTTTCACGTTTTTTTTCCTATTTCAAAACAGAAACTTACCGTCTTATACACACTTTTACTGAAAATATTTCTTATTTTCATTTCCAGTGTCTCCCTAACCCACATATCAAAGGGCCAGTTATTTTCAGACAAGGCATCCAAATACGATGTCATATTTTCAATCTAGGCATCCAAACAAAACTTCATTTTCATTTCAAAAATTATAACTAACTTTTTAACTTTTAAAAATGCTAAAAACAGACAATGAAAATGAAAATATTTGAAACAAAAAGCATTACCATTAAGACAAGCTTCCGGAGTCTTTGTCTCAAAGAATCGACAACTGCCAATTTCCCTGCTGAAACACAACAAATTCCGAGTTTTGCAGCCTCTGTTGACTTTCTTAACCACTCCTACAGAGAAACGATTGAAAGACGTATTGGAAGAACACCCGCACGCCACAAAGTCCAACCTTGTTCTTACAAACTCAAGATTATGACATGTCATAGACATCATCCTCAAACTAATCGATTTTCCTTTCAAATCAAGAACCCACTTCACAAACGAGGCCAAGTTCTCATTTCACAAAAACCCACCTCTTGAAAAGTGCTTCAGAGCAATAAAATTGAATCTTTATAAACAAACCAATGAAATAGATCCAAAATATCAACTGGGCGTTGAGCTTAGAACCGAAGTGGAAACTCAACTACTACATAAGAAGAAGAAGACATAGGAATTTATGTTGTTCATATGCAGCAACTTTTGAGTGGAGAAAAATGTACACCACCAAAATGGGAAGTTTTGATTTCGTTCGAACCTCAAACGGCGCTTCAATTTTTATCAATTTTTGAGTAGTATTTATATAATAGACGGAGAAAAGGGCGAAGACAATGACGTTTTTAGGACACTTTTTGATACTTAGAAAGGCCTGCCAATGGACCTCACCTCACGGTCAACTGGATGTTTCAGTGTGTTTCAGTAACAAGAACCTACACACATTTCTTGGTGGCCTGTAATAAAACTGGTATGGTGTTGTAAAAAACAAGTAAAACAATTAAAAACTCCATTATTGATCTAATAGAAAATGTAAAGGTAATGTTTAGTTATGTTGAAAGTCGTATTGAAAAATGTGAAAATTATTTTAATTATATTTTGAAAATAATTAAAAATTAATTTTATAAAATTTTAGTATGTTTATTTATGTTTTAAAATTTTTTTTTACTGTAACAATTAAGTCAATACTTTTGTATTGAATTTTTTGAGAGATGAAAGTAAAATTGAGTAATTTTTTTATTATTAAAATAATAAAATATATATGATATAATATATATATATATATATATATTGAAAAATGAAGAAGTTTGGGGAATAATCAAGTATATGAGAGGGTATTTTGGAAAAAAAAAATAATATTTTGACAAAAAAAAAAAGAGTTTGGCTTTGTTTTCTCAAAATATAACTAAACACTCCCACATATTCCCCCACATTTTTTAATGGCCATTTCTTCTTTTTTTATTTTTAATTTATATATAAATTTATTAAAATTTAAATTTTGAATTTTAAGAGTGATATCATTGAATTAATAAACAACCCAACTTTATTGTTTTGAATATTACAATGATTAAAAATAGGATAATTAACATATACGTAATGATGTCGGTAAAAAGTTTAAAATTTTATATCTTAAATTTATGTTTATATGTAACTTCGTGCAGATCACGGTGTTAGTAAAAAATTAACAAATTTTTTTATCATAAACTTAAATTTATGTCGCTTTTTGTACCTTGGCAACTCTTTTAATTAAGAAATCATGATTTGAAAATTTATTGAAGGTGTGAGTAACGTGGTTGATTCTTCTTATTTAAAAAAAAAAAAAAAGTGCTTGGTTCTTACAGTTGTATAATGATGTCATTGAAACATTTAAAATTTTATTATTTTTTTTAGAGAATATTATAAATAATGAATTTTTATTATTTCAATAAATTAATATTATTATATTTTGAAATCAAGTAAATTGAATTATACGCTACACAACCAAATGCACAAACAAATCCATTTAATCTCGAATTCAAGACCTCTCACATAATATATAAGACTAATATCACTATACTACATGCCACCAAACTAAAATTTTATACTGTAAACTTATACTTTACATGATTTCATGCAATTCATGATGTCGCACAATATTTTCGACTTTTACTACTAAAACAAAGGTTTTCCTAGTTTTAACCTTGTCTCAAATTATTTTTCTTTCAATTGCCGCCACGATAATTTATACACAAGTTGTAGGCATTTACTTCGATTAAATTAGAAAAAAATAAAAATAAAGAAATAAAGAAAATCTCAAGACAAAAACGATGTCGTTTCATTGTACCATTCACTAATTTCGAGGTAGGTGTGCCTAATGCAAACATTAATATTAGGGCAAGTACAAATCCATTTTTCTTCTAACATAAATATTTCCAATGACTTTTTCTTCATCCTAAATTTAATAATAATAATTTATTTCATCATAATTCATTGATTTATTAAATAATTATTTCTTGTTCTATCTCTTCAAGATAAAAGGTCCCATCTTAAATCTATTAACATTTTTTATCGTAATGTGATTTGATTGGTGAAACATACAGCAAAAATTGATGTCTATAATAATAATAATTATTATTAATTATACTATTAATTATATTAAAATATTTAATTCTATTACATTAAATTAATAGTATTTTCAATTTATTTTTTAAAATTTTTATTATTATTAAAACCAATCACATTCTCATTTCTACACACAAAATAAAAATAAAATTGAGAAATAAAAATACAACCAATCCAAGTAAGTTGCTTTATGTTTTTGGCAATTGAGACACAATTCAAGTATATTAAACTATTTTCACTTTTATTTATTTAAAGTGTAAATTTAAATGTGTCTTTTTTTTATATGTCCTCTAACTTTAACACCAACTTTATCAACATTTTTATTTTATTTTTTATAACTAATAATCTTTTATTAATTTATTTTTTTTAAAATACCAAGACCATAGCCGAAAAGAAAATGAGAAAAATGAAAATGCTTAAAGTGGCCAAAACTTGAGAAAACCTTTTTAATTCCTAATTTTCATTATCCTTCAAACAAAAAAACGTTGTCCCCTCAACAAAATTTCTAAGTCCAACCTCCAATTAATTTTTTAGCTGCCGCCACAATAAAATTATATTAAATTTTTTAAAAAAATTTGAGCCATGTATGAAATTGATACTACTCAATTAATTAATCAGTAACAAATTTCCACATGTATTTATTTGAATAAAAAATTGACAAAAAAAAAAGAAATAAAAAAACCAATAAATACGCCGTCGTTTTAGATGCCTCTCACTAGTAAAGTACTGTTGCAATTGATCACCGATGCCTAATTTCGTGGTAGGTACTGCGGACGTATGCCAAACTTAAAACGTTAATTTTATGCTAAGCCAAGTTGTCCAATTAAATATATCTAATTAATTTAATCGAATTATTAATTGCCGAAAGTTTTCTTGATTAGGTCATTAGGTAGAACAAGCAGTTATGAGATGTTGATCATGCCTACGCTGCACGTGTAAGTTAAAAAATTATGATGTGACCTGTTTTCAACTAATCTGTTATGTTTTTTTGTTTGATTTTATTATATGTTTTGAGATAATGAATTATTAAAATATGTGAAAGTTATAATTCAGTATGTTTGTTTGTATTTTTTTAGAGGTATTTTTTATTATAGCAGTCAAATCAATTTTTTTGTTGGATTTTTTTGGGTAAAAATAGAATTGAGTTGTTTTTTTTTAATATTAGACTAATAATAAAATATATATATGATGTATATATATAATATATGTATGTATATATTGGAGAATCTGCGTTTTTTAGTGAAAATTGAAATATGTTTGGCTATATTTTCTCAAAACAATATTGTTTTGGAAAAACATAATATTGTTTTGGAAAAACATAACCAAACAAAGCCATAAAAAATAAAATAAAATAAAAATGTCAATTATGTTTTTAAGTGAGTGTCGGACATATAGGGGTCATTTATTCTTTTATATTTAATTGTACATATATATATTAAAAGTCTATTAAATTCGAATTATTGATGTTATATGTAAAATTAATATCATTTGGATAAAGTCCACCCAATAGATTACTTACTTGAATTACCTTCAAAACTTTATTATATATCATATGTAAATATTCTCAAATAATTTGATGACAATATACTATCACAAAATTACAAAATAAACATCTTTGGATATTATTAATACTAGCAGTAACTACACAATTAATGCGTGTGCATCTAATAATTGGAACACAATCGATGTGTATGCATATATGCAAGGTTTTAAAAACCAGATCGAACCGGCCAGTTCGACCGGTAACCGGTGGCTGGTCCGGTCCGAATTACTCCTCCAAACCGGTCACGCTCGGACAGGTTTGGAACCGGTCAGAATCGCCCGGTTCGGCCGGTTCTTGACTGGTTCAATTTTTATTTTTTTTTAATTTTTGAATTTGCCTATCAATTTTGACCGCACTGTTCACTGTTGATCGAAGACTAATTTTGACCAATTTTGAAAAATGAAAACCTAATTGGCTAATTGACACAAAGACAACCTTCGGTTTTCCTTTCCTTTCCAGTTTCCAGCTTTCCTTGCCTTTCTTCCTCTCAGTCCCGGCTGCTGCTACAATGCTACTGCTACTTTTTTCTGCTGCAATTAAGAGGAAACAAGAAAATATTGCAAGATCTTCATTCCATATTTCATTTTCAACATTTGAAAAAGAAAATATTGCAAGATGATGACGAAAGACTTTGGGCAATAATATAGTTTTTGAAACTTAAGTTTATTTATTTGAAGTCCAATGATGTGATTATATTTTGGATAATTGATGGTTGAATTTGTTGTTGTTTTATTAATTTCTATTGGAACATATTGGACATTTAGTATGAAAAAATATGTTTTATTTTGTTAAATATTAAACTTGAAACTTGAAGGGATGGCCATTTGTATTAATATGAAATAGTTGTGTGTTACTATTTGAATTAGATTATATATTTGTAATTGATTCATAGAGAAATGGTATTTTCTAAAGAACCATTTGAAGGGAAAAAAATGGCTAAATTATGGAGATTTTTTTTTATTTTTCAATATTGTTGGAATTTTTCTATTTTTTACAATATATTAATTATATTATATATATTTATAAAATTAAAAATAATTATTACGTCATTATGACGTCACACCGGTCGAATCGGTGGTTCAACCCGGTAACGTCGCCGGTTCTTTGTCCGGTCCGGTTTTGAGAATATTGCATATATGTGTTAAAAGTGTTGGTGGACAACAATAAAAGTAACAAAATGGTATAATCAGAGAGGACATACCCAGAAGAAGAAGTTAGAAATATGAAAAAAATTATAGAGAAATATGTAGAAATATTGCATAATCTTCATTAATAATTGTGGGAATGTAAAATGGTATTAGCAGACAGTAGTATAGTTACAAATGAGAATTATTGTATACAATTACGAGAATAGAAAGATAAAGATAAGATATTGTGGACACATCACTTAAAAACACATCAAAAGAAACCGATGTTTTATTGATAGTATAGATTATTATCATTATTATCTTTTTTTTTTTTTTTAATCTCATTTTGCTTCATATTTTCATGGTAATTTTCTCAAATTTTTGTGGACTAAAAGATAAATTTAAGTATATTTTAAGCACATCACTTAAAAATCACTAAAAAAGACTAATATTTATTTTTTATCAGCAGGACGAATATCTTATTAATAATATAAAATATTACTATTATATTTGTTCTATCTCTTTTTGGTTTCTTTTCATGGCAATCTCCCTTTTTAGCATGAAGCATACAATGTATTATATAGAATTTCTTCCTTTCAAGATACGTTAGGACCCGTCTGGTTTCATTTTCAAAACTCATTTCACATTTTTTATTAATTCAAAAATGAAACATATTATTTTTTACACATTTTCACCAAATATTATTTTCATTTTCATTTTTTAAAATACATTTTCCAATAAATTATATATCTTCTCTCAATTGTCTATATATTTTCTTTTTTTATTCAATTATTTCTATCTCTCTTCACCTACATTCTACTAAAATTAATATAATCATTACTTTTTCAATCCAAATACAAGCTCATTTCTACTAACTACTTTTCAATATATTGAAAATAATGGAAATGAAAATAAAACCAAGCAAGCCATTAGCTATTCACTTACAGGCCCTTTGGATTTGTTTTCTGGAGGTATCTTCATTTTTTTGTGAAAAGAAATAGTGAAAAGTTAGTTATGATTTTTTTTTTTTAAAATAAAATATTGTTTGGATATTTTGTTTAAAATATAATGATTATGTAGGGTTGAAAATATGTTGTATTTGGAAAATATAATATTCTTGTATTAAAAGTCGTACAAATGTGAGTATGAGAAAATAAAAAGTGAAAATAGAGAGAGAGTGCAAGAGTTTGTCAGAAAAAATATTTTGAGAATGAAAATTTGTAAAAATGGGGGAGAAAATTATAGCTCTTTGTTTTTATTTTTAATAGAAAAATAAAAATGGATCCATAATACAAATTCAAACGGGCCCTTAGCCCAAAAAAACTTCAATGGGATATTCAATGAGTTGCTTTAGCGAAAGCCGAAAAGTACTCTGTGAAGCCGAAGTCACACATGAGACTTTGGAAAACCATCTCCTAAATATAATTTTTTTTTTTAATACGAATATGACACTGAGATAATTTTAATATGTATTAATATGATATTTGGCATATTCAAAAAATAAATACAAATTAAACTAATTATATGAATTCGACTAGTTTTTTATATGTCTAGATTTTTTTTTTTCATATTTTTTTTTAATTTTGGATTATAAAAAAAATAAAAATAGAATAAGTAACAAGATAGTGTTACGTCATTAAAATGCACTATCTCTGGCTTTGTTTGGTTATATTTTTCCAAAATAATATTTGATATGGGATGGCCCAAGTACGTAGGCCCAGTATGGGATGGCCCAGATGCCCGATCCCAAACCAGCAATGCCCAGTTTGGGGCTCAAGGCCCGTATGTCTCATCGACCTCACTCGACCATATCTACTCAGGCCCAGTTTGGCGCCCAAAGGCCCACGTAGCACCTCGACCTTTGTCGACCTGGTTGGGGTCGACCCTGAGGTAGAGAACAGTACAGTACCCTGCCACCGCATTTAATGTACTCACAGGCGTCACGCCTCCGCATTAATGGCGCATGCCATCCCCCTCATCGTCTGACACGGCAAACGCCACTACAGTGTACTATCTTGTCCTTGAAACCTGGAAGGACAATCAGCTGAAAATATTCAAACAGGGGAAATGACCAATTACCACGGGAACAAAGCTAAGGGCCCCTGGACGCATCGAGGGGCTTCCCAGACATTTCTCAGAAGGGAGGAGGATATAAGTACCATCAACCCAACCTTCTAAATGTACGCACTCATATACAGTAAAAGGCTCTGACTCCTCTGCTCGATTCTTGAGGTCGATTTCTACTGACTTGAGCGTCGGAGGGCCTAAGCCGAGGGCCTCTCGGCTAGCCTAACATTTACTGTGATTGCAGGATTCTTCCCTAACCAAGCAAGAATACAAACTCCGCAGGACAGGTTATACCCATCTCCGAACCCGGATTCTTGTCCAACGGATCAACCCCTCATCAATATTATTTTGGAAAAATATAACCAAATATATCCCATTTTTAATCCAAAATGGATATTCTCCAATACATATATATATACACATATATTATATTATTTTGAAAAAACATAACCAAACATATTCCCATTTTTAATCCAAAATGGATATTCTCCAATACATATATATATACACATATATTATATTATTTTGGAAAAACATAACCAAACATATTCCCATTTTTAATCCAAAATGGATATTCTCCAATACATATATATGTACACATATATTATATATATACATCATATATATATATATCTATTATTTTAACATGAAAAAAATCGCTTAATTCTATTTTCACCCAAAAAATCCAATAAAAAGGCATTGATTTCATTATTACAGTAAAAAATGTCTCCCCCAAAACATAAACAAATATATCAAAAATAACTTTCACATTTTTTAATAATTTATTCTCTAAAAACACATAATAAATACATAATAAAATCAAACAAAAAAAATAACAAAACATAACCTCGATTTTTATATAACACAATTGCCTATACGATTGTCACACTAGTCGATGTTGTGACATTATCACCTCTATGAATGTCTTTCCCCTTAAAACTTTTTTCAATATATAAATTTATATATTAGAGATCGAGTCGTATTTTCTGTTCATTGTGCTTCAAAATCTTTGAAAATTATCATGTTGTCATGTTGTACTCATTTCCTCTAATGGGGTTTTTAAGAGAAAAATAAGATGAAAAGTCAAGGATCTTAAGGAAAAGACCAAATAGCACAAGTAATCTAATTAATCAACAAAAAATTTGATACATTTTTCAATTGTTATGAAATTTATAAAACTAATACAATCAGAGACGGAGTCAGAAATGTTTATTATAGATGGCGAAATTAAATTATCAAAAATATAATTTATTGTAAATTTAAAATAATAAAAAGAATAATTGCAACGTGTACATCTTTAATAAAAAAAGAATTATTTTATAATTTAAGGAATGATAAAATTATAATATTTAAAAAAAATTAATACAAAAAATAAAATTTAGCAGCCCCTCCGATTCCCGCGTCCTCCCCACTCCGGCTCCGTCTATGAATGCAATATAAAAATATTTTCGAAAAGACGTCAAAACTTTGGTTTGCTTGTCAATTAGTACAACACTCTTTTTTAACTTTTTTTTTTTCCCTCTAATTTTTTTATTTTTTATTATTTATTTAACTATTTTGTCCTCTTAAATACACGCAAAGATTCAGGGAAAATTGCAATGGACCTCCCTGTGTTAAAAAAAAAAGGGCAGATTACCTCATTGTGAAAAAAAAAATAGACAAAGAACACCTTCATATTTTAAAAAATCATGCAACGAACCCCCCTGAGAACGTGGGTGTAGGACATGGCCTGTGCATGCATCTAAGCTTAAATTTTTCTATATAAAATATAATTATGCCCTTATTCATCAATCATTGAATTTTCTTTTAAAAATTCAACGGTCTAAATCAAATCATATTATTATTATTTTTTTAAAATATATAAAAAATATATTATATACAATATAATCTGTTATTATATATATAATGTGTGTATATATAATATATATATATATCACTATCCCCACCGGCCCTGGCAACCACCGCTCGCAGAGGCGGCCTCCATGGCCGCATTTGCAGCGGCCATGGCCGTTGGAAGGTAAAGATAGGATGGGTTAGGTGGGGGTGGGGTATAAAATATAATATAAAATATTTATTTATAAATATATACATAAATATATTTATGTATTTATATATTTATGTTTATTATATTATATATTTTATATTTATTGTATAATATATAAATAAAAAAAGAATAAATTAGAAGGATGAAAATAAAAAAAGTTAAAAATAGTTTTAAAATTTAAAAATAAAAAAATGTGTATAAAGGAGATGAATATAATTGATAAAATAAAAATAAAAGTAATTTTAATTTTATAAATAAATTTATATATGTATAAAATGAGAATATATGAAATAATGATTAATTTATATAGATGTATAAAATGAGAAATATATGAAATAATGAAAGAAAAGAGAAATGAGAAATAAAAAGAAAAGAAAAGAATGAAAGGAAAAAAATGATAATAAAATGTTATTTAAATTAAATTGAAAATATATTAAATGATTAAGGGTAAATTAGTTTTTCCATATTAAAATTATGTTAAATGAACAGCAAATGAGAAGGAGGAGGCGGTGTGCATAATTTTTTAAAATATAAGAAGATATATTGAACATTTATTTTTTATAGAAAGGTAAATTGTCTATTTTTTAAAACACATATGGGTAAATTACTATTAGTACCAAAGATTCACATGGCAAAATTCGGACTTTTGGGTGGGAGCGAAACCCGTGACAGTCTGACCAGAGGAGAGGGTGCTTTTGAAGCTATGTTTGGAGTTGGACTTTACATTTTATAAGGAAAAATATTAAGAAAATGCTTGGTTATGTTTCCCATAACAATATTATTTTTAAAAAATATAATTAAATATATTCTCATTTTTTTTCGATACGTACATTTTTTAATATACATACATATATATTATATATATACATAATATATATTTATTATTATTATAATATTAAAAAAATTATTCAATCATATTTTCACTCTACAATCTCAATAAAAAAATATTGATTTGATTACCACAGTAAAAAAATATATTCCCCAAAATATAAACAAGCATACCAAAAAAAAGCTTTAACATTATCCAATAATTTATTCTCCCCAAAACACATAATAAAATCACACAAAAAATATAACCAAACATTCCCTAAATTTTATATTGTTTCCTATATAATTTGATGAAAAATGCTAAATAAATGTTCACAATTGGAAAAATTATGAGAGATGTTTACTAATTTATTCATTTTATTTTTATTTATGTATGCTTGATATTTAGTTACATTCAAACAATTTTTCCAAAATTGATCGTTTTAATTTCCATTAAAATGAAAATAAGATAAAAAATAATTTTTTTATACCTTTTTTTTTTTTTTTTCTTCTTCTTCTTTTTCTCACATATCAGTAAAGTTCTTGATTTAAGAACATGTGTTCATGTGAACTATATTCTCGATTTGATTTTCTTAAAGATTTTGTTTATTTAGATTTCAATACAGAACAAAAGATTTGGTTTTTACGCTTTCATGCTTTAAAACTCAACGTGACTCACGGCTTTTCTTTCGATTTCATATTTAAAGTTTATTAAATCCCTAAGAGTTAGTTTGATTGGAATTTTAAGCTATTTCATTATTATTTATCGTCTGATAATTTGTGTAATTTTTTAATCATTGTGGTATAATTTGGCTAATATGATAAATAAACTTATAAGAGGTGGGGGGTTAATTTAAGATGAGAATTGCATATATAAATACTGGCTTTTGGTATTTGTATGGATTGAGTGTTTATAGTTACTCCAATTAAATGAATGGTAAGGTGGGATAAAAATACTATATCCCACCTTATCATTCCAATCAAATTAGTCTTAAGTGAAATAAAGGGCAGTTTGGATTCATTTTCTGGAGGTGTTTTCATTTTCTGATAAAAATGCATAGTGAAAAATTAGTTTGGAATTTAGTAATCATGTAACTACATTTAAGTTATAAATATTTTGATTAATATTTTCTCACCAAAATCTCGGGGGGGGGGGGGGGGGGGACATAGCCTTAAAATGAATGTCTGATGCCATTAGGTTGGAATTTATCCGGAAAATAAAAATAAAAATAAAATGGATACAAATTCTTTTAAAAAAAAAAAAGATTTCTAATATTGAAGGCAAATAATTGGTCGTGGCTACAAAGTTTTTATTATTCATTAACAAAAATAAACTCAAGTTTAAAGTTTTAGAAATCATTTCCTGTAGTGTGAGCAGTTAGAAATGGGCTTATAAAAGCTCCCACAGCCTGATTGTTATTCATAGATGCAGCTGCCATAGCCTGAAATTCCACACAACAATCATAGTTAAGAATCACAAAAAGAACTACATATAATGCACACAACGAACATCTTTATTTAAAAATAAAATAAAATAAAATTTGCCATACTTAATTTCAGAGATAATATTTCTTGAATATTCATTTTTATTAATTTAACTTTAATCACAATTATAAATTAAATATTGAAAATCATATATTCCTCGATGCGCATATAAAGAACTCCAGAACCCAGCAAAAGTAAAAGTACATAAAGAAAGTATGTTAAGATGGAATTATATATGTGAAATTATTAGTTGTATAGTCCAAAAACTGAAATCATATAAAACCATAATAACTCTAGCTAGAAATTGAATTCTTTTTCGAGGCACTATTTTTTGAAAAATAGATTTATTTCTAAGGATGAAAAAGAACACGTAAATCTATATGAAACTAATTAGCATGTACCATGTTCAAGGAATAAATTGAACAAATTATGATTATTTAAATATTTATATAAGTTATTTTTCTCAAATTTAACAAGCATACATATGACCAATGTTGGCCTAGTCTACTTAATAAAAAATCAAGTCAAGATTTAAAAAATATAATTTTTTAATTAATTATGTTAGACTTAAGTTCTTTTAAAGTTGAGTAGCCTTTAGTTTAGTGGTATTACTAGTCTAGTACATAAAAAGTAAGGATAAGAGTTCGAATTTAACAGACTTCTAACTTATTTATTTATAAATGAAAAAGTTCTTTTAAAAGCTCACAGAATTTATCGGACAAACCCACTTACCCTTCTTTATAGGAATAAAATAATTATATTTATATTACATATTAATAAATTAAAATAAAGTATTTTTTGTTATGTTTTATATATTTTTATTCTTTTTATTACATGCATATGCGTATAATTATAGAGCAAGTGTTTTTGTTGTAAAAAAGTTATGATGATAAGCCTCGAGTAGTTTAGTGAACCTTCTCAATAAGAGTTTCTTATAAATGCCATGTGGGTTTGTTCATTTTTAAACTCTATGTCATTTTTATTTATATACAATTATTTTGTATTTAAACTAATATCTTATTTGTCCTTTTGTTATTGTCTATATTACTATATATGTGTCCGTAATTTACATGACTTTAAGGCCTATTAAATAACTAAGTCTATTAAAATCTATTACAAGTTTGAATTTATTAAAACTCAAAATTTACGTAATTTTTCTAATTGAATCCTTAATGAAATATAAGTGTCTAGGTAGATTTTCATATTAAGTCAAAACTTTAGAATTTATTAAAAGAGTCAGGTCAAACTTTAAAAAATATATTATAAATAATAGATCAGATTTAAAATACTATTTTCATAACAGGTCTGAACTATTTAGACTACAATATAGCCTAGCCAGACCTATTTCTCTGCCTACCACCAGTTATCATTTGCTCATCCCTTGATGGACCGAGCCACCTTCTTTGTCATGGACTTGTGTTTATTTGAGCTATGCAATAGTCAGAGACGGAGCCAAGGGGCTGGCAGGGGCAGTCACCCCCCTCAAAATATTAAAACTTTATTTTTTACATTAAACTTCGTCCCTAGTGATAGTCATCGTCCAATGTAAACTGGGCCTTAGTGTTCGCATTTTAATAACTCTTTTACGAGAGAGAAATTTTTTACCAATTATTAAATTAAAAACATAAGTCGTGCACACAGTGTTAATTCATAGAGTGAAAATATTGACCATATACAAATAAGAGTAAGCTTACTTGGATCAGTGACCACAATGAGTCCAGAATTTCCAAAATAACAGTTCCAATGGTTCCTTCCCTTAGACTGATAATAGAGATTCATGGCTATGGAGGCATGGTTTATAAGGTTGTCTGGTAAGAAACAAGGACAGCCCTTCTGCAGCATCCTGCAGTCAACCTGAGAGCAAGCATAGTTGATATTTGCCAACAGACTGCTATGTTCTGAGGAAGGCTTTGCCACACACCATGTTTTCTGCACCACATTTATTTATTTTTATTTTTATCTTTTTGTGCACAAATTAATATAGTAACATAATCCTAGGTTCCAATTGGTCTGAAGAAAACTTCAAAAACTTACCTCTGAATTCGCTAATCCCAGGTTACAAACTGCAGCAATGAAGTTCAGAGATGTAAGTTTTTGTTATTGGGACAAAAATCTATAGAAAAGAACTGCAATAATACACTATAAAAACATCTGCTAGTACTAATAGATTGTTAGAATTTTTTATCATAATATGTCGTTTTGAGGATTGTTGAAGTTTTGACTCCCACAATGACAACTTAACATACCGACTGATTACTAGGCACTTGTGAAAACATTCACTGTAATTACTTTCAATCGATCCCCTTAACTTATAAATATTAATGCGAAATCACTCTAGCCATACTCATTCTATCCATTTCTCACTTGGGTCAACTTCCCATAAATACGTGTACTAGAGTTTATCAAAACTCGTGCCATATTTTTAAAACATCCCGACAACCTATAAATATTAATGTCTTTTATTTAGCCTAAACTAATGCAGAATTACTTTGATTGTACACATTCTTCAACTTAGTTAGGGTGATCTTCCCACAAACACGCATACTACAATTACCGAACCCAACCCGACTTGAACCATCCCAGGATCTCTGCTCAGAATCAAGTATGCAATTTCAATAAAAAGAAAAAAAAAATGGAAATAAAAAGAGAAAGTTCTGAAAATATGTACCTGAAATGAAGGAAAGGAGGAAGAGGAAAAAAGGAGTAAGAGCTTTAGCCATTCTGGATTGATGTGGAAATGATGTTTTTGAGTAAAAGGACTTAAAAGGAGACCTTTTTTTGTGAATTGTGAAAAATTGAGTGTTGATGATGGATGTGCACTTAGGTGTATGTGTATATATACACACACATATATATTGATTTGTCTGTGTGGAATCATTTAATGTAGAAAAAGTCTCACAAATTTTAAGTGAGAGGAAAGGGCCCGGGCCAACGGCTACATGCCCATAATGAGCCGTTGATTGGAATTTTTTGGGAAAGATGGATAAGAAGGGAGCCAAGAGATGGAGACAAGCATTGTCACTCTTGACTTTTTCTACGTTTTTTTCCCTCATTCCGTTGTCTTTTTGAATAATTTCATATGGTCCAATTAATTATGTAATCAAATGGGTTGTGAATGTTGAAAATAAAAACTGATGCTATTATAATAAAATAAAATATTGTATTATGATATATTAGTTGTTTTGTCATCTGAATAATCACACTGAATTACATAAATGTAGTATTAATTATTGATAAATATAAACCTATATAAGGTAGATAATTTTTATGTCAAAAGTTCAAAAATATGGAATAAATTATCTACACATTCCATAACTTTTTCTATTATGTTTTAATTATATTGTATGTATTTTTATATCTATACCGAGTAAAAAAATGTTGTTAAAAATTAATAGTCAGAGGTGTATTGATGGTTTAAAATTTGGTTTAGCATTGTATAGCTGTAGCTATGTGAGTGTCTAAATATATATATATATATTTTATTTATATATATATAATATAAATGATCTAACAAATTAATAATTTAACAAAATGCGTACAATGCCAATTGAATTGCATGCTATTACATCTCTTATTTCACTAACCATTCGTTGCTCCAAAAGTCAATCAAGAAAATTTGAAGGGGGCTCTAAAATTATTGGATGTAAAGCTTAGAAGTTGATGAAGAAAGAAAATGACCAAGTTTAAAGTGTAAATAATGAATAGTTAACGACCCGACCCAATGATAATAACCACCTAACCTAATAGATAAGTCAATGTGAATTCAATTCGAGGCGTCAATTAGGAGGACACGCGTCGTCACCTAAGCAATTGTAACAGTACTCAAGGACTATAATACGGCCTTTGTAGGAAGATTGTTGATCTAGAGACACATGGCTGCATCACCAACTAGTCGGACATGTCCTTGTGTTGATAGTACTTAGTTCTCTCCTATAAATACCCATGTAACCCCATTTAGAAGGGGGATCTTGGACAAAGTTCATTTGTTAGACTTCAATTTCTATTCAACGTCTAATTGTAACGACCTCAACATTATTTAATGGAATCTTGTTTTCCTTCTATGATTTAGAGCCTACATTATAAATATATTGTTGATTTAGTTTAGTGCAACATCAGTTGGTGCCGTATGTGGGAACTGGAATCAAGAAGTAAGGTGTAAGTAGATGACACACTCGGAAGACATGCAAGAGCATGAAAATCAAGACGAAAATGTCCTATTATGTTCCCCTAAGGTAAGACACACTATGTACACTACAAATCTAGGAAATGTGGAAAATACAGCAGAAGGTACAACAATGTCCAAGGTCTACCAGTTGATAGAGGAACAATTGCGAGTAATGGTCGAATCTCTAGCACAAAAATTGACCTCAAGACCAGAGGGAACACCAAGACCTCTACAAAGGAAGCTGTTCTAAGAAGATATGGAACTAGATGTGGATGCCCGAAAAGGAAATCAAGGAATATCACCAAAAGAAAAAACCTAAGAAAGTTCACCGAAAGAAATCCAAAGTAAAACCCCAAAGGAATACAAAACTGGAAAAATAGGCAAGTCTTTGAAACAATTGACGTTGGAAGAAGATATCGAGGAAAGAAATCCAAGAGAGGAATCAGAACAGTTGACTCGAAAGTGGGAAGAGACGAGAATGTGAGCTGCGTAAGGTCCTACTCTGCAAAAGAGAGATCACCTTTTTGCGTGGATATACTCGCAGAAACTGTACCACATAACTTCAATGTTCTTAACCTATTGAAATATGATAGAAATTCAGATCCTTAAGAGCATTTAACGACCTTGGAGAACATAATGTAGCTCTACGGGCTATCGGGTGCGCTCAACTATTGGGTTTTCATCACTACTTTGTATGGAAAGGCTCAGGAGTGGTTCACAGCCTTACCACTTAGAATGGTCGTATCGTATGAGCAGTTGTACCGAAAGTTCCTATACCATTTTTCTAGCAAGAAGAAGGCAAAACGATCGGTCACATATTTGTTCACTATATGGCAAGGAGAAGAAGAGTCACTTTGGACTTTCATGAATCACTTTAACAATGAAACCCTAGAGGTGCAAGATTTTTTTTTTTATTTATACACATGCACATCAAGAGTCAATTCAGACTTGAACTCCAGACCTTCCACATTATGTGGGAAACTTATGCCGTTGGGCTACAGGCCACTTGGCAGATGTGTAAGATCTGAACATAGAAATGATGACTAGCATCTTCGTTCATGGTTAAAGAAGAGATCCTTTGCCTTAGCACTAGCAAGAATGCCACCAGGAGACCTGGAAGAGCTCATGGAGATAGCTTAGCAGTATGTGCAGGAAGAAGAGATAAATAACATGAAAGATGAAGACCGGTCAAAACACATGACCAAAGATAAAAAAAGAGGTCGTGAGGACCAAGAAGATCATAGGAGATAGCGATTTGAAAAAGTTCGCCGAAAATCTTTTCCTAGGCCCAAATTCAGCCAATACACGTCTTTAAGAGTACCTAGAGCTCAAGCAATGCTAGCTATCACACCAAGGAACATGTTGCATTGGCCAAAAAAATAGCGGGACATGTCAAATAAAAGAAACTCTAATAGATATTGCATCTTCCACAAGGATAAAAACCATGATAAGGAGGAATGCACACACCTCAAAGACGAGATTGAAAGGCTCATACAATAGAGGTACTTGAAAGAATTTACAGATAGAAGGGTTGAAAGTCAAATGACTGAAAAAGGAGATTGGAGGTCAAATAATGAGCAAAAACATCCAACAGGACACAAAAAGATGTTTAGAAAAAAAACAGACCATGCCCAGAAAACCATGTGAAAAATACGCCCAAAAAAGGAACAATCAACTCAGGGAACGCTAGGAAAAAATATGCTAGGAGTATGCGACCTCACATACTGCAAATTGAAAAAGTTTGAGCAAAATCACCTTTGATGATGCTGATCTCCAAGATGTGTGCTTGCCTTAGGACGACCCAATGTTTGTGACTTTGGACATAGCCAATTATGATGTGCATAAAGTTCTAGTGGATAATGGAAGCTCAATGAATATAATCTTCCTCAGCACCTTGCATAAGATGGGGTTGGAAGTGGCAACCATACGACCTACACACACTCCTTTAAGAGGTTTTGGAGGTTCTGAGATCACGCCAATAGGAGCCATTGACCTACCTACCTCAATAGGAGAGGAGCCCAGGAGAAGAACGGTCATACTCAAGTATTTGGTGGTAGACCCCCCCCGTTCACTTATAATGTTATTTTAGGACGATCCGTATTAAATCAATTCCAAGTTGTGGTATCGACTTACCATCTCAAAATAAAATTCCATATCCCAACGGGGATCGAAGAAGTGAGATGTGACCAGAAGATGGCTCGAATGTGTTACAATATATCAACTCAAGAGGTCATCAGAGAGCAACCTGTGAAAAAGCTCATCAACACACAAATTGAATATTTGAGTGAATTACCAAGTAATGAACCTTCGAAGAGGCGCAAAGAAAACAACATGATAGAACCATGTGAATTTAAAAGCATTGAACTCATACCCAAAAATCCAGAAAAGACAACGCAAATAGGGACACAGATGAACAAACAGTTGGAAGCATTGACTATAAAGTTTTTGAGAAAGAACTCTGACATCTTTGTGTGGAGTCTAACATATTTTGAAGGAATTGCTCCAGACATCATAGTCTATTCCTTCAATGTGGATCCGGAAGCAAAACCTATAAGACATAAAAAAAAAAGTTTTGGGGATAAGAGCCATAGAATTATCGAAGAAGAGGTGAAAAAGCTACCCGCTACGGGATATATAGTGGAGGTTCAATATTCAGAATGACTCTCAAATGTGGTCATTGTGCCGAAGCTGCAAGGAAAATGGCGAATGTGCACATATTTCATGGGCCTCAACAAGGCTTGTCCCAAAGACTCATACCCCCTTCCAAGAATAGACCTCTTGGTAGACTTTACCTCAGAAGTTGCAATGCTGAGTATGATGGATGTCTACCAAGGTTACCACCAAATTTCATGGTGGAACATAACATGGATAAGACAAAATTTGTGTTAGAGAAAGGAGTGTATTGCTACAAGGTCATACCCTTTGGTCTCAAGAATGCAGGGACAACATATCAACGATTGGTGAATAAAATGTTCAGAGACCAGATAGGGAAGACAATGGAAGTGTATATAGATGACATGCTAGTAAAAAGCTCAAAGGAAAAAGATCATCTAGAGCATTTGAGGGAAGCTTTTGAGATTATGAGGAAATACATATTAAAATTAAATCCCACAAAGTGTAGATTTGGTGTAAAGAAGGAAAATTATTGGGTTACATGGTCACTTAAAGAGGAATAGAGGCTAATCCTGAGAAAATCAGCGACATACTTGAAATTAAATCTCCAAAGACAATTAGAGATGTGCAACAACTAACTGGAAGGATAGCTTTGCTTAATCGCTTCATATCTAGGTCGGTTGATCGAGGTCTCCCATCTTCAAAATCTTGAGAAATGTCAAAAACTTTGAATGGACAAGGGAGTGCGACATAACATTTCAAGAGCTAAAGAAGTACTTGACAACACCTCTTATGTTGTCAAAACCAAAAGATGGAGAGCTATTGTGGTTGCACCTTTCGACCTCAGAAGTGGCAATAAGTTCGGTATTGATCAGAGCAGAGGGAAAGGAACATCGACCTATCTACTACATCAATAGGATGTTGCAAGGAGTTGAAAAGAATTACATGAACATAGAAAAGTTAGCTCTTGCCTTGGTAACAATGGTCAAAAAGCTTCGATCTTACTTTCAATCACACGCCATCAAAGTTATAACAAGCAGCAAGTTGAAAAAAACTTTGGGAAAGCCCGAAACATCGGGAAGGATGGTAAAGTGGGCAATCTAGTTGAGCGAGTTTAACATAGAGTTCGTGCCTCGAACAACCATAAAGCCCAAGTTATAGTAGACTTTATGATTGAGTCTAAAAGTAAAGAAGTGGCGGTAGCACAAATTACACTACTTGAAATATGGATGCTTCATGTAGATAGGTCCTCAATGTCAAAAAGAGGAGGGGCTAGAATTTGGTTTAGAGGATCTGGAGGTATCAACATAGAGTTTGCGCTCAAGCTGAACTTCCAAACTACTAACAACGAGGCAGAATATGAAGCACTAATAGCATGTTTCAAGATAGCATTAGAAAGAAAGATCGCGTACTTAATTGTGTACACTAACTCTCAACTAGTGGCACTTTAGGTAACCGGGAGATAGCAAGAGAACAAACCATGAAAAGATACTTGGCTATTGTGAGATTATAGATGTCAAAATTTCATAAGCTAGAGCTATGCCAGATACCAAGAATTGAAAACCAAAGAGCTAATGCTTTGTCGAAATTCGCTAACATGACCTTCAGGGTTGAATCCAGATAAGTCACAATATTAGTGTCCAATAACTCGAAAATTGAAAATTATTCCAAGAACATCAAGTTAGGCCAACAAGTCATAATTGTAGAACGACAGGACAAATGGAAGGCAGAATTGATGGGTTACCTCATGAACAAAACGTTACCCGAGGATAAATTGGAAGCCAAAAAGATAGAAAGAATAGCATTCCGATTCATGATGCAGGATAGAGAGTTGTATTGAAAGTCGATAGCTGGACCTTTGTTGAGATGTTTAGGTAAGCAGCAAGCCGAATATGTGATGAGAGAAGTACAAGAAGAAAGTTGCGACAACCATTTAGGAAGAAGGTATTTGGCACAGAAAATCTTAAGATAAGGATACTTCTAGCCCACCATGGTTTACGACTTTGTCAAATTTGCAGGAAGATGCAGACAGTGCCAATTACATGCTAAACTCTTGTATGCACCAGGAACCAAGATGCAACCAATTAGAGCTGTGTACCCCTTCGATCAATGGGAGTTGGATATCTTCAGATATTTCCCAATGGCTAAAGGTCAAAAGAAGTATGTCATTTGATGGAATAGAATATTTCACAGAGTGGGTAGAGGCGGAACAACTGGCCAAGATCTCAAAAATAGAGATCATGAACTTTATTTAGAATAACATAGTATGTTGATTCAGACTACCCAAGATACTCATCTCAGATAATGGGAAGCAGTTCCAAGGAAGAAATATCTTAGTGTGGTACAAAGAAATGAACATAAGATAAAATTTCACGTCAGTAGGAAATTCCTAAACTAACGGGCAAACAGAGATCACCAACAGAACCATTCTCAAACACTTGAAAACTAGGTTGGGAGATGCCAAAATTGCTTGGGCTAAAGAACTGGTAGGAGTTCTGTGGGTATACCGCACTACCCCAAGGGTAGCCACTGGAGAAACCCCTTTCTGCTGGTGTATGGTTCAGAAGCTGTGATATCGATCGAGATAGGCATGCCCTTGGATAGAGTTTTGCATTACGATGTGGACAAAAACTAGGAGAAAGAACCTTCGACCTTGATGTCATTGAAGAAAAGAGAGAGAATGCATACCTCAAGGTAGAAACATACAAGCAATTAATGGTAGCCGTTTACAACAAAAAAGTAAGACCCTGAAGCTTTCACGTGGGAGATTTGGTGCTCAAAAAGATAGAGGTATCAAAACACATTGGGAAGTTGGATCCTAATTGGGAACATCCTTTCAAAGTAACGCAAAAGACCAAAGAAAGAGCATATCGCTTAGAGATAATGGAAGGAAAGGCCTTACCACGACCCTGGCTAATCAAAAACTTAAAGAAGTTCTACACATAGAATGGTGGATGAACTATGTTGAGGAAGATAGAGCTATCGAAATATGTACTCTTCCAAAATGGTTAGGAGATTTTAAAAAAAAAAGAAAGAAAGAGACAGAGATTATTTTCTTTTAATTTGTGTTTCTTTTATTTCTCTCCAAAATTGTGTCTCTTTTATGTCCTTTCAATTTTACATTCCACCCTAAAAGCATTTATAGGATACAGCGACCTGGAAAAGATCGTTACGACTTTGATCTCAAAAAGATCGCGACGTGCAAATTAAACGTCAAGATAAATTAATGGTATGAAAAAGCCAAATGACCTGAAAAAGATCGCGACATGCAAATTAAATGTCAACATAAATTAATAGTAGTGTAAAACACCAAATGACCTGAAAAAGATCGCGACACGCAAATTAAAAGTCAAAATGAACCAGCGACAATGAAAACATTACAATGTAAATATAGGGGAAAGCCAAGTGTTGTAAGAGATGTCTAACAACCTAAAAACGATCACGACCTCCGAGTACTTAAAAGTATCATTGAAGATCATATGGCGACACAGGAGGTTTACGACCTCCAAATCACAATATCGAAATATTTAGAATTTCATTGAAAACTTTTTGGCAACACTAGGAAGGTCGCGACCTCCATATACTAAGTTCTATAATCACTTGTTGACACTGGGATGATCACAACCCTCAAACACTTAATTTTTCATTCACTCAGCGATAATACCTTAAGGTCACGACCTCTTGGTACTTAGAATGCCATCAGAAATCATATGCTAATATAGGAGGGTTACGACATTCGAAGCCATCGCGTCTAAGTATTCAAGGAATCTTGTTGAAAATCACTTAGCGACATCAAGGAGAATATGGGTACGACCTCGAATGTCACGACCTCCGATTACTTAGCAAATCTTTTTCACTATGGGTCACCTAGATCAAAATCTTTCATTTGAGAATTTGAGACTCTTAAAGTTACGCTTTAGACACAAAGAAAGTCTATCAGGTCACAACTTAGCGACCTGGATAAGATGTCCACAAATCACAATCAAGTTCGAAACTGAGGCTTATTAAAGACACGGTTTAACTAAATTAAATGCGCCCTTGATCAAAACATATGCATAGATCGTGTCATGACATCAAGGTGCAGCATGTATGCTCTCGTGATTGAAGTACAAAGCATAGAGCAATAGATCACCAAGCAATATATATATATATATATAGATTTCATTAACATCACATCATTACAATAGTCTGCAAAAGAAAGAGAGAGCAATAGATAGACAATTTAGAATGACAAATCTTGACAAAAACCCAACAAATTAAACCCCAACTAAATCTTGGGATCAAGAACAAAAGACCCAACAACCACCACCATAACTAGGCCTTAGGATCAGGGAGCAAAACGAAAGCAAACTCTTCATTCTTGAAATTAGGAAGTTGCACGACAGGATAATTCTGTACCTTCTCATCTTTGCATAAATCCAATTGGTTGAGGTTGAAACCCTCTTTGACACCATTAAGATGAGTGAGTTGAGCCTTGGCCTTCTCAAACGCCGCAACTCCATCTTGAGCTACTTGACTCAACACAATGTACTCAAACGCAGAGAATTAACAAAGTCGCTTATTGCACCGCGAAGAATACCCTTAAATTGATTCTGAAACTCCACCGACTTTTGGTAGTTGCGATAGCCCTATTTTTTGCCAGCTTCAAATTGTTTAAGTTTCTCCTAGTCAAAGGAAACCCTCATGGCAACCATATCGTCTTGCACAACCTCCAACTTCGTCTTTAAAAGTTCTATCTCCTTTTGTTGTTTTGAAATCAAAGTATCCTTTTTCGAAAGGATGAGATTCTAGGAGTCCAAAGATTCAGCTACAGACTTTAGCTTGGATTAAGCCTTCCATGCTGAACTTTCCGCTTTATTCAAACTCATATGGGTAGACTTAAGTTATTGGTCAACCTCCACCTTTCGATCTCTCCATACAACATTCTGTAAGGTCATTTGACGAGTAAGGGCAGCCATCTGCATAAAGACACACAAGCTGGGTATGGCAGAATATAGAACATGCAAAAGATAAAGAAACGTGTAAAAAATTTATACCTGCATCAGATTGTGTGCCATCTGCTTCTCCAAACTCAGAAGAAGAGAACCCTCATCGACAACTCTGATCGAATCAACATCATTAGTTTGAGCAAGTGGAGATAAAACTTGGGCAGGATCCATACCTGATGAACCCCCAGCGGTCATGGGAACAACTGATACAGGTAGGGAAGAGGGAGGTGTACTGGACGACCTCACTACATGAGCTGGAGTTCGATCACCTAATTGAGCTCGATGGCTAATTATTGGAGACCTTACCTCATCTTCATGTGATGTCTCCTCGCTAGCTTGAAGCTATCACGCCATGCTGGCCACAAGTGCTGCTCTCAAACCTATCTGTTAGCACATAAATAAATTTGAGGAAATTGACAGATAGAAAATAAAGAATAACAATTACCCAAAGAATTTTGAGGACGGATAGGAGCAAGAGTTAGACCAGCTAGTTTTAGTACTTCTTTAGTAAGAAGAGTGGGAAGCTTAAAAGGCTGATCTATCAAACCCTCAATAAACCCCTCATCCTAGGATAGATCCTCTGAAGTTGCAAAATTTGAAATATTCGTATGCCAAGCTTGGGGCATATTCTAAGGATTGTGGGAGAGAGCTTCGACATAAAACTACTTATGTTTCTAGGAACCTGAAGAAGAGGGCATTTTACAAAAAAATTGAACATTGGATCGGGCAGTAATATAGTAAAAACCTATAGTACTCGACCTGGCCAAAAAGATGATATGAAATAAATTCCAAAAGTTCACAAAGGAGCATTCGAGGTTGAAACATTTCATAACTATCACAAAACCTAGCAGGTTTCTAATACAATTGGGAACCAGTTGGGTGGGACACACTCCTAAGTGACGTACAATACTAGCTACGAGTTCAGCTAAGGGAAACCAAAGACCTGCCTCTAAACAAGGAACGTGAAAAGCCAAATAATTAGGTGGAGGGTTATCCATGGTTTGACGTGCCATGGGGGTTATTATCTTACAGCTAGAAGGATAAAAAATCACTTACGAAGGCTAGCTATTATTCTATTAGAAAGTCTGGACTCAACAGCTATAGGGTCACGAGAATTCCAATCTCGAGCGACGGCGCTCGAAGTGCCGCCCTTATTAGACCGCAAGGTCGAAGCCATATTGCCAAGAAAGGAAACTGGGAGTTTGCCAGTGCTTGAAGAGCTAGTTGAGGTACTTCTATTAGTCGAGGCGTAGGTAGAACTACTAGAATAAGATGACATAAAGTGAAAGCATTACCTAGTTCCACGCAAAGGCAAGGCCGCACCCTCACAAAGGTTTGGTGGTTTGTGATGAATAAGGAAGCGAATGGGACCATTGGCTATTTATAAGGAAGTGACCTCGAAATAAGCGCCAGATGAATGGTCCTGATGAAATCTAATAAAATGATCTAATGGTAAAGATCAAGTGACCTTTGGTATGACAAGAGCTACAAACGTAAAAAAAAAATAAAAAATAAAAAATTGTGTGCGTGTGACTCCATAATAAAAATAATAAATACATACACACGAGCCTACACACTTCAAATTTTCAAATTCAAGAGTACACACCTATAGAAATGGGTCGCCATGCACTTAAGGTCAACTTTGCCATCCCTGTGACAGACATGAAGAAGTGGGGGAGTTGATGATAAGGAAAGAAAATGACCAAGTTTAAAGTGTAAATAATGAATAGTTAACGACCTGACCCAATGATAATAATGGCCTAACCTAACTGATAAGCCAAGTGTGAATTCAATCCGAGGTGTCAATAAGGAGGACACGCGTCGTCACCTAAGCAATTGTAACAATACTCAAGGACAAAGGACTATGGTACAACCTTTGTAGGAAGATCGTTGATCTAGAGACACGTGGCTGCACACCAACCAATCGGACATGTCCTTGTGTTGATAGTGCTTAGTTCTCTCCTATAAATACCCATGTAACCCCATTTAGAAGGGGGATCTTGGACAAAGTTCATTTATTAGACTTCAATTTCTATTCCACGTCTGATTGTAACAACCTCAACGTTATTTAATGAAATCTTGTTTTCCTTCTATAATTTAGTGCCTACATTATAAATATACTGTTGATTTAGTTTTGTGCAACATTAGTAGTAGTAGTAGTAGACTAGTTGTGATGGTAGTTGTAAATGAACGAGGCAATGAATGATTGTTAAAATGGGGAAAAGAAGATTAGTGATGGCATTATTAATGGATGTAATAATACTAAAACTGCAATAATTTCCTGTTGAGTTCTTTAAATCCGATGCGAAAATATTTTGGGAGAGTATTTGTAATGTTTTTTTCTTTTCTATTTTCTAGTATATCAAAAAATATTTTGAAAAAATTATATTTGGAAAATATTTGAGAAATTAAAATGTGAAAAATAAAAGTACATTTGATTTTAGTATTTTGGGGAGATGTTTTTTCAGTTTGAATGTCTCTTTATGCAAAGTTTTAATTTATCTAATTAATGGAGTGATGATTTTAAATTTTTATATTAGAATTATAATATTTGTCCTAAATAATATGATACATATATATAATTGTATATATGTTTTTTACTAATATAATAATTTGAAATCACTGTTTTACTTAAAAGTATTTTGAGAAATGATTTCATTTCAGTTGTAACAACTCTAACATTGGCAATCACTCTAACAACTCCATATTTTAAGTAAAGTTAATTTATTTAGTACATTAAAAGATAAAAATAGTTTAAATAAATTTAACTAAATAAATTATTTTAATCAATACATTAATTAACCACATACCTCATAAATAGTATAGACAGTGCAATTTATTTGAAAGAATATGTGTTGATTTAAATAAGGTCTTATATTAACAAATATATATATATTTATACATATACATATTAAGAATTCATTAAATTCAAACGAACGACTTCACCTCACACATTTATGAGGAAGACATAGCTGCCGTTGGATATACAGACATCCACTCGCAGAGGTAGTTCATTCGAGGCCCCACGGAACCTCCAATCTTTAATAATATTTCCACTACAACAGAACAGTCTGCTGCTTTAGCCTTTATATCTGCTGGGGAAAGAGCATAGTTTCAGATAAACTATAAATTATTTATTTATTTATTTTTTCATGCAATTGGGATCAGAGATCCCTTCTTGCTGACACTCAAGAAAATCCCATTTTCACTAGGAAAAAAAGGAAAAAAAAAAAATGGCTTCATCTGTAAAAATTCCCACACTACTCTGCCATTCATCACCCACCAAACCCCAAATCTCTGATTCAAACCCCAGAATCTGCTTTCTTGTTAATTTTCCTCCAAACAAGACACTATCAAGTAACATAGCTCTCTCCCCCTTATCCACATCGGCTCCTCTTCAGAGGAACACTAAACTTGACATTCACTTCTCATCAAAAGCTGGTTCATCTTTTCCAGGTAAAATAAGTAAATTATTTGGCAGTTCCTCAAGAAATATTAATGCTGGTGAATTTATTTATAAGAATGTGGATTTTGTAGTAGTGTGGAATTTAGAACTTTATTTTTTTCTTTTTTTAATTGCTTTCTCAGAGCTCCTGTATTTCTATTTGTTCTCCAAGAATTTAGCTAGGTGCATTGTATTGGTGAATAAAGAACCCCATTTAGTTTCTTCTTTTTCTGAGTTGGGAATTATCTTAGGTTTCCTTGGATGAGTTCTTTTTTCATTTTTTCTTTTTGGCACTTCTAATCAGAATTTTGTTTTAGTGAGAGAATTAGGTGTAAATGGTTGGTTGGGGTTCAAATCTGGATGGTGGATAATCGAATTGTAAAAGCAAGTGTGGAGGAAAGGGTTGAAATTTATAAATTCCTCAAATAATTCATATGTTGTAGTGTATGGGCCAAAGATTTTCGAATTAGAGGAAGAAAAAGAAAAAAAAAAGTAGATTGATCCTTAAATCTTGTATGTTTTGCTCATGGTCTTCGTGCTCTTCGTTTAATGATTATTACTAAATTTTTGCATTAAGCTCCAAGGAACATTTCTAAGACCAATAGTTTGTTTGGCATTGTTTTGGATGTTTTGGGGAAGATATTTTGAGAGATGGTATATGTTGTTTTGTTTTGGGAGGTGATCAAATAAAGATTGTTTTGGTAAAAAAATATATATTTGGTTTTGTTTTAGAACAAATATTTCTACTGTAGATGCAAAAGCAATAAACTTTTTGAGTTAGTGCATTGAAATAGTGTTTTTATATTAATCTTTTTTGTATGTATAGTTATAATAAGTTGTGACTATATGTGCCTATATATGTATAAATGAAATAATTAATTTTTTGAGAGAATGAAATTAGGGTTGGAGGGGTGATGGTATTTTGGAAATACTTTATTGTATTTTGAATTGTGTTCTTGAGGAATGCACTATTACGTTTGGTATTGTTTCCCTTTCCCCAATAAAAATCTAATCTATAGGAATTATTAGAATGAACGGGTGTGGAAAAAAAAGTATGATTGGATTATATTGCAAAAAAATTGAAAAAATGTGAATTGAAAATAATTTTTTAATGTAATAGTTTGTAAAATATTTTAATGTAATAATATTTTTTATTATTATTTAATTGATTTAACACCCCCCCCCCCCCCCCCCCCCCCCCGAGGGGCACGCGATCTCATAGTTTTTAGTATGTGATAAGGAATATAAGGATTCTCGAGAAGAGAAGAGCTATGTTGGTTCCCCCTCCAACCTCCATCCTGGATCCTACAAGTAAATTAAAGTTGGATCTAGATTAGATCTCACTCAAATCATCCCATTTATCCTCCTAAGGAGAGGTTTGGTTTCAAACCCAATTCGAACAGGAGGAGTACGCCATGCTGAATGGTCCACATCTCAATGGCTAGGCATCGATGAGCACATTAAACTATTCATGTGGTAGAGAGCTCTCACAGCCCAGGAACCAATGATGCAACTATCAGGGGCAAACTCTACCACTGAACTAATAGCCCGTTGTGCGAGCCTCCCACTGGGGGCTTACTATGCCAAAAGCGAGAGAAACCCCATCCCTCTCTTTCCTTTTTTCGCCCCGGTGTCGCCATATGAAAGAAAGATTAAAGATCCATATAAATCACTCAGTGGAAAATGGCTTGAATAAATCTAATGAGTAATTAATAATCATTGTCTTGAGAAGATAGAAAAAAAAATTATTTAATAAGTTAGTAGGTAATGATGCGATAGAGAATTACTATTAAATTTAATGTGAGCCCCATTATTTTGAGACGATAGAAGAAGTTATTAATATTTAACTAGTTCGTGAATTTTAATTATTTTAAATTAGTAGGTATTATGGGTTTGAAAATTAATAGATATAGGTATGAAAATAAAAATCGATGATATTTCCATTGAAAATGGTACAAACAAAAGCATTTTCATTTTCGAAATAGTGTAAAATAAAAAATATATGGTGTTTTAAAACACAAACAATCTGTCACTTAGCTTATCAAAACATCACTCTTAGAATAAGGCATCCCTTGGTATTTTCAATTCTTACATTAAGGGTGGCTTTGAACACAACTCTTGCTCTAGGTTAGTCATTTCTGGGCGGATGGGAAGTCTGAATTTAGTCACCAGACAGCCTTCTGTAGGTGGACAATATAAAACTTCTCAAGCTGAAGTCTGAACTATAGTATCATAATTGAGCTATGTCTTATCTATGTAAATCAACAAAATCTTGGAAGCATGATGATTTACCATGAGAATAAATCATATGTGTTAGTGATATCCCATCGGTGGCATGGAAGCGTGTATAATGTTGTACTAGTCCTTCTTTGGAACCAATTTGCACAAGTGGAAACCGTCTTAACATATTACTGTTGTGAATTCAGTTGTTAGTTCAGAATACATGGAAGAACCTGAGACGAAGGTCAAATTTCAGACATCGCTGAGCCTGCCAGGTTGCTCCTTCCCATTATCATTACTCGGAACTGGTCAGTTGCAACTCTTTCTAACAAAGTACTTTATATTATTGCAAATACTATTTGATCCATAATTATCTATAATCCTGATGTTTCATATTGCAATAATGTGCGCCCTTTGTTTTATTCTAGGATATAGAGAAAAAGTCTTTGCGATAATTGGAGTTAAAGTTTATGCTGCGGGGCTATATGCAAATCCGTCCATCTTCAGTAACTTAGATGCCTGGAAAGGGCGAACAGCTGCTGAGGTTCAACAGGATTCATCGCTGTTTGATGCAATTTTTCATGGTAATTTTACTTTGAAGTTAAGAATGATGAGTTGGGAGAGGGATATATTATCAGAGTTCATTTACTTGCTTTGATAATGCATAATAGATATACAATTCAACTTAATTTCAATGTTTAGTTTATTTTTAAAAGCCCTTGGCATAGTTATGGCCCGACATGGATTTAAGGTCAAACTTGGCTTGTGTGTCAAGGCATTTGGGTGTGATATGTTTTTCAGCCTGGATTGGAAATAAGTTGCAGTTTGTCAAATGAAATAGTCATTTCAAGTAAACAATCAAAGTTGGATATCAAGTTATTTAAAATATGCAAACAAACATTAGATATGATACACAATAACTCACTATTTATCCTAATCGTGTGTATCATGCCTAATCCAAACCCATCAAGCAAACGAGCTCTCAAAGAATAGTGATATACTAATTTTATGAAGTGCAGCTTCCCTAGAGAAATCACTACATATTATACTTGTGAGAGACGTCGATGGTAAAATATTTTGGGATGCGTTGGATGAGGCTATCTCTCCAAGAATCAAGTCACCAACTCCAATTGATGAATCCGCACTTTTGACATTCCGAAATACCTTTCAAGAGCGGCCTCTCAAGAAAGGAACTTCCATATTTTTGACTTGGCTGGACGCAACCAAAATGCTTGTGAGTACAAAATCTCCATCCATGTTATTCTAACATTTATCCATTTTATCTTAATTTACAATGCACCGACACTTTACAAAATTATTAGTGTTGTATCAGATATCGTGTTAGACATGACACTCCTTTGATGCATGTTCAACAACACCACTTGGATTATCTATAAATTAAACAAAACATAAAAAAATCTGAAACTTAAGATGGCGTAACGGACATGCATCAAAGGCATGTCCGATGCATTTTGAACAAATTAGATTTTTTCATATATTTTAGAGAGTATAAAAATTGCTCAAGGATTAACTAAAAATCAAAATTTTCTAAAATTACTTAAAAAAAAAAAAATGTGTTGCCCCATTCAAAATCACTGTTTTTTTTTTTTTAAACATTTTCTATTAAAGTAAAACTTCTTTCCCCACAAATACACTAATTGATATGTACTTATTTTTCTTTACACTCCAATAAATATATTTTTCTACATTTGTTATCAGTTGCATATTTGTACGTGTATGTATATACATCTGTATGTTACACTTAAAAAGATTATGTATAAAAACAATTGTGTTGGGATTGTATCATGTCTTCAACTTTTTGAAAATTTTCATGTCGTGTTATCTCTGCATCATAAGTCTTAAACGGGTTGTACTCTCCCTGCACTAACAAATGCAGATAAATAAATTTTCTTTTCATTCCATATCCTATCTGCTTCTCTGATAAACCTCTCCAACTAATATACCAGATGAATTGTTGTATGTAAAACTCTCAGGTTTGCATATCATCTGAAGGAAGGCCTTTTGCTGTTGATGCTACAATCGAATCATCGAACGTCACGTCTGCTCTATTCGACGTGTTTCTTGGAGGTAATCCAGTTTCCCCATCACTGAAAACTTCCGTATCTAATGGACTGGCTGCAGCACTTAAGTAACTAAAAGCCAGTGAGTTCGATTTTCAGTTATTTTTCTGAAATATATACCATTGAGTTTCTCAAGTTTTGGATGTATCTATACACGCAAAAGACGAGAGATCAACCAACTGGTGTCATCACAGTGCGTATTTCCTTATTTGGCATGAAATTTAATCACAATTTCAAGTCCTGGACATGAATTCTCCTTTGTGCGTGTGTGTGTGTGTGTGTTTTGTTTTATATTGTTTTTTTTCCCTTTCTGCTCTTAATATTTATATTAGGGAATTTTCATGTGAATTGATGGATTCAAGATGTACTGTGATTTAAGGGTGTGCCTAAACATCAGTATTTCCTGGTTCTTTTCTTCTATAATTATATTCTGGCTTAAATATTACAGGATATTCACCAAACCGCAAACTCAACATCTTTAGCTGTGTTGATGCGTGGAGATAATAAAAAGATCTTCTAGTTATAGTAACTTTAAGAATTTTTGTGGTTGAACCCTTGCTCTGGATTTGCTTTTCTTCTAGTCCAAAATCCTTCAACCCAAAGTGCAAAAATAAACTAAATAATAGAATAATCACAATGGGAAGAACAACAGGCAAATTCACATGATAAATTAGGTGATTTCTGCATATAAAGACAGGATTTAAGGGTACACCTCAATCCCTTAAAAGCCTAGAATTCATCAACTCGAAGTCTAAAGCAACCTTTTGCAACTCTTGCATATTTGGACTTTATGCATGCAGCATAATACAAGACGAACGCCGATAGAAGTTAACACAGAATAAAAGCTAGTTGGTGCCACAGGTGAGACGGCTAGCAATGCTGTCTCTCTCCCAGCAGCTAAAGAGCATAGCAGTCCAAATCTTCCGGCTTGGCATTAAATAGTAGAACCCTGAGAATTAAGCCAGAGAAACGACATGGATTTCATATATACATCGATCTACTGCCCCTTTTCTTCTACAGTCTCCATTGCCAGAGATAAAAGAGGAAAAAGGCAACAAGAAAGAGAATTTGGAAATTATTGCCCTGAATGGGTCAATCTTGGGTAACTTAGTGACTTCCTATCATCCTGCAAAATATTTGCACGTCAATGCCTAGCAAAGTAGCAATTAAAAACAACCATAACAACAACAAAGTTAGATATTTTACCTTCCCAGTCGCGAGAGCTCAGGCTCTTGAAGCAGCAAATCTTTTAGTGGCCTTGCATTCATTTCCTTGGAGGAAGAACTGCAGAAGACGGAAAATAAAAATTCCGACCTCAAATTGTTTTGCCAAGAAGCAGAAATCTGCATTTATGATATTAAGAGAATTTTTCGTTCCCAGGTAATGTAAGGCCACGCTTGGTTTTATTTTCAAATTCATTTTCACTTATTTTCACCATTAGAATTATCCGCAGCTTTTCACCATTTTCATTAAAATCTCAACTCATTTTTAACTCACAACACATTCCTCCCCGATAACCTATATATTTTCTTCCAATCAAATACAAAGTCATTTTCAATTTATTTTTTCTAACTACCTTTTCAAATTTAGAAAACACTGGAAATGGAAAAATGAAAATGAAAACATAACCAAACGGACTCATGCAGCAGAAGGCATGAGATCGGGGGGGAACAAACCTGTTAATGAAATCAAAAGAAAGCAGCCGGTGGTGGATGGTATAGTCACTGCCAACATAAGTCACGACCAGATTGCCAGCGTCTGGATGGGGCCAGCTTCTTGATGTAGGGAATCGCAGTAAAAATGTTCCAGGGTCTTGAAGACCTTCTGGGCCTTGGAGTATAGATTCTGCTTCTTCCTTTGTGATAAATCCTTCGAACCACACTGGTGACATTGAATTCCACATTGTGTTAACTGCACTTTGTGACAAAGTAAAAGCTACTGGGTATAACCACGACCACATTCTCTCAAAATTTTCCTGGGAAACTAAATCTCTACAGCCAGCTATTCTCCTCAGGCACTCGAAGTCCTATCATTCAGAAGATTCAAACAATTAGAGAAATTTATTTCTTACAAAACAGCCAAGGAAGCATTGTTACTGGTATGAGAAAAGATGGACAATGTAGAGGTATTTAAGAATATAGTCTTTTTTCCTCTTTATAGGGTCTCAAAATATACAAGATAGGTTGAGGGCCACACCACAAAAATATTTATGTACCGTCATATATGGGCTAAGAGCCAATAAAGTTAGCTCATGAATTCTTGTGTATACATGTTCATCTGTAATGAGGAAAAGAGAGGAAAAGACCTGATTGGTCAAAGAACGACTGCAGCAAGCTATCTTCATGAATTGTTCATTAATCCTGAAAACGAGATTTTCCCACAGAACATGGTTGTTGTTCTCTGATATTGAAGTCCAAGCTTGTATTCCTTCCTCCACCAATCTCTTTGCAATTCTGATTTGATGCCTGAAATTTAAAAAACTTGCTTCTTGAACATGAAACCGAATATGAGAATTTATTGTAGCGGCTAATGCTAATTTTTGAATGCATAACAGAGGGATGCACTGCATCTCCTTCCTATATAATGTTTTCCCACATGTATCACCAAGGATTATGGGAACGTCAGGCTTGGAGGAAGTCCACATGCTCTTGACTAATCAGGTATTTAAATAGGTAAGGTACTGAAGGATCACTTCTGGGCCATAAATGGAACTGTGTCCAGGCAGCAACTTGAAAACAAATCATGGACAAAGCGCAACAAATATTTCAGCATCTGTAGGTTAAGTGTTCACATGGTTGTTCGCTGCTGGAGGTACACAAGGGCATTGTTTCCAGGAATTACTTAATTCAATGATTTGAAGACATTAAATCAAACTCCATCACATCATTTTACTTTTACACAAGATTTATCATCCAAGACTTCAATAATCTTTTAGGTAGCATTATGCAAATATCCAAAATCTTGATTCTTTGTGATTTTCTGATCTTCCAAAAAAAAAGCATATTTTCTTATGGATCAACTGTTTTTCATAATTTTACAACAAAAATGGACTTCGTTTAGAACTTTTAATTCTGTCAATATCTAAACTTTCTTTACCCCAGTAAGAATACCATAAAAACATACCTAATTCGATGTTAACGAAACAGAACCAAACAATTTTGAAAGAGAAAGTGAGTGAATTACCCGTGATGCAAGCATCCAGAGAACAGAGAAACCTGCTTTGCAAAGTTGGCTAGTTGTTCTTCACTAGCTGAAATAGCAATTTCCTTGAGCAGGTGACACCTCTCTGCTGGACCCCCAAGGCAGTATTTGAAGATTTTCAAATCTGAAATTGGACTTGAAACGTTGAACATGTTTTTCTGGTCAGAGTTTGTTGCTTCACAATTATCGTAAGCAGACGAGTTGTTCTCTGCTTTATAATGGTTTTCTGGTCTCCTGTTAATACGCATCCCATTTGTCTTATCCTAATTCCGACAAATCATAGAATCTTTGTTACGGAAAAATACTGGGAATCGAGCATTGCAATCCAAAGAAACATAACAAAACCGCTTCTCAGTAAGCATATTAAAGAATATAGTGCCACAGCAGTCTATGAGTCTTCCTCATTTCACCATATAGGACAATAAAATGAGTGCAAGGTGGATAAAAACACTAAGAACAGTAGCTAAAATTTGATTTCTATTCAATTTTATGCCAAATTCCCTGATATGAATGTAGATGAGATGCTTAATTAATTTATATACATCCATTTTTATCCACCATTTGTTCAAAACCAATCCAAAACAAGACAGCATGCGTCATGAAACAGGACGTTCATATTAGTTGATCAGCACGTTGAATGTGAAAGAATAAAGAGAAAGAAATAAGCAGCTCAAAGTTTACCTCATTACTAGTCCAAGCATGAGAGCTGTGCCCTTTGTTAGCTTGCTTTGCTTCTTCTTTGAACATTGCAAATGGCATATCATGTCCTAATTTAATCCGCTTTGACGATGGACTTGGTTTGGCTTCTCGTACAATATTGGGAATAAGTTCCATGGACCCATCTTCGAGACCAGGCGATTCAGATCCATTCATATAATATGTTCTATTGGATGACTTTCTACATGTCACAGAAGCCGTTCGCGTAGTCCTATTGCGTGAAACACAACGAATTGGAAGAGAGAGTGTCTCAAGAAAAGGATATCTTCCCAATTTTGGAATGTCAAACCTAATCTGGAACAGCCTGTTCTCGCACTTTGATGAAAGCTGAAATGGAAAAATGAAATTAACTCTGCAATCTACTAATGTAGTAACATAATTTCATGAGGGCAAAGGGTTTCTAATATTACATCTTAAACCATTACTTTTGAATGGTTCGGCAACTGAAAGCAACACAAACTAGTGCACAAAATTTTGGGCACGGACAAAGATCCCAGCATCTACAAGTTTGAAAATATAAAAGTACTCATATAAAGACTGAAGGCACACTCATAAGGCTATAGTAAGTTAACTTTGAAACAAAATCCAATATTGGGGCATCTGGATTCACTGGGACTGGAGACGGTTAGATATATATTTTAGTAAGATACATCTCCTTCAGTTACACAGTGATAGAACATACTTCAAGGTTTCCACCAAATTTCTGAGGTAATTTCCTGATAAACTAACACAATATACGGAAAAGAGGTAGAGTAATGAATACCTGGGATATCTTGAGCTTAAAAGAAGCACGTCCGTTGATCAGTTTACATGGTTTATCATGAGAAGAATATTCAATCCCATCATAACTCGTAAGAAGAGGTGGTTCTGCATCAGTAGTGTTCTCAACAGGGGCCTTGTTGTCGGCATACAAGAGAGAAGCAACAACCTTCCAGGAAAAGAGAAACATGCTCTTAAGTACAAAATTACAGTTATAAGACTAGCAACTAAAAGAGTACAAGAGACGGAAAACCTCTAATTCTTTGTTCACAGGCAAACCAAACACATCCAATAATGCAACATCCAGAGAAAAGATCCTGCGGCAAGATGCCTGCTTTTAAAGAAAAACAGATTAAAGGAGTTAGAAAAATGACAAATTGATTGATGAATTCAATAAGCAGTAACCTAACTGCGTGCTACGGGTGATCTGATATTTCATTGATGATTCAAATCCAAAATTGCAATATATTCTGCATATATGTTCGCCATAAGTACTGCAAATTCTAGTTAAGAGAGAGTGATGAAAATTGGTGCAATAAAAGAGAAATTACTTCCCAAATACAACTGATTGGCAGAACTACATTCACCAAGACTCTCACGAGATTCTCTAGTCAAGCTTCAACATGTTCAATATTTAGATATTGGGATTACCAAACAGCTCAATGTTCAAGGAAGGCGCCACTTTATCCAGTGTTCAAATATTATTTATGAATGAGGAAAGATATTATTTAAGGTAAAAGTTCAAAAAAATGCAACAAAATTTTAAGGCACTCTTGTATCACTATGTTTAACTGAATGATATTTATGGTGTTTCAACTTTATAGGTAAGACGAATAAACATCATATGTGCATTTCATATATGAACAAAAACCAATAGTAATAAAATCATTTTAACCTTGCCCCCAACAATGCTCCACACACCATCACCGTCTTCTTCAATCTCGGATGTACTTGAATGGTCAATGGATAGTCGCACTGGAGGATCCTGCCATTAGGGAGTTAAAGTCGTAAGAAACTGGGGATTTGCATGCGCAAATAATAATAACATTAACAACAGCAGCAGCAGTAGTAGTGATGAAGATAATGACTGAAAAAACCTTGATATAGTGGTCTTTGACAGCTGAGATTGGAACCAGGACATCAAGTCCATGAACATAACTATGAAATATATCCTCATTTTCATCAGGACATGCCAAATATATTCTTTTCAGAGCATCTCCATGCAAGTCCTTGTTAAACGAGCAAGTCAAAGATTTCTCTCCCATAACTTGCCCATCAACATATAGCCTCATGAGATCCCTCAAGACCTGTAAATTGAATTCTTATGCTATCAGCTTTACCTCAATAAGCATAAGAGAACACAGCAAACTTGCAACTCAGCAGATTTGAACAATAAACAAGTTAAACAATGGAGCAACAGAAAAGAAAAGATATGAATATTACTACAACAGATAAATAAGCAGTTCCCATTTTCCTATTATATTAAATGTTTACCTTGACAGCTTAATCTTTTAAAAATCGATAATGCCAGCTATGACACCATATTTCCGTATCAGACTTTTTCCTGACCATCTGGTTTAAATTTTGTTTTCAACCTATCAAGAAGCATCCTGAATGGAACTGTATTATGCCATTTATCTATCTAATGGATTTCTTCTATGATCTATCTCATGGGACATGCTGTTTCCAAATTTTTCAGATCATTAAATAGTTTCTCTCCTTTTCTTATTTTTTGCCAATTCAAAGCATGCATGGGGACAGATTTCAGGACCTTAGTTATGTAAGATATTACTCAATGCAGGCCATAAACTACCAACCTGACATATAAATGCTTGCATCAAATTAGGTACAACCAAAACGATCTCTTAATCCACCAGTCAGTATGAAACTTACCAGTGCTTTTTATTGGAGATCTCATATTCTGTTCAATGCAAAAATTTATTTTGAGCAAGCCAAAGAATACAACCATAAATCAATGGATACATAGATTACTTGTTGCACAGGTGTGAAAGAAAACAACGAGGAAAAAACAAGACCACAGAACTACAAAGAGTGCTACTTCTTCCAACCACAAGAGCCCACAACTCAATTTAATTTTGGAACTTTTTCAGAAAACTCAAGCTAGAGGCTCAGACTTTCACCGAAAAGCTACCCTATGTTGTTCGCAAGTAGATAAAAGCAATGACCAGCCAATGTACATCCACTCAACCCCTTTTTATGAAATGGGCATTCTAGATGGTGGCATTTCTACACTAGTCCAATAGCTCATAGAAATCGCCATAATTTTTCGTCACATCTTAATGACTACAATCTCAATGTAATTGATTCGTCTTTTGTCTATAGAATCAATTCTATTCGGATATGAAGCACTCCCAAGCTCAGTTCACCACAAATGAAATGAAGTAGAATCAAGGTGAGTTAATACCAGACTATAAAGACTAATGATGATCTGGTAAAAGTACATCTCAATGAGAGAAGGGCAATGTTATTGTCAACTAGCAACTACAGAGTCACTACAGTGAATCTACAACTCTTAAAAGACATGTCTGGGTTATAAAGATCAATCAATGGTAAACACTACAGTAGAGAAACAAGACATAGAATATCTGCTCAAGTATGAAAATGTACCAAATACCTCACATCCAACATGAACCCATTTCTTCACAGGAAATTCAATCTCAGTGGAGGCACATGGAACTTCCATCCATGGAATAGAGTTATCAGAATCTGGAGCCTCTTCATGTAGAAATAGCAACGGAAAGAGCTTCATTTTCTTCTTGTCATCCAAATAAAGGAAAGGCACACTAGATGTGACATCTGGTTGTTTCTGCATAATGAAAAGACCATGAAACAACCCACCGGTTTTGATCCTCATTGTGAACAAACATAGTGAAAATGCAACTGAGAACTTAAGCTCACACTAGTTAGTAAATATCGTAAAACAGCATAAGTGTCACAAGATATTCATTTCAGCACTGCATGGATCAAAAGATACTACTATAGATGTCTCATTATCACATTATCCACAAGAAGGCTAACGAAGCTCAAACCATTAAGAAAAATGAGATGAAAGATGATATTTTCACCATTTTTCAGATTTAAAGACACAAACTTCTTGAGAACTTTAGCAAATGCAAAAAACAAAAACCATTTTCACTAGAATATGCTGTTGACATTGGTCAAACTGGTGTACAGAGCATAGCATCAGATCAGAATTAGGCTCCAAATACAATGTGTTCCTAATAAGCAGTGAAATTATATCCTTTCAAAGACAACCATGTTCACCAAATTTAAGAGGACATCACCAATGCAAATGGAAGAAGCAAAAACCCACTAATTACTTAATATACAGAAATCACTACCAAAAACCAACCAAACTTGAAAAAAAATCCGAATTTCACAAGAAAACAGTTAAAGATTTAAGCTTTCTTCAACTAAGTCACCAACCCTACTGCATCTTTGCAGCTTATCAGAAAGAAAAAATATAGCACGCACTAAAAAAAACCATTTTTACACACACAAACAAAAAGAAAAAAAGGAAAAAAATCCTGAGGCAGATTGAGAAAGGGAGAAGTTGCAAAACCTGAACCAGAATTACAGATGGGAAAGAAGCACACTTGTCAATGAAAAGCCAGAAACAGAGAGCGAAACGCCCATTTGCTTCTTCTGCAACATCATCGCCATCATCATCTCTTCCGAGTTCCACTTTAAGATTTTTCAACAAAACATAATCTTTCTCCTCGAACCCTCTAAATGCACTCATCTTCCGCAAACTTTTCTTGATCACAATTTCACAGAAACCAAAAACCCTTTTGAAGAACCCACAGTATTGCAGATTCTCACCGCTGCCAGTAAGCTGTACTCGTTTACTGTTTTTTTTTTTTTACCTTTTTTTTTTTGAAGAATTTCAAGAATCTTTTCTTTAATTTTTCCTTTTCTTCCTCTCCTTTGTTTGTCGCTTTTTTCCTGTTTCTCTGTAGGAGAGTTTGGTTGTTAATGAGTGTGACGGCTGTTAATTAACGGTTGGTAGAGTCTTCGACAGTTCGGCTTCGGGTCTTTTCCCCCGCTTCTGAATTTTGGGCTATGTTTCTGTGTTTTGCGCGTAGAGTTAGAAGTAGCCAATGAAATGGTACAACAACGTTGTTTCAAGGCGCTGCCTCAAAGGATTATTTTTCTTTGCTATTTTTTATGGTTCTATGTACGAGGATACAAGAGCAATTATTCATATTTAAAGAAAAATAAAGCAATAAAAATAATTTGATCGAGACCTGAAAAGGGTTTTATTTTTCTACAAGTGATTACCACAAAATAAATAAGTTTAATAATTAGACAATTTAATAACATTTACTAATAAATAAGATTTTAAGTAATAAATTAAGTAAGACAAAAAAATTTACTCAGAATAATTCATATGAAGAAATCTATTTTTTTTTAATTTATGCACATACACATATTAAGAATTTATTAAAACTCAAATTTCAACATCACATTTGTATATGTAAGGATAATGTAATTAAACCAACTTTTATTTATCATGATGTGATCTAAAATGCTTTTTAACATTTTAACATTAAACTAAGTTCCATACTCGATTGTTTGTGTATTCAATCTCGTCTAAATTTTGGAGTATTAATAAATTTTGGTGTGAAAATTTACGTTAACGTTTAAATTCACATCAGATTTATCATTATAAAGAAATTTTAAAAAACTCATAGAAAATAAATAAATAAAAATCCTAACACAAGTAGTGAAGTAATCTAAATATTTTATGGATCTATAACTTTAAGCATTTATTATTTTGTAGATAAATTAACTTCACCCCCTTAAAAAATTTACTTTAAGCACTAAGCTCTCTTAGAACACACAAAGAGGGAAAAAAACATGAAAGAAAAAATGAAAAAGGCATTCTCTCTTAAAATTGTAAAACCTATAATACTTTGCCCCCAAAAAGGCCCATTTACTATTTGCTCTTGGAATTTGCTTGATTGGAGCAAAGTGCTATAAGTTTTATAATTTTAGAGTTTAATGTTTGTTTTTGGTATTCTAAAGAGATCTAGCATTAAAATGAAAATTTTTAAGGCGATTTATTTGAATTTAAATTTTCACATTAATAAATTCACTACAAATCTTTTTCCTCAATCAAATCGTATGCCAGTAATTATGTTATCCTTTGGATTCTTATAGCGAAAACCCTCTAATACTTATATCATGTTAGATGAACATATTTTATTTGTTGGAAAAGGTATAACATATGCTTGAAAAACAACAAATGTAATTATATTAGAAAGAATAATGGAGGTACCTCTAGTTGTGGCTTTAGGCATGTATTTTAAGTTCGTATTTATGGTTATTAAAAGATTGTATTTGAACAGATATAAGTGTTGCAAAAATTATAATTAAATAGATTTATTTCTTAGAAGAGTGAGAACTGAATGAACATATTTTTGGCATTGACTACACAAATAGTCATATCTTTTTCTACAATCACATCTATTTTGTGTAGACATATTTCTCAGTATTATTGACATTCCTAATCTATGATAACTAGTCAAAATCATCCATTAAGATACTTAGTCTACTAATTAGCTCAATTATAAAGCTCAGCATACTTCATCAAAATCTCTAAGAAGACTTATTATGCTTTGAATTCAGCCCTCGACTCTTAATATCAAACGTAATGAAATCTTAAAACTAGATGAATTGAACTCTCAAGATAACAAAAGTGTCAAAATCTCTAAGGTTAGATGCCCAAACTTTTTAGGGCAAAATGCGTGAACTCAAACGAATTGAATTTGCTGAAAAAGAACCTTAAGGTCAAATGTGCCAAACTGCCGCATGCTTGAATAATCTTCTTAACTAATCTATATAAAATCTAAGTCATTGTTTTAGGTATCAAAAATCAAATTGAATGAGCTTAGACATCATACCCTTTTTGTGCAAAGATCCCTAAAGTAGAACTATTTATCAATTATAAAGCATAATATTTTATACATCTCTACGAACTTTATTATTTTGAAGTTTAATAGTTCGTAACCACTTTAAAATTGAGCTAGGCTCACATAGTTCTAGTGTGTCCCATATTATGAGAGTAGGGCCAGCAATGACATGGACTGATCAATTAAATCTAATATTCGGTCAAGTTTAGAAGCTCAATAAGCCTTTTGGTTGATCTTGTTAAAGTAGATAAGTCATTGACTGGGCTAATTAATAGATCATGTATATTTTGCTAGCTGACATGAATTGATTAATCTAAGTCTGAGGAACCAATAATATGAAAAAACATATACATATATAATGTAAATAAAAGTGGTTGTAAGCAAAATGTAAATGTCAATTCAAGCAATGCTAACAAATATGTTTCCTTAATGAACGCTTAGTTAAGAGACATATTATTCAATTAATATTTCCGATAGTTATTTCGATCCAGAAACAAGCTTCTAATAACTATAATACATGCCTAAGACCACAATAAATGCATTTAGGTTGAATAATGATATGGGTATAATAGCCCAAGTCAAAGACAAGTATTGATGTCGCTACGTTTAAGAGTGAACCCTTACAGAAGGCATTAGCCTAGTTGAGCTGAACCAAACGGGCGAGCTAGATTAACAAACCAAACTAACTTGCAGGGCTGTCCAGAGTATGCTAACCAAGCTGCAGTGTCGTGGGCATCTGTAGTAACCGAGCTGAACTCAAAGAGGGATCCGAGCTGTACTCAGATTTAGTTTGATTCTAGTGATTTAACACTAGTGAAGATAGAGGTGCATAGAGTCACACGTGTCTATCCTTAATTGATTCAATTGTAACAAAATAGTTAGTGATTTAGTTGGCAGTTATGATCCCAAGTAGTGGGATGTTTAAAAAGTGGTTAAAAAAAACAAATTGAGATTCATACACTTCAGAATATAAGAATTGTTTCCTGTTTTTTTGTAAATTGGTGCTATTGCAGATTTTTTTTTTTTTTTGGCATCAAATAAGAATATTTGTGATAAATATATTGATTCCTAAAGTTAGTTTCACGTTAGAGATGAAGTGCATTTTACTCATACAATTACATAATTAGCCAAAAATACTATTGACTCCAAAAAAGAAACCCATAAAAATAAATAAATAAATAAATATGTAAAAAAATGGCCTAATAATAATAATAATAATAATAATAATAATTTTGAAATAATAACAATTTTAATTGATCTAATTTATTTCACATAAATGATAAGCTCTTAATATCAATTGGCCCAATGCCTTTTAGTACCTTTTCATAAATAAAAAAATATGACAATTAAACTCTGCTAACGAATTGGTTAAGTAGCTTGTGACCCAGTGATATAAAACTCTCACATAATGTGAGAAGTCAGAAGTTGTCTGCGTGTGTATAAAATTAAAAAAAAAATCTCTAACGAACTAAACGAGTTGTCCTCTTCTAATTTTTAATGGTCCAAACATTCCCGAAAATATATCCACTTCTTCTGCTATATTAAAATTTTGAAGATACCAGAAATCCGAGTACCTTTTGGTAAATTCATTGCCATCACCGTTCAGATAAAAAAAAGATAGAAAAAGGGAAGGAAACAGAAGAAAAATCATATCACTAACAACTCAGAGAGACCTACTAGTGCATCACTCAGAACAGTCAAAGCTGACAAGCAATGGATCCGAGCAAAAGTCAGTCCATGCCAACAAAAGCTTGAATTGAAAAGCATGACCATTTGGGAAAAACTATAGAATCTGAGATGAATGATGATGCATTGCCATTGTCACACAAGGAAACACACTGAGAAAATGAACAATAAATTCAGACAAAATAATGTCGAACTGCATTCTTATTTCTTCAAAAGGGAAATCTCTTGTTCTACATGGATCAAATTGAACCAGAGAGTATCTTGGGAAGTCCCTTTTCATTAAGTAATTACAAGGGAAAGTCTGGATTTTACAAACCCAAAGATGTAACTCAACTGGCTTGGTACTCATATTCTGCCCATCCTGTCTCTGCTGAAGAGGCCCATCTCCTACTTACTTCGGCTTCAGTTTGAGGGACGCGCTGGAGATGTGGAAATTGAAAAATATCAATCTATAACAAGATATGCTGGGAGATGAGGAAAGGGGATCACTATAAATCCTATGAAATGCATACCTGTTGATACAATAGCGTTTTCCTGTAGGCGGGGGGCCATCGTCAAATATGTGACCAAGATGAGCATCACACACAGCACACAGAACTTCTTGACGCGGCATGAAAATTATAGACAGATCTAGCTTCGACTTCACGTTGTTTCCTATGGGTTGATAGTAAGAGGGCCATCCAGTTCCACTGTCAAATTTGGTGGATGATCTAAAACATGTACACCAAGCTATCAGATTCAGACAAGACTGAAGTAAATGTAAAAACTACCAACATATGTAGGAATTTATCTGGAAAAAATTTAAAAGATGGAGTATATCAGTATACTCACTCGAATAAAGGAGTATCGCAGCAGATGCAATGGTAAATTCCAGGGGTTTTGGTGTTCCAATATTCTCTGGACATGAAATTAGTATAGTTATATTATAGAGTTGAAAGAAAAGAGAGTCCATTGTGTACAAGCAAGAGCCTTTATAGCTCCTTGCCATTCACTTAAGATTGTTCTACGGTTTCATTGTGTGTTGAGAGTGCAACTCAGGAGATCTAATTCCCAAATTTGTCCTTCAACTGGAATAAAGGAAAGATGCTAAACTAAGAGAGATAAAAGGGTGGGTTGAAGGAGCAAAATGCTCACCCTAACCAGTGTTTGTTCCCTTTGGATCTTCTATTCAATTTTGTGTTTCATCTCCTATTCCAAATTATGGAATACATACCAAGTGTATGCTATTTCAAATCAATTATTTTTATAAGGAAATATTCGACACTTGACATGTATCCGTGAAATGGAATAGGAGACAGAACATATAATGGAATAGAGGATTCAAACAGGTGCTTGGTGTGTAAATAATCAATTTTTAAAAGAATTCAAGGATGGAGATGACCAAGCCAGGACAAAGCCATAACCAATTATTGTCCCAATGTTTTCATAAAAGAAACTCTCCTCGAAAGAATCCTCATAAAATATATCACATGCATGGGATGTGTGTGTGTGTGTTTTGTGGGAGGGGAAGGGAACAAATTTATAGAACATATTGTTGTAATTGGCACATTGCGCATTTACATGGTTAATTATTAATTGGATGGATGCCAATTATGGTTGGAATCCAATAGATAATTAAAGTATTGATTTTGGTGAAATAGAGGAAGGGAAAAAGGTTAAGTATCATAAATTGAGTTGTCCCACATTGTAAGCTTATGAGAAAGGAGATCCTCTTGTGACCTATAAAACCAAGTGGAGGAGTTGAAGGGTCTTTAACCCTTCACTTGTCCCACATTGGTTTTGTAAACAAGTGTGGTGTAGTTTACATTGAACTCAAGTAAGAATACTTGATAAAGTGTTCTTTAAGGGGTTCATAAAAGTGGACCACACGCGCGCCGCCGCCGCCGCCCTGGCCTGGGTCCGGGTCGCGGGCGTTAGGGCGAATGTCTCAGTCTCAGTTTTAATTTTTTGGACAAAATTTGATTGGAATTTTAAATTTGAAAATTAAATTCAAAATTCGAACTTAACCGTTGGCTTGATCGGATAGAGGCTTGACCGAGTCCTGCCTGTTGGAGATCACAGCTGAGATTTAGGGAAGATGGGGCCGGATTTTTAGGGTTGATTGGCGGATAAGAATTAGGGTTTTACTCAGTCAAACCCTAATCAGCTTTTTAAACAGCCGTCAAACCCTAGGTCTGGCCGTCAAACCCTAATTAAATTAGGCCTTGGCCGTCGGCCCATTGCCTTCGGCCAGACCTAATTCTTCTCTATAAATAGAGGGCTCTCGGCAGTCTTCTAAAAACACACCGAAAATCAAAAAGCAAAAGCAACCTCTTCTGCTTGTATTCTTCTCTCCCCCTGATATTCCAGCTTCTTCATAGTTATAATTCCTTGAGCTCTCATATTCGGCCTAGTATATTTACATATATATACGTATATATTCTCCGAAATCTTGGCTATCCTATTTGAATTATGGCTACTGAGTACTGTTCGAGGTGAACGAGAAGGAGTGCACCTGATCGTTCTGGACCATCTCATCCTGGGAGGAGCCGCGCTGTACCCCTTGCACTGGTAAGTCGGGGCGCTCGTTTCTTCAAGGCAAACAGAATTTCTCTGTGATTTGGTCGTCCTATTAATTCTGTTACGATACAGAATTTAAGATAAGTTTACTGTTAAAATTCTGTATCTATATTAGATAAATCTGACAGCATGTTCTTTTAATTTCCATTGCCTTGGTTGAATTTATGAATTTTTGGCTTTTCCTGGACTCATATTTGATTAATTATTTGAAATTCTTATTTGCCTTGAATTGAACGCTTATTTTGATCACGCATGCTGTATGTATAAAATCTGATATCGCATGCTGTATGTTTAAATACTTATAACGCATGTCTAATTCTTATACCGCATGATTTATTTTTAAATTTCATCTGGATATAAACGCACGTATTGCCTTAATTGTGATTATCTGATCCATTCCTGATAATCTGACTTGCAATATTTGTTTATTGCTTTGGATTACTGCATGTTGGCATAAATCCTACGAACAACACATATAGTTCAGGGACTGACTATCCAGAACTTAGAGCATTTGAAAAGGGATCATACCCAGTGAATGCCCTCTCAGTACCCTTTTGTCGAGTAATGTAAAACTGTTCCTCAGTTAGCTGCTTCCTCCACTCTACATCACTTATAGAGCTGTAATTCGTGTTTCCTGCCTCTGCACCACATTGGGCACGATTCAAAAGTTACTCCCACAATAAATAAGACTTACACACTTGTTCTTGAGAAGAGTATCAGTTAATTACACTGCAAAAGCACAGAGAAGCTAAATTATGTAGCAATTGTACTGAAGTAAGTACCACATAGTTACCAGATTGAATGCTCAAGGGTTTTAAATTTCATCTTATTTGCAGCTTCTAATGCTAAATTCGGACCATGGATTTTGGTAAGGAAAAACGATAACAAATAATAACTAAAGCACAAAACACTATCATTTGAAGTAATGAAAAATATTTTCCTTGGTGTTTTCATCATCAAAATTCAAAGACCAAACATCCCTAAGATATCAATTAACTAGACAAAATGTAACACAATTCTCAAGATTTAACCGCAGCGCCTGACCCTGAGATTCTATTCCCATTGATCATTCCAAGAATGCTCATAAATCATAATCAATCTAGAGCTTACAGCCAAACTATATATAAAAGGTCTCACATAAAAACTTCCCATTTGAGTTATTTAACCATAAACAACTAAACAAGCACAATCAAACCACAAATTGGAATGAAACATCATTCTCCAAAATTCGATCTTTTCCCTTCTTCCCATTCTTTTTCTCTCTCTTCTGCACCATGTTTGGGCATTTTTAAGCCCAAAACACTAAAAAAAGATGATTTTCTCATAAGAACTTCATACAAAATGCAATCTGTCCATCTTCCTACTGCATTTTCCTCACCAAAATTCAAGTCCCATCGCCCCCTGAGGAGGGACATTGAGACCAGTGGCGGAGCCACTCAGTGTTCAGTGGGGTCAAATTGATTAATTGGTATACTTTCCAACATTACCTTTTTAAATTGTGTGTTAAAATATAATGCATAAAAGTTGAAATTATATACACTAAAAAAATCAAATTACTTTATGTAACAACCTAGAATTTCCCCTAATTAAACTATAATTAAATTTTGATTTCATAAATAGTTGAAACTCACCCAAATGATATTCCCCTAATTTAATTATAATTGAATTTGGAAACCCTTGAACCCCTGAAATTTCTTTTATTGAAATACCCATAATTAATTTGTAATTCTTTAAACATTCGAATTTTATCCTATTGGTATCTGATTTTTAATCGATAAAAGTTATTTTTACCGGTACGATAATTTTCAAAATTTTGAGAATTTTTACTGAATCGAAAAATATTTTTAACACCTAAATATGCAATTAAACCATATTCTAACCTAAATTAAAATTTTTGAAATAACTCTTAAGTTTAGAGTTTTCAATTTACTAGAACTAAACAAGTTTCAAAAGTAAGTCATTCTGTCATTACAAGAATAAACAAATTTCCAGAACAAGCCAGCCACTCCCTTGGTTTTCTTTTTCCTCTTGGCAGTCGGCACACACAGCCATTCCCTACCTTGGTTTTCCTTTTATTCTCGGCGGTCGGCACACAGAGAGTATGTACAATTTTTTTGATGTTGTTTAGCAATTGAGGAATATATTATATATCTGATCCGACCAATTAACTAATGCTTAGATTAGTTTATATTCTTGCCATCTTTTTCATTAAATATTTATTATATTAATTAATTAGTTAATATAATCTATTTTACTAAAAAAATTTACCCACTGAAAATATTTTCTGACTCCGCCACTTATCGAGACTATAACAAAATTTTCGATGACATGAGAAGAATCCCACAATATGCCTAACTAGAACAACTTTAAAAACAAAAATACCCAAAGAGACAAAAAGGGACCTTGGGTGCTGTCTTGTTTCTGAGAAGAAGATGAAGATCCCATAGCAGAAACTGAGAAAGAGGTCCCTTTTCTTGCCCTGTTCAGCTCTTTCCGGCCAAAAGCTAAAGAAATCCGCTGTTTGCTGCCTAAACCCAACTGGGATTTAGCCTTTGTTGAATAATAGTAAGTCAGAGAGCTGAAGCTGCCTCTTGTTATGGTGTAAGAGGCCATTGTCGCTTGACAAATGGCTTCTTTTGTACCTCTGGGAAAGAATTATATTACATGACTTTTTCATCTGTTTCAGTTGTTCATTCATAGTGTGGACCCTCCTTCTTCTTCCGCCGACTGATCGCGGAATTCGTACGGTCCTTTGATCAATGATGTTGACCGGCTTGTAGTGGTGAATTTTGATTGGCTGGAAAGATCTTCTGCCGTGTTTTCTCTAGTACTCGATTTCTTTCGAACAGGTGGCCTTTCTGGATCCACCCGTAAAGAAATGAAGGCTTCTGAATCCACGTCTGCAAGATTATCACATAAACGGGTTTGGATTCTGTGGGCCCGATTTCCATTTTTTTCAAATTGAGATTTTGGTGTATTTTTAATTCTATGTATATTTATTAATTTTAAATTTAATGTATGTGCTTTTATAAATAGATATAAATCAAAATAATTTAATGTGGTGTGATGGTCGATTTAGGTTATTTTTTTTGGGTTTAAAGTTCATAATTGACCCAAATTTTGACTTCATATATAAAATCTATATCCATGAATTAAGTTTCAAATATTATATAAGATGAAGCATACGTAGCTCTTAAGAGGGAAACTTATATATGAATATATATATATATATAACAGCTCAGAACCATAAATAAAATATTGTATTTATAAAAAAATTAAATAATCAATAATTGTTTGAGTTTTGATATTGAGAAAACAAGTCATTATAGTACATTTTCAAACACAATATCAAAATTATAAATAATTTTATTTTTTAAGAAAAATCTTTAAAAAGAGCATATCGATCAAGCTAAAGCTGGGTTGAAAGCCTTTGCAAGCAACCCGTTTGTTTTCACTTCCAAGCCCCATTTTTATTTTCATTTGGAAATAAAAAATGAAAATAAATATTTTCTTACAATTTTCTTCAAAAAAAGTACACATTTTTTTTTCAAAATATTTCTAAACCTACCATGTTATCCTACTATTACATCAATTAAATTCAAATTTAATTTGAAATAAAGTACATAATATCATTTTTAAATTAATAAAATTTACATATATTTAAAAAAATAAATCTTTTTAAACATAAAAAATATAAATTAACCTAATTTTCAATCCTATAACTTATTCTAATAATTACTTTCCAACATTTTATCCAAATACATTTCAATTTCTATTTTCATTTCATAACTAACTTTCTAATTTTTAGAAATACATGGAAACTCAAAATACCTTTGAAAATAAAACCAAATGAACTGTTGATGACCCAAGATTTATGGTGATACGGCTCAGGATCTTGGGTCTCGACCTCTAACTCAATTTTCCAAACTGACCCTTCTCTTGATCTTGACCTCGACCTGGACCTTGATTTGTACAAGTGATTTCGAGTTTCTGACATATTCACAAGAGCACATATTAGACTAGCTGAGATTGTCCTCAGCTAAGGCCCTCCGATGCCTAAATTAGTGTGATGCTAAGGTGGTCAAAAGAGAGCTCAAAGTAATGTTAAGAACTCAAGTGAGAAGAGTAAAGGATAACATGACCTAGTACTGTGTGGTTTCTCCCTTTTATAGGTGCTGAACTGTTCTTGTCTGTATGGATCGAGGTGGCGCATTAATATGCATTAAATCCTTAATTGATCAATAGTCATCAATCCGGCTCATGGCCCGAAGCGGGCTAGGTTCCTCCGAGTTGTGATTCGACTTGGAAAAAAGGGGTGTGGATCCTGTCATGCAAGGGTATTTTGGCTAACATCAGGGGTAACATGGTCTTTTAATTCTGTTTAAATTAATTATTATCATCATATGGAAAGGAAAGTAAGGGAATTCAGTAGCGAATCTACTTGCTAAAGAAGCAGCTCAGTTGGACTTTGGGAGAGTATTAGATGCTAATGAGCTATCAAAAGAGGCCCGGTCACTCGTTATGATGGACAAGCTTCAATACCCACAATTCAGATACAAGTGATGGCTCGGCCGGGACGGACGCTTGATCCCCTTTTTTGGTTCTTGTAATTGAACTTTTGGTTCTAGCTTGCTCTGTGCTTAGCATGCTAGGATGACTGGACTATAACTATCAAGATGTACCTTCTTTTGATCAAAAAAAAAAAAGTAAGGGGAAGAGGGTGCAATCCTTGACCTGATCATTCAATTCGCTTAAGCAGAAGCGTGCTTTTCTGAAAAATACAAGCTCTACATATGCAAAATTCATGTTGTTTTTCACTCTCTACGACATAGTTATAAAATTTACGTTTATTCTTATTGTTATATCATATCTTGATATGTGCAATGCTTGATATCGTTTTATTCATAGATTATAATTGAATCAAGATGAATTGTTTAATTCATAAATATTTTCAATTAATTTTTATAAGTTGGATAATTTATTCTTTTTTGGCATAAAAAGAGTAAAAGCATTTTTGTTTTTGTAGAATTTCCATAGAGATATTGAACCAAACTAAGAGAACCAAAAAAAAAAAAAGGGTTTGGGCTTTTGTGAAAGGGCAGTTCTAGGGTTGTAAGTGGATATTCAAATATTCATTTACCGTTCCTATTTGTATTCGTTTATACAAATATTATTCGTATCTATTTAAAGTGGATACGTATTCGATTAATAGATATTCGATTGTACATAGATACGGATATGGTAAATGCATATTCGATCTATTTAATATCCACTTCGAATATATAATCGTTAATTAATATATTATTTATATTCTTGAATAAAAATCTCATAATCCTCATATGTATATATAAATTATAATTGAAGAATTGGAAAGAAAAAAATAATAAAATTTAAAAAACATATTGTAATATAGAGAGAAAAAAAATAGAAAATGAAGTTGATGAACATAAATTATTGTTGGTTGACTTTATAATTAATATACTTAAATGTCATTGTTAATATTAATCGGTGTTACTAATCAATTATACAGTTAATTATTAATTAAAAAATGTGCTATTTGTTTGATTGCTTCTTTTTTAATTAAATTATATAGTTTCTTCTATTAATTAAAAAATATGTATTTGTTATAGGTTAACGAATTCAAATATTTGAATATTTATAAGCGAATATCCCAATAATTATAATCGAATATAAATATACAAAAAAATAATTTGAATATAAATAATTTTAATCAAATATGTATGCATATAGGCGTATTAATTTTGCCCAATTGAAGAATGACACCTATAAAATAATATATTAGTTATTAATTCAAAATTTTATATTTATCTTGGAATTTATTAAATTTAATCCCAAAAATAAAAAAAATAATTGATAAGTGTCAAAGATAAAATACTCTAGTATTTATTTTATGTTCAAATCAAATATTGATAAGTGTCAAAGATAAAATATTTATGTTTATGGACCAATCGAATCAAACTGTTGATATCTGATATTGATAATATGATATTTGTTGATGGTTGTGTTGTGCAAAATAATGCAAACAATTACGCAAGTGCACGAGTCGCAACAAGTAATAAAATGATTAGTAGAGTGTCGATCCCACGAGAAACTAAATTATTCGCTACTAATTATTAATTTATCACACACTTGTTTTATTCAAAGAAAATCAATTAAATAAGAATTAAAACTAAACTAATGAAAATAAGAAAAATGTACTGATTAAGATTTTTATCAAGATATAGAAGCCTAGAATTATGATTTCATCAATCGAATAAGTTGATTACATAATTTTCTCCCTATGAAATTAATAATAGGTTATTAGTCTTGAGTCTTATACAGTTACGAGGTTCTTCCGAATTACTTGCAATCAAATCCCTAATTTATTCAATTCACTATATTCCTATGTGAATTAACCAAATTATGAATAAGGTTGTACCACTCAACTAACTCCTTAGGGTAAGCAGGTATATTCCTATCCTACTCGCAAATGAATTAGTTCATCAATTTGAACAATTAATCCTAAGGTCTTATATTGTCAATCAATCCCTATATTTTCTTTTCCAAGACTCCTCTAGGGTTTAAATATGCACTTGAATGTTGATCAGGCAATCAAATTGAAAAAGCATACAATAGAAAAAATAACCTTAAGCGCTATTAATTTCATGGAAGAAAATCATGCATCAATTTATTCAAAAGCATCCATCATAATCTTAGAGTAACGAATTAGTTCATAATTGAATTGTCAAACAAAACATGAATAAAACAAAATATTGTTTCAAATCTAAAATTAAAAACAAAATCAAAGGGAGAAGAAGAAACTCTATTCCTAGACGAATCTAATCTCCACTTTGTCCTCCTCTGAATCCCGAATTCTCGCAATACTTCTGATATCCAAAATACAAAAATCCGGCTCCTCTCCGAAGTATTTGAAAGACCTATTTATAACTCCTTGGAAGAGTCTTCTAATTAGAATAGGACTCAAATAAATAAAAACTCTTCTGCCCTTCTTTGATAATGACGTGTCATCCAATCTGCATTTCTACCAACTTGAGTCAATTTGTCCTACTTTGCAATTTCTCCACTTGTATTCCTGCAATTCCAATATTTTCATCAATTAGCAAAGGAATTATAACTTTTAAAACAAGAAAATTATTTGTTAAGTTCTAAATATATTCAAATTAATACTAATATGGACTTAACAAATACCCCCAAACTTAATATGTTGATCGCCCTCGAGTAACACAAACAAAAGACTCAAGGACACTCAAAGAAAAACAAATCAGCACAAGAATGCATATACAAAAACATCACTTCTTTTTGCTATTCTCAAAACTACTTCAAAGCTATGCTCGTAGTCAATCACAATTGCGACTAGTAATGGCAAATGGGTGGGTTGGGTTGGTTATGGGTTGAGCCCAAAATGTGTTTATATTTGTGGATTGAAAATGGGTTGGGTCGGATTTGGGTGGGTCCAATACAAAAAAGAAAATATATAAACTTTTTGCTAAATATATTGTGATGAGGGTTCGATTCATTTTATTCTGGTCCAATTAGGAAACTAGATGGGATTCGACCTCTATGGTCGATATGCTAGTGCAAAGGGGGTTGAATCCTGCAATCAACAGCAAACGTCAGGCTAGCTGAGCAGCCCTCGGCTTAGGCCCTTCGACGCTCAAGTCAGTATGGGTCGACAAGATATTTCGAGTAGCGGAATAAGGGCTTAGTGTATGTATGAGAGCATACCTTCAAAAGGTTGAAGTGAAGGTATTTATAGCCTTCTCATTTTTGAGGAATTGTCTGAGATGCCCTTTGTACGCTCAAAGGGCTTTTACCCTTGTGCAAGGGGTGATTAGTAATTTCCTCTCTCTGGATAGTTTTAGGCAACTACCCTTCCAGGTTTTAAGAACATAGTAGTACACTGTTGAGGCGTTTGCTGTGTCAGACGGTAAAGGGGGTGGCATGCACCATTAATGCGAAGGCATGCCGCCCGTCAGTGCATTTAATGCGGAGGTAGCGTACTGTATTGTCTCGACCTCTCTGCTCGACAAAGTCGACTAGACGCTATTCTGTCGCGGAGGCACGGGTCAAGATAGAGGTCTACCGAGGTCGATTGCACCTATGGGCCTCGGGTGCGAGATTGGGCCTGGCGTTGTGTCTTTGGGCCAACTTGGTTTGGGCCAACGTACTTAGGCCACCTTATATCATGAGTCCCCCCACTTCGCAAGGCTGAACGAAGATTCGACTAAAAGCGTTGGGAAGTAGCTTAATGGGCATTTTTAAGAATCGACCAGGGTTTTTTGAAAGTCGACCAAGGTTTGGCGCATTTATTGAGCAGTTACATCGTGGCGCGCATGGGCGGCATGGCGGTTACATGCATTATTACAAACGCTTGGTTTCCCGTGTTTGCTCCGCTATAAATATCTGCGGTAAAACCAACCATTTTTACTTTTACTGCATTAGCTTCTAGTCGAGCGCTTGTCCAAACATCCTCACATTCAAGATTTTCTGCTTTTAGCTCTTCTATTTAGTAAGTGCTCCTTCATTTCTACTTTCTGTCCTTTCAATTTTTGACATCATGTTGGGTTTATACAGTTTTGAGGGTAGTCAAGAGGGGGATAGTGAAGCCACCCAGTCTGATAGGCCTAGATATGTTTCTAGGCAGTCCAGTGGGTTGTCGAGTGACGATTCTAGTTCCAGCAGCTCGAGTAGCGACTGCGAGGGGGATGAAGCTGGGCCAAGCCAGATTCCTCCTTCGCAGGGTCGACTATTCACGTGAAATCATTACAGTGAGATTATGTCCACCATAAACCCTGTTGACCTGAGACGTCTTAGGCAGTTATATCATATTCCCAATGAATATGAAATTCTAACTCCCGGGGAGACTGATCGAATGCATCGTCCTCCTTCAGGTTGTATAACTATTTTTGAGGACACTTTTAAATGTGGTCTTAGGTTCCCCTTGAGTGATTCCATGGTTAATCTGCTTAGGGGTCTCCAAGTATGCATAACTCAACTGCTACCCAACTGTTTCTCCACTATCTGTAGCTTTATTGTTTTGATGCATCTGTTCAATCAGCCCGCCAGCTTCGAAAACTTTTCCAACCTCTTTCATCTGCCCATGTCTCGCAAGTCGGGTAGCGCCGACGAGTTGGGCTTCTATTATTTAACCGTTCGACCACGCCGCAAATTCCTCGTAGCCCCTGCATCCTTATATGGGCAAGAATGGAAAAAATGGTACATGTTTGTTTGAGTGGCTAGGGGTTTCAATATTCCATGGGGCTAGTGGAGGGGGCATGTCGAAATGCCAGGGAACCTTACCCCGACCTGGCCAAACACCTTTATTCGGGACCTGGTCGAATTTGGCCAAATGGAGGCCTCAATTTTTATCGAAGAGAGGCATTTAGTGTTGGCTGGGTTATCGCTAGCTCCGTTAGATTTGCCTGCGAATGATCGACTAGGTAGACAGCGCTTCTTGTAATTTGTTATTTTTTCATTGTTGTTATCATTTGTTACTCTTGTTATTTTGCTGCTCGGCAGATCGCGTAGGCATCATGAACAGATCAAGGGCAGAGGCTCTGGCGAGAGCAGAGAGAAATCGACGGTGGCGACAGGGAACGATGGCTCGTCGAGCAGCCACTGCAATCGAGGAGCCTCGCCAAGAGGTCGCAGCGCCTGCTCCGTCACCGACGCCATCACCTGGTCGATAGTTGGCGACCATAGGCGACAACCCCGTAGGTCAGGGCAAGAGAACAATGGTGGAGCAAAGAGGGCCTGTTCCAAAGAAGGCTACTGCCGGGAAGGGAAAAGGCAAAGCAGCGGGGTTGGGACCACCGATCGGGAATGATCTCTTTGGCGATCGAGGAGATGAATTGCTGTTCAACTTGCCAAAATTTCCTTCTCCTCGATTTGGGACAGAACCCAGCCCGATCGTGCATAATTCACTCTGCATGGACACTGCGAGGCTGACCGGGGCTGTTCCTCTGAAAGTCTTGTTAGCAGGTCAGTTCGTGGCTGACCAGAGGAGAATAATGGGGCTGAGCCAGAGGGTGGCTCTTCGGGAGTTAGCTTATCATGCCAACATGGTAAAGTTCTCTACTTTATTTTTGTATAATTACACTTTGATTGAGTATCTGATAGCATTATCTTTCAGGTCCGCCAACTGGGCTACAATTTCTATCAGAGGTCGGAGCTGGCCCTGGTGGATCAGGAGCAGCTGGAGATTGGTGGGGACACCGAGACTCTAAAGGCTCAGCTCGAGTCTTCGCAGATGAGAGTCGATGAGCTGGAGAGGTAGGTCGGGCAGCTGACAAAAGACCTTGAGTAGAAGGATGAGTAAGTGATCGTGGCTGTCCAGGAGAGGACCAAAATGGACGGGTTGGTTAAGAAGCTGCAGTTGGATCTACAGGTCGCTTACGATTCTGGTCGGTCTATGGGCCGAAATGCAAGTCTGGCGGAAGCTCGGGCTAAGTTCAACCGGATACTGCCGTTGGTGCGTCGGGAGACAGTACAACAATTTATGTTAAGCTCGGCATTCCAGGATGTAAGTGTCGTTCTTGCTCTTGACGACGCCCAGAGCTTATTCGAAAAGGCCCTTACGTAACTGGAGTTTTTGGGTTACTGCTTCCGACCTGAAGACCAGTCCTGTATAAGCCACTTGCTTGACGAGCATCTGCAACTTTACCCCGAGGAGGAGGGTGATGCCGAGGAAGAGGTCGTCGAGGCAGCGGGAGCGGAGGGCGTATCGGAGGCACAGCTGACTGAGGAGGAAAGAAGGCGGCCGAGGTCGAGTGAAGACTGAAGGTCGTCGCTAAAGAGTTTGAGTTCGCCGGCGACTTTGCCTTCGAGGTGAAGGAGGGGAGGTCGATGCTGCTGCACATTTCTCTATTCCCGAAAGGCAATTCTTGCAAGATGCGGCCGGCCCCTCTCGACCTGTGACCGCTGATGTCCCCGTTGCCATGGCTATGCTTGAGCCCGCGCCCACTGCTGCTCTCGTTGGCGATGAGGTCGACCCTGCTGCTGAGGAGGTTGCCAGCTCTAGCTAGCTTTGCTTATTTATTTTCATTATTTTTGTTTGTTTGTTTTTTTTTTTTTGAGATGTGATGTATATGCCTTGATGAGGCTCTTGAACGGTTTGTTATTTGTGCTGATGCACAAACGGGTATTTTTATAATTTCATGTGCAACGACGATGATTTTTCGCTTTTACTATGAATTATTCACGCTAACAAGCATGTTCTTCAGTAGGTAATATCCATAGTCTTTATTGTTCTGCACATATAAATTTATAGTCGAATGCTCGCAAGATTAGCATTCATTTGTGGTCCATGTCGAGTAAATTGTGATTGATACGCAAGCGTAATAATTAGTGTTGGAGCTTTGCATAACTTAGCGACTGTGGAGTCGATTTTGTATCATGTGCAGTAATGTTCATGTGATCTCACCGACTGTGGAGTCAAACGTCTGGTTTTGGCTGAAATACCTCGACTTGGCGGTATGAAAACTGCTTTGTCGACTACGGGGTCGACTTTGTGGTCTTGGCTAATAAGCTTCGACTTGGCGGCATGAAGCCAGCTTTGTCGAATACAGGGTCAACTTTAGAGAGGAGATTCTGTAGGTTTCATGTTGTCGTACTGTGCTATAATTTTATTGCCGTGGAGAGATACAAAGGGTGCCAATGGCCTTTTACACATAAAACTTTTTTAGGTTTACTGCGTTCCAAGGTGGTGGTAGTTCGTGGCCTGTCGCGTCTGCTAGTCGGTAGGCATTGTTTTTGGACACTTTAATCACTGAGTAAGTCCCTCCCATTTTGGGTCAAGTTTTCCCACATTTTTTGACACTTCCACTTTCTTGAGAACAAGGTCGCCCACTTTGAAGCTCCGGGGTTGTACTGTCCTGCTATAGCGTTCCACCATCTTCAACCAGTATCGCTGCATCGTGTTGTAGGCTGCGTGGCGCTGCTTGTCGATAGTGATTATGTCCAAAGTCCTTTTCGATACATTTCTGATCGGATTATAGTGGATTACCCGAGCCGTGTGCTGGATCAGTTCGGACGGGATTACTGCTTCAGACCCATAGACTAGGTGTACGGGATGTGGCCCGTGGCTATTCGAGGCGTCGTTCTATAAGCCCAAAAGCACCCCTGGAAGGTCGTCTGCCCAGCTAGCCCCCGTCCCTGCTATTCGAGTCTTGAGGTGGTTGAGAACTGTTCTGTTTGTGACGTCGGTCTGGCCATTAGACTGGGGGTTTCCCACCGAAGTGAAGTGTTGAGTGATTCCCAGGGCCTCGCACCACTTTCTCGTGCTCTTACTTTGAAATTGAGTGCCATTATCCGAGATTAGGACCTTAGGCAACCCAAATCGACATTCATTGAACAGGAAAACTTATCGGTTCATGGTTCACTAGTTCAACCGTTGGTCGGATCATAATTGAACTACAATTGAACCGTGATGCCATAAGTACGAAATATATATATTTATATTATATATATTACTTAAAAATTAATAAAATGCCAAAATATAAAACATAAAAAACTTAAATGATATTGTCTAACATTACAATCTAAATTTCACAATTCATATTATAAATGATCAAAACAATTTAAATATATCAAGTCTAAAGTTTAAAGTTGAGAGTGTGTAAGTTAATTCTAAACTCTAAACTAAGGCTTTTTTGACTTTTAGATAGCTTGTCAAGTGTATCTTAACCTTCAAACTTTGTACTTAAACCAAAAAAAATTTAAAAAAAATAATTTTATTAAAAAATAAATGAAAAAATCGGTCCGGTTCAATTGAACCATGAATGGTTCATCGGTTCACCGGTCCGACTGGCCGGTCTAAACGATTTTTACAAAATATGGCATTTTTTTTTCATTTTTTCGATTTTTTGAGAAAACTGGACTGGTTCACCGGCCGGTTGACAGTCCGACTAGCCGGTCCGGTCTGATTTTTTGAACAGTGGTCCATCCAAGTGCTTTTTTATGCTCCAACACTCTCAACAACATATTTTCCTGCTCATCGACAACAAGGATGAAATAATAACAGGTAATGTAGATAAACTTCCCAAATAAGAATATCGTAAGTGATCGGAAGAGGTTTTAATTCTAAAGTGGGTGGTTGTTCAATAGATGGCTTTAGCATTACTAAGGAAGTGGACATATCCAAATATTCAACTTTTGGGTGCTTAGTAATCTTAGGCGAAGCTTCTAGGAAATTTAGGAATTTCTGTATTTCAGCATCGTCAACATCCGCTAAGGCAAGTAGAGCTGCTTCAAGGGGGTCAGTGTTTTGGGTATTTTGAAAAATATTTCCTGCAAGACTATTTACAACACTAACTGCAAGATAATCATCAGAAGCATTGGGATATTTAATAGCCTTAAGAACATTGAATTTTACCTCTTGGTCTTGAACTCTCATGGTCAACTCACATTTTTGTACATCAATAAGAGCTCTACCTGTGGCTAAAAATGGCCTGCCCAGAATAATAGGAACTTCGCGATCTTCCTCCATATCCAAAACAATGAAATTTGCAGGAAAAATAAATTTATCAACTTTACCCAAAATATCCTCAATTACTCCCTTTGGATATATGAATAATCTATCTGCCAATTGCAAGGTCACATTTGTAGGTTTGACTTATCCAAGTCCAAGCCTTTGGTAAATGGAGAATGGCATCAAATTTATACTTGCTCCTAAATCACATAGTGCACGTCCAGAAAAGCGAGTTCCAATGGTACATAGAATTGTGAAACTTCCTGGATCTTTAAGTTTTGGTGGTAACTTCTTTTGAATAATTGCACTGCATTCCTCTGTTAAAGCCACTGTTTCAAACTCTCCAAAACGCATTTTCCTGGATAAAATATCCTTTATAAACTTCACATAACTTGGCATTTTTTCTAAAGCTTCAGCAAAAGGAATGTTAATTTGGAGTTTCTTGAAAACTTCCATAAAACGCTTGTTTGTCCAATTTCTGTTTCCTAAGCCTTTGAGGAAAAGGAGGAGGTGGTGTGGAGGTTCTAGACTCAGTCTTATGCTCTAACTCCTTTTCTTTCTCAACTATTGGTGGTTCTTCTGCTTCTTTTGAGACTTGATGTACCTTTTGAATTTCCTACAACTCTCTTCCATTCCTTAGAGTAATTGCATTGTAATTTAGGATTTGTCTCAGTATCGCTTGGCAAAGTTCCTTATTGTCTCATACTCAATGCATTAGCTAATTGCCCCATTTATGTTTCCAGTGTTTTGATTGAAGCTGATTGGCTCTAAATTGTTGCTTCCGTTTTTGTCATGAACTGCATAAACATCTCCTCTAATGAGGGCTTCTTTTCTTGAGTTGGTGGCTTTATCTGTTGCTGAAAGCCTGGTGGTGGAAGTTTAGGAGCTGAAGATTGTCCTTGGCTGTTGCTCCATGAGAAATTAGGATGTTGTCTCCATCCGGGATTATAAGTATTTGAGTATGGATTATTTTGATTCCTGTTGAAGTTCCCAACAAACTGCAATGATTCCAAAGTATGTTGACACTGATTACTCGAATGTGCATCCCCGCAATTATCGCAAGTAATAAATTGGCCTTCTACTGCTGGAACTTGTTGTCCTGGCTTGGTTATAATACTTGCAAGCGTGTCCATCTTCTTTGTTAAAGCTTCTAACTGTACATTCAAAGATGTAGCAGCATTTACCTCATAGATTCCTTCAGTTTTCTTTGGTTGAGTTAATTTAGCAGTTGGCCATCTCTTTAAATAACTTAAATATTTCCCCAATCTTTTTCCGCATAAGCGTACCTCTTACAACAACATCAACTATTCATCTTGTTTGTGCGGATAATCCATTGTAGAATGTTTGCACTTGAAGCCACTTTCTCAAACCATGATGAAGGCATTTTCTGAGCATCTCCTTGTATCTTTCTCATGCCTCATAAAACATTTCTTGATCAAATTGTACCAAAGAAGTGATTTCATTACTTAACTTGACTATTCGTGATGGTGGAAAAAACTTAGCCAAGAATTTTTTTGCTAGACTCTCCCAAGTGGAAACGGATCCCGATGGCAAGGATGACAACCAACTCTTCGCTTTGTCCTTTAGTGAAAATGGAAATAACCTTAACCATATTACATCATCAGAGACTCCATTATATTTGAAGGTGTCACAAATCTCCAAAAAGTTAGCTAAATGAGCATTCGGATCTTTTATTGGAGACCCCCCAAACTGTACTGAACTCTGTATCATCTGAATGATAGCGGGCTTAATCTCAAAATTATTAGCCTGAACAGATGGTTTAGCGATTCCTGTCTGAAGCCCTGAATTTGTGGGATAGCATAATCACCTAGATATCCATCTTCTTCTGCCATCTCTGTAGTATCCTTGTTTGCTTGCTGAAGTGCTCATCTGTATCTCCGAAAAGTTCTCTCAATTTCCAGATCAAAAGCTACTAACTCCGGCTTCTAATTATCTGGTTCCTGATTATCCTGCATATAATTGCAAGGGTTCCTGAAATAAATAAATAAATAAATAAAATAGATCTGAATTAAAACTTGGTGCTTAAAACTAATATTAGCATAAACAAAATAATTTTGTTCCACGGCAACAACGCCAAAAACTTGTTGATGGTTGTGTTGTGCAAAACAATGCAAACAATTACGCAAGTGCACGTGTTACAATAAGTAATAAAATGATGAGAAGAGTGTCGATCCCACGAGAAACTAAATTATTCGCTACAAATTATTAATTTATCACACACTTGTTTTATTCAAACAAAATCAATTAAATAAGAATTAAAACTAAACTAATGAAAATAAGAAAAAGGTAGTGATTAAGATTTTTATCAGGTTATAGAAGCCTAAAATTATGATTTCATCAATCGAATAAGTTGATTACATAATTTTCTCCCTATGAAATTAATAACAAGTTATTAGTCTTGAGTCTTATGCAATTAAGAGGTTCTTCCGAATTACCTGCAATCAAATCCCTAATTTATTCAATTCACCATATTCCTATGTGAATTAACCAAATTATGAATAAGGTTGTACCACTCAACTAACTCCTTATGGCAAGCAGGTATATTCCTATCCTACTCACAAATTAATTAGTTCATCAATTTGAACAATTAATCCTAAGGTCTTATATTGTCAATCAATCCCTAGATTTTCTTTTCCAAGACTCCTTTAGGGTTTAAATATGCACTTGATTGTTGATCAGGCAATCAAATCGAAAAAGCACACAATAGAAGAAATAACCTTAAGCGCTATTAATTTCATGGAAGAAAATCATGCATCAATTTATTCAAAAGAATCCATCATAATCCTAGAGTAACAAATTAGTTCATAATTGAATTGTCAAACAAAACATGAATAAAACAAAACATCATTTCAAATCCAGAATTAAAAATAAAATCAAAGGGAGAAGAAAAAACTCTATTCCTAGACGAATCTAATCTCCACTTTGTCTTTCTTTGAATCCCGAATTCTCGCGATACTTCTGATTTCCAAAATAGAAAAATCCGGCAGAAGTATCTGAGAGACCTATTTATAACTACTTGGAAGAATCTTCTAATTAGAATAGGACTCAAATAAATAAAAACTCTTCTGCCCTTCTTTGATAATGAGTGTCATCTAATCAGCATTCCCACCAACTTGAGTTAATTTGTCCTACTTTGCTATTTCTCCACTTGTATTCCTGCAATTCCAATATTTTCATCAATTAGAAAGGGAATTATAACTTTTAAAACAAGAAAATTATTTGTTAAGTCTTAAATATGATATTCAAATTAATACTTATATGGACTTAACAATATTATCTCTTGATATTTGATATTATCTTATCAAAGAGATAATTATCAAAGAAGTTCAAATCAATCTGGAACTCTCCCATAAAATATCTATATAAAGGGGTGATCAAAGTTCATTCAACCACACAAAACAAATTCCAGCAAGTGAGAGGAACTTTGAAGGAGTCTTACAATTCCCTCAATCAAATTTAAGGAGATCCACGACGTTCAAAATGTTCTTCGCAGAGCTCATCATATTCTGGCGTTTTGATTCGGGATTAAGGTGTGGAGCTCTCAAATTGGTGTTATTTTATTCAAATTAAGTTCAAGGAGACCTACGACGTTTAAGGTGTTCTTCGCAGAGCTCATATATTTTGGCGTTTGATTCGAGATTAAGGTGCGAAGCCTTTGAATTGGTGTTATTCTTGTTAAATCAAATTCAAAGAGATCCACGGTATTCAAGGCGTTCTTTGCGAAGTTCATATATTTTTGGTATTTGATTCGAGATTAAGGTATTAAGCCCTCGAATTGGCGTTATTTCAAATCAAATTCAAAGAGACCCACAGTGTTCAAGGCATTCATCACGTAGCTCATCAAATTTCAAGATCATATTTGAAAATAGAAGAATTAGAGGATTAGATTAAAGATTAAATTAACAGTTGATAGATTTTTATTTTATTTTATTTGTACAAATTTTCTTGTCTTATAATTTTAATTTTGTAGATAAAGAAATTTGCGTTTACAATGCATTTGAATAATTATAATTGAATACGGATATATCCGAATTCAACCAATATCCCATGGATACGATTGGATATCATGCCTAAATATTCGTCGAATTTGTATTTGTATTCAAATATTCAAAAAGTTAATCGGATATGAATATAAAAATAATGTATTCGATCCATTTAATATCCGTTCACAACCCTAGGTAGGGTTGCTAATGGAGTAGATTTTAATCCAAATTTGATTTGAATTCAATCTGATTATTTAGAATTTTTAATAGATAAAAGATTTGACGGATATCATTCGATTAAAAAAGATTATAATTTGAAATAAATGAAGTGAATATGGATATGACTCAACCCGATCTATTAACAATTCAAATTTGAATATATTTAGTATTATACATATTTATATATATATATATATGGTCCTATAACAATGCCAAAGTAGACATTTAGATGAAGTGAGTAATGAACTCGTATGCAATATATCAAATCAGGTGCTTTTCATATAAATTATTAGATTTCAAAATTATTTACATCATAATTACATCATATGTTTATATATTTTTATAATATACAATGATACGAGAAGAATAATCTGTAGGAAACATAATGTGACAAAAATGCAATGCAAATCTCGATTTGATCAAAATGAGTTTCTTTTTTATAAAACTTTGAATCTATAATTAGTTGATTGAAGAATTAAGTATAACTATGTATTTATAATGCCAAATTAATAAAAATAAGTATTATTATCAGCAACGAAAACTAAAATACAATAATCTGATGAATGAATGTGATCAAATTAAATTCTATTATTACTTTGAAGTGATCTATAAGCTTAGAAATTTATTCATTAATTTATTGTGTATTTTTTTAAGGATGGCTACTTTGAATTTGGCCTTTACCAAATTTTTAGAAAAATAATAAATATATGATGATTTTATGAGTATTCGGATTTGAATTTTTTTGATATATGACGAATATTTAAATTTGAATATGATTATACTAATTATAAATTCTATAAAATTTTGAGTCAAATTCGATATGGTATATTATTTTCGAATTCAAATTCAAATTCAGATCCAATGTGATTCAATCCGAATTTGATCTATTGACAGGCTTACCCCTCACTTCCATAGTTGGGCCACAGCCCCCATAGGGGTGGGCATCGGGTTCGGGTACCCCCATACCCGGCCTGTCTCGATCGGGTATTTCCCATTTGGGTCGGGTGTTTTTAATTCTCCAACCCGATTGGATATTTATGGGGGTATCCGAAATTTTGGGGGTCGGGTATCGGGTATTGGGGTGGGGTACTCGATACCCGATCGGGTACCCCCATTCTATTAATAAAAAAAAATTTAATTATATTATTAGAATTATATATTTAATTGAAGTGCCAATATATGATGTATATCATATATTATACATTAATATTTATATTTAAGTTTTAAAATTATATTGAGTACCCCCATTTTATTTTTAAAAAATTAATTATAGTATTAAGTATTATATATTTAATTGAAGTGTTAACATATGATATATATCATATATTAGATATTAATATTTATATTTAAGTTTTAAAATTATATATTATGTGAGATTTAGAACTTGTGAATAATGAATTGTAGTTTTATCAATTGATTCATAATAAAAATAAATAATAAATTAATAAAATTTTAATTTTAATTTATTAAAAATATAAAAAAATTAGTGAGGATTTTGAGGGTACCCGACCCTGGGAGTACCCCCATAAAATGGGGATAGGGACTCGGGTATCAAAAAATGATACCCGAGCCCTCGTGCGGGTACCCCCAAGGGGAGGCGTAATCCCACGCTCTTCAGAGCGCGTAACAACCTGTACCAGCCGCCTCCATCTCCATCAAACAAAATCCTCGAAGAAAACCAGATGACTCGAGAGTCGGAGCCAACACACAGACCCGCTGAAGAACAAGAAGAACTGAATCCAGAAGAGAATTTAAAAGGACTTGGGCTGTCAAAAGCCATGGGAGGATTTTCGACACTTTCAGCACCAAAACCATGGCAGCACCTCCACCAAAATCCCACAATCCCAAAACAACCCGCCTCCATCAGAATCGCCGCCGTCCATTTCAGCTCCCCTATCTCAAGAAAACCAAACCCCTTTTCTTGTTTTGCCTTGGACTCCTCTAGAGACACCTCGTCACCACTAGTAGTGGTGGGATCAGCCAACGCAGATATCTATGTGGAGATTGATAGATTGCCTAAAGAGGGTGAGACTATATCTGCCAAGACTGGGCAAACGCTGGCAGGGGGAAAAGGGGCTAATCAAGCAGTCTGTGGGGGGAAGTTGGGATATCCCACTTACTTTGTGGGTCAAGTGGGAGAGGATGCTCATGGCAATTTGATCACTGAGGCGTTGGAGAGTGGTGGGGTGTCGCTTGATCACTTGACTAGTGTGGCTGATGCTCCCACTGGCCATGCTGTGGTGATGCTGCAGGCTGATGGGCAGAACTCTATTATCATTGTTGGGGGTGCTAATATGGCTTGTTGGCCTGAGACTTTGCCTCAGGAGGATTTGGAGGTTGTGAAGAATGCTGGGATTGTTTTGCTTCAGAGGGAGATTCCTGATTCTGTTAACATTCAGGTTGCAAAGGTGAGATCTTGGGATATTATTGGGTTTGAAGTGCTCTGTTTGTATGTGATAAGTTTGAATTGGATGATAGTACGTTGAAATTGGGTTTTTTGTACTCTTGAGAGGCAGAGCATTCTTGTTCTGTAATTATCATGAACCTTAGTCGTGAATGATGTCTATCCCTGTGTTTTGGCATGGAGTGTGTTTCGTTTTTTCATTGAACTTGAGCTTGTTTGCTGCTGCCTTATCCATTCCGGATGATTTTCTAATCGAATTGCAATTGGCGAGGATGGTTCATTGTTTTCTCATAGATTTTCCTTATCTAAGCTGTATCAAATTAGCTGACTAGAAGCCTCCCTTCATTCATATGAAAATTGGAAACTTGTACGGATATTAGATATGTTGCAAGAGAAATGGACCTGATCTGCTACCTCATTACAGTTCTAGTCAACAGTTTGTCCCATCCTTTTTGGATCTTGGTGGACTTGTTGATACGTTTCTTTAACAGATTTGTAGGTTTGAGTTAACATTTCTGCAATTTGCTTCTTTGTTTCTTGGAGATCAACTATACGGTGAGGATGGAGAGTTTGTGATTTAGGACTTGGGTGAATGCATTAGAATGGGATTTAGATGCTAAAATCATTTTATATTTTTGGGAAATTCTTTCAACTCTAGCCGCCAGCCCAATCAAGATGGATGTTGTCCAAAGTGGAGGCTAGAGTATTATGCTGAAAGATATATCCCAGCAAGATCTTTTCTGGAGTTGAAAAATCATGTGAGGCGAACTGTTTGTAACAGAATGCGAAAGGCCAGATATATCAGGCTACATAAATGGAATCTCTTTTCCAGTGCATGAATGATTCATGTAATATATTGGGCAAGCTAATCAAGCTGCCTGTCTTTTTGCAGACTATTACCTGTATTTGACTGCATAGCATCAAAGACTTTAATAAGTATGAACATCTGGGACAAGTATGGTTAAAGTTTTGGGATATGAAGTATTTAGCATACGGTGGTCTGAAAGTGTCTTGGGGCAAGTTATTCAGAAGAATAACAAAAAACTCAGGCAAATAATGATAGATAACAGAAGACACATTTTGTTACTTCACCTTCGAATGAAGTTGATAGAACCTGAAGCTTGCATCGCGTGTTGGAGAGATGTGCATGTTTCTTAAGGGTTGACTAATTCTCATTTCACTTTGACTGTCATGTTGTGTTGGATATGGGTTTTGTATGGTAATTGAAGATGCTAGAGTAGCATAGCTTATACAATATCATTTAGAGCCATAACTAACATGCAAGAAGACTAAAGATTTGTTGCTTCGGAAATTTGTTTGTCTTGATGTTCGACATTCCTATGCTTTCTCCCAAACTTTTAAAGCTGTCCTACTTCTGAGGAAAGAGGAAGAATAGAAAGAACTAGTTTGTGTTTTGAATTATAGAGTTCCTCTGATTAAAAAAAAACAAAAAGGAACAAAGATAAAACTGATTTTAAATTTGAGGAAAAAGATAAAGCTTTCTCTTTTCATTTGAGGCCAGACAGATTATGGTTTCCTGTTTCTAAAATCTTTCTCCAAGAAAATTTAATGGATATCATGGAGTTGGTGTTTGAAAAGGCATTGGGTTGATTTCCTCATGAAAAGCAACTATTCCCCGAGGGGTACTACCACTTCCAAATGCCTTTTAGTGGACCTTTAGCTGTAGCCGGTAGTGACCAAGAAACCACTTGTTTTGCTTGGTGTGTCGGAAATGCTTGTGATATCATTGCTTTGCAGTCTCTTAAAATGACAAAGAGCAGGAGAGCCTTATATTTTTGGAATCCTATTTGGAGATCAAAAATATATACTATATGGTGCTCTAGTCCTCAAGTTATCCCCTGCAGGTTTCCTTCTTGGTTGAATTTTCTTGGGGAGTATGGTTATGGGAGCTTTAATATTCTTTATTTCCTGTGTGTCTCTTGAACTGTTTAAGTAATGAGATTTGACTTGTGCGCACTTTGGAAAGAAAAACGGAAAAATTAATCTCATCCACTGGCAGGTGAAATGGCCTTGCTAAATTTGGGGCTTACATTTGTGCCGTATTGTCATTTGCTTTGCTTCATGGTTGCTTACTCGCTCATACTTCCCGTGCTACAAATTCAAGATCCTGTTATTATGTAGGAGTTAACACAGTTGAACTATGAAGAAGTCCTATGAACTGCTGTTTTGATTGTCTAGAAAAAGAACAAAAAGATATAATTATGAAGAAAAAGGTTTCAGCAATTCCTTTTTCTTCTTTCAAAATACAGCACACTTTTAACTGCCTGAAGGATTTGCTTTTGACATATTTGGATATATTTTAAAGTGTATTACTGAATGCATGATAGCCATTTGAAATTCCAAAACATCTTTGTATTATTGTATTTTGTATCTGTGTGCTTGGCTTACATATATGTATGTATATAGGATCAATCATCAGTTACGAATTTTTTAATGATATGCTCGTGTAACCTTCTTTATATATTCAGGTGGCCAGGACTGCTGGTGTTCCAGTCATCTTGGATGCCGGGGGAGTTGATTCACCGATCCCTCCGGAACTTCTTAAGTATATTGATGTTTTGAGCCCAAATGAAACCGAGCTTGCTCGTCTAACAAATATGCCAACAGAAAGTTTTGAACAGATTAGCCAAGCTGTTGCACAATGCCATAAAACGGTTAGCTTACCTGAGACTGATATATGGTTGCACAAAAGTTCAGCTCTTTATCTTCTTTGTATTTCTCAGGGTGTTAAACAAGTGCTTGTGAAACTCGGAGCCAAAGGATCCATTCTTTTCACAGAAGGAGAGGAACCAATCAGACAACCGATCGTATCAGCTCCAAAAGTGATTGATACCACAGGAGCCGGTGATACTTTTACTGCGGCTTTTGCTGTCGCTCTTGTGGAGGGAAAATCCAGAAAAGAATGCTTGGAATTTGCCAGTATGCAAGGCTATCATCCCTTTCTACTCTTAGTGTTATAAGCACCACCTCACAAACGTCTGAATGATTTTTCAGCTGCAGCAGCTTCACTGTGTGTTCAAGTAAAGGGTGCTATACCAAGCATGCCCGACAGGAAATCTGTTTTAAATCTTCTTCAGACAGTTTGAGGATGCTCATTAGCTCATCCGGCATGTAGTAAGAGGTATTCTTCTAATGTTGCCTGCTTCCTAGCACGTTCTTCGTTTTGCCCTCTGATCACTCAAATCTATTTTTCCGCAGGTCCAAGGAACTTGAAGTCCTACTTGGAGAGATTTAATTCATTCTGAATTAATGAATTCAGAATAAAGGGGCTCACTTTGACCGTTAAGAGAACCTGTTTTTGTCTTTGTTTCTATCCTGTCGTATCCCATTCTAGTATGCGAGATCTGAAATGATCATTACCTAATAGATGGATGTTTTCCGGGCTCCCTCTAGAATTTACTGGAAAATTCTTGGCCCTTTATCTTATCGGCCTCACGACAATTATCACTTCCAAGAAAAATCTTTCTTGGCCTCAACTTTTCACACCTCATTCAATGTTCCATGTTGTCTATGGCGCGTAGTTGATGTTTGTTTAGTTGTTTTCCTTACGGAGAAGTGCATTAGCTGGATGTCCTGTACTTACACAAACCTGGACTCGGTTTTTGTGGTAAGAAAATAGTTGCTTCCTGGACCCGATTACTTGAGTTGTTACCTCTTGGAATGGGAAGTGAGAACGAAGTTATAGAAATCCAGACATGCCGCCCATCTTGTGCTATTACATTTGGTGATTTTGGGATTAAGAGGATGTTTGTGGGAGTTTTTGCTTTTGGACAAGTGATTAATTTTAGAGATTGTGGAAAAACTTGCTAGCAATAAAAGTAGAAGTCCTAAAAATAAAAAATTGTGACGTCTTACTTCATGTCATTGATTAGGTCGATGAAGCCACCATGTTAACACTTAAAAACTAAGTGTCTTTGGCCGACACTGCACAAATAAAGCTTAAATATTGATATGGGCTTATAGTTTTAAATGACCATTTTGCCCTCAAAAAACTAATGATCTAATGGGTTGAAAGATCCACGTTACGTTTTCTCCATCAGAGTGACATGACTCGCAATTCTCTTCAACTAATGACTCAACCTCCCGAGCATTGATGTAGCACGTGTTCATCATTTAATCGGTCTTATAGAGATTAATGTGACCTGTTTGTACGACCCTATTACTATAAAGACTACAATTTATAGTTACGATCTCAAAACTCAATTAAATATTGTGTTTTCAATTTTAAGCTTACTGTTCGAGCTGTTTACATGAACAAAAGAATATAAATAAATTATTCTAGTTGACTCTCGTTTACTTCAAATCAAATATATATTATTATTTAATATATAAGTGGATATATTCTATGTCACAAATAAAAAATGTGGAAATAGTTGGGCTTCTTCTTAACAACAAGAAGGGTAAATGCATTTTTCAAAGGGCTTTGTTAGGTAAAATATAATTTTCTTCTAAATATTTTAAATTTTCAATATCTAATGGCGTGTAACTGCACACTCTACCCATCATGTTTATTACATAGGTAACAAGCAATTATTAAGAATAAAATGTCCTGGACTTTTCCTTGCTTTTATGTGGGGCATAGTGTGTGATAGGGATCCCCTGTAAGAATATGCCATGATTTCCATAAGATCTAGGTGAAACACCTACCACACCCAATTAAATTAAAATCTTTTTTCTAGAAGAAATTGGACGCATCGGGATAAATCTAGATACCATTGAGGGTTCTACATACGTCTTATCATTGTTTGTATATAAATCCTAATTGAGAGATCAAAGGATTGGAGAAGACAATGTTTTCGTCTTGTTTTCTCATCCTCAAATTACATATATTGTCAAAAGAGTGTTCAATTAAGTATATGTGAAAATAATATAAATTTAAATCTTAATAATATTAAAATTTATTTGACTTGAGTTCGAGAAGATCTTCTTCTCATCTTAGGTATGAATTGATACACATATCAGGAGTTTCGTTAGATTTGAACCACTGACCTTATAGTTTATATAAAAGAATTATACTGTGGGCCAAAAACAACTCGACCTTGGACAGTTCAGGTCAAGGGTATTTATGTCAAATCGATCTAATGGAACTTTTTTTTTTCCATTTATTTATACACACGCACACATATCAAGAGCTCGTAAGGATTCGAACTCCTGACCTTTCATATTATGTGGGAGACTTATGCCATTGGGCCACAAGTCATTTGGCATCTAATGAAACTTGAAAGTATGAACAATGACTAAAATCATTGAGAATTTGGTCAGATAAAATTTTTCCATGTCCAAATGAATGAACGACAAAGAGAAAAAAAGTGAAGGTAACTTGCTTAAAGTAAAGCATACTTTTTCTCTTCTTCTTCTTCTAAAGTAAAGCATACTTGTAAATGGATAGTATAGTATTTGTGAATGAGTGTCATTTGATGAATAATATATATAAGATGATTTGATTTGGATTCACGTCATGAAAATTCAAGAATCAAGATTAGTTAGGTTCTTAAACTATATCAAATTAGCACTGACTTACATAAAAATATATATATTATAAAGTATTTGGATATTATTATTTATATAAATAGCTATATCATTGTGAGTGCTGACAATCCAATATATATTCACCACTACTAAGTGTTGCACAAGTGATATAATGACTTTTAAATTTTCTTTGTTTGTATTATGAATGAGAAATGAAATCATTTGAGAATTGCGACCCAAAGGGCATGGACAAGTCACATTGCTGGCAAGTTGTGATATTTTTAATAAAGACAAGTTGTTGGTCCATTCACATCTTTTCGTCCACATGTCTTAATAAACATCTTCAATCAAGGTAGGTCACACAATCTCTCATTGGACACCACCAACGGGGCAATAATATGTCCAACGTAGGCCATCGTCCATTTTATATCCAACTTTTTGTGGCTGATTTGAACTCCATTTTCACACACAAAAAGAAAGGAGGGTGGGGTGGGGGTTGATAATCATAGCATGAATAAAGACAAATCTCCACATAAAAAAAAAAAAAAAAGAAACTCATATCAAATACAAATTAAATATTAATTAAGTATAATTAAAAAAGTTTGACATGACATCGTATGGGAGATTGTAATTATTGAACTCCTTTCTTGAAATTTATAATGATATATGATTTTCTTTAATCCTACCCCCTTTCTCCCAACCTTTTCTTGAATTTATAATGATATATGATTTTCTTTAATCCCGAGAGAGAGAGAGAGAGAGAGATGATATGATTGTTGCAACATATGATAGATTAATTACCACTAATTCATAAAATTCAAATGTATAACTTTTTTTCTAATTATATATTATGTGGGTATAAAGAAATTTTTTTAATTATCTCTAAGGCAAAGTAAAATTTTTAATCAAGTTTAGAGTTCGTGCATTTCTATTTAAGTTGGGTCAGGTCAGGTTAGGTTATATCCATTCAATCTAATGACATTCAACATGAATACCTTAGTTGTTCCAAATCAAGTCACATCACCTATTCATGTTATGCTAAATGGACACACTTATAAATACTCTATGGTATATTTATTTTTAAGTAAGTAATCTTGAGTTATCTTTATCTGTATATATATATATATATATATATATTGATAACTTCAAATTGATTACTAACTTGATCACTGTAGAATTTGGTCATAATTTCTTATGACCTTTACATATGTACTGATGTAACTCAGAACATAAAGAGACTTCCTGTCGTACTAACTAATTATTTTTTATGGACTCGCTGTGTAGTCCTTATCGGCGATTTCAAGCTCCTGTTGGCCATGAATTATTAAAAAAAATATTTTTGAACTCAAATCAATAAAATCTTGTGGCTTCAATCTTACTATTTGAACAAAATTTAGAATTTATGTCCCATCAAAGAATAAGTTTGCACCTGAAATTTCTTTTTCCATTTTGTCATGTTGGTTTGATGTACATCTCCATCCATGATGTCAATTATGAAAGTGTACAAATTCATGTTACCTCTACATTACATATGGTGAATAATCCATGAAACAAAAAATTGATTCCCTTGAATGAATGGCTTTTGGGAGAGCCATCCAATGATTTTTCTTTATCATGTCAACCAATTAAATGTGAAAGATACAATTCAAACATAAATAGTAAGCTGGCTTACAACTTGATTTGAAAATCATCTCAAAACAATTCTTTTTTAGGAAAATAATTAATTAAATTCTTATGTTAGGATATAGCATGATGTTAATTATCAACTATTTTAAATGAATTATTTAAATGGTAAGTCCAAGATGGAATATTTTACAAGTAAAATGTCATGGTTTAAAGTCCTGAAAAAATGTGTACATTAATTCATTTTTACAAATTTCTACATATTAATTAGACTTATGAAGTATGCTTCTATAGAAACTTATTATTTGAACCTAGTAAACCTTTTATATATTAATTTATTGGATGACATAATGTATATTTCCTTAGAGAACAATAAAGTCATATCAAAATAAACAGTATAAAATTAGATAGATATGAATATGTATGCGATGACGATATTGATCCCTCCAACTAATTTGAAGTAGGCCGATAAGTCTAATCCAAAATCAAAACAACAATAGGGTCATTGGAGAGTTTCAACGTAAATCCATCAAAATTAAAGTAAGCAAGAGATTAAACTATTGGAATAATAGAGCATTAAATCAGTAAATAAATGATGAAAAGCATATTTTTGAAATTATTTAAGTGATTATTTATATATGGATATAATGAACCTATCTTTCCATGCATATATGACATCTTAAGATAAAGCCACGTATTACCAATCAATGATAAATGTCACGAGTTATGATCGAGTTAAAATTAAAGACAAATTGAACTCATATAAAAGTATGTGAATTCTAAAATATTGTTAATTAAAATATCAAAAGGCAGAATTATCTTTTCCTTATTTCTCATATTCAGTATGATATATAAAAAATGAGATGAAATTGACAAATTGTCATTGTTGTGGTGAAGATTAACAAAAAAATAAAGAACATTTTTGTTTGTAAACTGCCAAAATATTTTTTAACTTTCAAAATACAAACAAATAATACATCACATTCTCCAATTCCACTATCCAAAATACACCATAAGTTGTCCAAAATACCCTCCAATTCATTTTCTACCCATTCCCCAATATCTAACCCTCCCATTTTTTGTCCCCCCCACCCAATCTATACACATACATATATAAATAATTTTGAAATATCAATTTTATTCTACTCACTCAACAAAAAAGTTATTAATATAACATCTTGTCTTCCCAAAAAACACAAATAAATAAATAATTTTCTTCCAATTTATTTTCTACTTATTACCTGAAATACAAGAAATAATTATCACATTCCTCAATCCTACCTTTCAAAAAATATTTTATCAAGATATTTTGATAGAATGGTTCAATTCATAAACAAACAAGCCCAAAGTCTTATATGTGAAGCCTTGCGTACAAATAATTTATTATTATTACTATTTTATCTTATTCTATTTTTATGATGTACTAAGTAAACCACGCGTTTATTGCACCGACGGCCGACCAAAATTTATAAAAAAAAAAAAAAGGGAAAAAAAAAGGCCGTCATTCCCAAAATTGTCCATAAAGTGCAATTGACTTGTTGTTTCAGCCAGCATAACCTTTCGAAACGACTTCAGACCTACTCGGGGATAGATGAACTACAAGCCAAAACATTATGAAAACACGAATAACACAGAGATGATGCCAATATTATGGAAGGCCTTGTCTTGAAAATTTTATCTCATTCGTACCATGGTGGAAAAAAAATGTTTCATGAGGTGACAGGAAAATAATTTATAAACCGTTCGAATATTACTAATTTTTAAATATAAGTTATAATAATTGTTGAAAGTCAATTAATTGATGATTGAAAAAATTAATGAACTTCAATTGATATTACGCAATTAATTGAATTTTACTAAACAACTGCAACGAATAATATAGGTTGTGTTTGGTTATGTTTTTTATTTGATTTTATTATGTGTTTATTATTTGTTTTGAAAGAATGAATTATTGGATAATGTGAAAGTTATTTTTTTTGTATGTTTGTTTATATTTTAGGGGAGACATTTTTTTTAATATAACAGTCAAATCAATATTTTTTTATTAGATTTTTAGAATAAAAATGGAATTGAGTGATTATTTTAATGTTAGAATAATAAAAATATATAATATATATAATATGTATGTATATATTGAAGAATGTGCATTTTAGAGAAAAAATAAAAATATGTTTGGTTATGCTTTCCCAAAATAATGTTGTTCCGGGAAAACATAACTAAACAAAGCCATGCTTTGTAATTGCAATATTGTGGTTAAAGTATTTGTTTCTATATTTAATAATATAAATTAACATGTAGAAATAGAAAATTAAGAATGTATTAAGAAATTATTAGAACGATGTACTTTAAAACGAAGTACTTTTGGGTAAGCCAGCAAATTATTTTAAATAATTAACAATTTGAAATTATAGAGTCTGATTTAAATACAAAATACATTAAAAAAATAAATAGTGTAGATTCAATAATTCCGGGAACACGCAAAACCACATTCTTTTTCGTTCGTATAAAATTTATTAAAAAATAAAGCTATTATTTATTTTATTTATAATAAATAATAGTATTGATTCGATGATTTATTAAAAGAAAATAAATAATAAAGAACTGAAAAATCCGAAAACACGCAAAGCCACATAAAAGAGCTTTTCTCCTTTGTATAAAATAAATTCAGCCAAACCACTTTCATTTCTCCTTCCGCTCTCGCAGCTTCAGGTCCCCTCTCTCCTTCACATCTCCAAACCCTAATACTACTCTCTTTTCTCCGTGTTAATTCGATTTTTTTCTTGATCATTCTGTATAATCTCTTCATTGAAGTAATAATTGTGCAAAAATCTGTTGGAGGAGTGGGGATTTAGTGGTGGTGGTGGTGGTGGTTGTTGAGGCTGCAGTGCACTTGGAGCTTTCGACTGATGGAAATGCAGTTTTTCTAGTTGATTTATTATCAATTGATTGTTTGAAGTTGTCGCTTTGTGTTTCTTTTTTGCCTTGTAAGAAAGATCGTTGCTTTGATCTGATCGGATCGAGGAACGAATACGAACGCGGTTTATACTTTTTGAGTTTTTGGGAAAGAAAGAGGAAGGATGGAGCTGCAAGATCAGAGAAAGAAGGTTTGCTGCTTTTTTCCGCGTGACTCTGTTGCTGTTGTTTGTATCTTAAACTGGAATTTAGTTTTATTTCTTTCTTGATTATATTGTCTTCTACTTTTTGTAAAGAAGGGAGCTTTGCTTGTGTTTCGAATCTCGGTTTTTATTTTGGTTGATGATATATCACATCAACTTCCTAACATCGCTCGATTGCAAATCGGAAGCCTTCATCACAGGGATGATGAATATTTACCAGAAAAAATCCAACTTGTTTGAAATGTATTTTGAAGTAACTTTCTGATTTTTCTTTATTTTCTACGAGTTGGTTGTGTTTAATGTGCATTCAAAGCATTCAAACTTTGTTTTTGCATCTTCTCCAAAAAGATGAGAAAACTGCAGACAATTCTTGAAGTTAGAAAATCCTAATTTTCAATTAAATTTATGGTGTAAAATATGAATTTGGGCCACTGATCTTTGAGTTTGCTAAGTTCTACCTAGCAATAGTTTGTTTAATTGCTTATATTAGGTTTGTATGTGGGAAGTAGTGAAATAGACATTGTACCTACATATACATTTGAACCAAGTCATGGAAAACAAAATCATAATCAGCTGTTGACTTTTTTTATTTTATGATAGTTTGGAATTCTTTTTAGAGCTTCTCATAGAACAGGCTTCCTGCTTCATTTTATGCTTCAAGCTGATCGGTTTTCTATGGATAGCTGTTGTTAGGCTACCACTGCTTCTTGTTTATGTTGAGTGGAGTGAACTGGCTTATTTTCTTCTTGTCATATGCTTCTAAAATACTTTCGCAAGTTTCTTGATGTTTGAGAATTTTTTTTCTTAAGATAAAACTTTAAAATAGGTTGTTGTGTTGACTCTGCAGATCCCCAAAGAGGCAGAATTTTTTACCGACTATGGAGATGCCAATAGATACAAAATTCTGGAAATTATTGGAAAGGGTAGTTATGGAGTTGTTTGTGCTGCAATTGACACACATACTGGGGGAAAAGTAGCAATAAAGAAAATAACAAACATTTTTGAGCATATGTCTGATGCTATCCGGATTTTGCGCGAGATTAAGTTGCTTCGTCTTTTGCGCCATCCTGATATTGTTGAAATTAAGAGGATCATGCTGCCACCCTCTAGGCGGGACTTTAGAGACATTTATGTTGTTTTTGAGCTGATGGAGTCTGACCTTCATCAAGTCATAAAAGCTAATGATGACTTGACACATGAGCATCACCGTTTTTTTCTCTATCAGATGCTACGAGCACTGAAATATATGCATACAGGTAACTAGAATTCTAGAAGGGAGAATATTTGCAGCATTGGCTTGAAAAATACAAAATAGATTCATTTACATTCTGTTAGTAAAGAGATGAGCTATGTGGATAAGCCTCTTTCAGCATTGTTTGCTTGCATTTTTTCTAGTCGGTTGCTTGTGTTTCTCGTGTTGATCTTGACAATCTATTGTTTGAAAGTGGTTCGTCTATTGGTTCTTACTTTAATTCACTATTGTTTTGTTCAGCAAATGTTTATCATCGGGACCTTAAACCCAAGAATATATTGGCAAATGCCAACTGCAAACTTAAAATATGTGATTTTGGACTAGCAAGAGTGGCATTCAATGATACTCCAACAACAATCTTTTGGACGGTACATTCTACACCTTACAATTATCATATTGTTCAGTACTCATCAGATCATTGTTGGACTTGGATTATGTCGTTTCGTATTCTTGTCTTTCCCTTTGAAGGTGAGTTTCAACAGCTAAACTTTTCTGAATGATTTATCTCACCTACAGGATTATGTTGCTACAAGATGGTATAGAGCTCCTGAGTTGTGTGGATCTTTCTTCTCTAAGGTAACAAAATGTAGCCATGCTATCTCTTTTTTTTCCTTTGTCAGTTTAGATTTGACTGCAAGGTGCCAGGATCATGGTTTATGCTATTTTATCAATCAAAGCGTCTTCAATTTCTGTTAGCGGCTGTGTAATATTGTTAGTTGTGGTGCACTTATTTGGTCTTCAAAATTCATGCACTTAAAACAAACTTCCTGGCCTTCTTGAATCTGCTGATTTAATATTTCAGTCTTGTTGCATTTCATTTGGTTGGAGTCCTCTTATCTTTCGTATTGAGATCATGAGGAGAGATTATCCGACTCCTTAGCACCCTAAACCTAAAACCATAATTGGCCCCACAGTACTACTTGGGATTATGACCCTGCTGGCTTCTTTGCTTTCTAATTTTAAAGATGGTTATAGAATCTTAAATGCATATAGCTCCTGTTAGTTGGCCTGTGTTTCTTAAGTTTTTGACCTCGTAGTGGACATACTGAAATCAGTGCAAGATTCTAAGGTGTATTAGTACTTTCTCATACTTGGTATCTGTCAGTTTTGGGGCGTGTTCTTGCTGGATAGGATAATGTCTTGTCTATCTTAGTACATAATGCATGTGTTTAGAGTGCATCAAATGAGTAGTAATTGTAGATTAAAACAATTCTTGTTCAGGGAGGACTTTTGAATTCTCCTGGAAGTTGATATTTCTGTTCCTCAGAGGTAACTGTGGCAGGTTGCATCGTTTTCCTGGACGGTTTTGTTTCTTTATTCTTCTGAATCTGTCTCATGTAACTTTTTTTATGCTCTCTTGCAGTACACACCTGCTATTGATATTTGGAGCATAGGCTGTATCTTTGCGGAGGTCATGACGGGGAAGCCATTGTTTCCTGGTAAAAGTGTTGTGCACCAGCTGGATCTGATTACCGATCTTCTTGGGACACCATCAGCAGATACAATTTCTGGAGTATGGAACACCACCCTTTTTATAGAGTATTGTTGTGCTTGATATTCTCCAAGGCTTAATGAACTTAATTGTTGTATTCTGGATATAGGTACGTAATGAGAAGGCAAGAAAATATTTAATGGATATGAGGAGGAAGCGCCCTGTTTCTTTTCAGGAGAAATTTCCAAATGCAGATCCTTTGGCTCTCAAATTATTGCAAAGGATGTTGGCATTTGATCCAAAGGATCGTCCAAGTGCTGAAGAGGTACTATGTGCCCGAATAATTATTGCCATTCCACTAAATCTCTATATTTGCTCTAAAGTTTGTTTCATTTGGACCTAAGGATGGGGCTACTTATATCTTTGTCATACTGATTTTTGGTTTATTTGGTCGTCAGGCATTAGCTGATCCTTACTTCAAGGGGTTGGCTAAAATTGAGAGAGAGCCATCTTGTCAGCCAATCTCAAAGTTGGAATTTGAATTTGAGCGACGAAGAGTGACAAAGGAAGATATCAGGGAATTAATATTCCGGGAAATATTGGAGTACCATCCTCAATTATTGAAGG